>JAOWBW010000909.1:0-467043 GCA_026119855.1 Campanula takesimana
ATACTCTTAGTTCGCAACTCTTGAACTTTCGAATCAATAACTTGGACCGGATGCTCCTCGTAAGACATACTCGGTTCAATATCCTCGGGAACCTCGACAAGACATGAGAAGGATCATACACATACTTCCTAAGCATCGAGACATGAAAAACATTATGGATCTTGTCAAGAGAATGAGGTAACGCAAGACGATACGCTCTATCCCCAACTCTACTCAAAACTCGAATGGGCCAATGTACCTTGGTGCTAACTTGCCTTTCTTCCCGTACCTTCGAATCCCCACTTTAGGTGAAACCTTCAAAAACACAAAGTCACCCTTTTCCAACTCGAGATCTCGCCTCCGGTGATCGGCATAATTTTTCTGTCTACTCTGAGCGGTACTCAAACGATCTCGGATAAGCTTAACCTCCTCAACTGACTTGTTCACCATATCATACCCCAAATTTTTGCTTCTCCCACTTCATCCCAACAAATGGAGACCGACATTTCCTCCATACAAAGCTTCATACGGGGCCATCCCAATACTTGACTGAAACTGTTGTTATAGGCAAATTCCACGAGAGGTAAATGAGAATCCCAAGAATCTGAAAAATCAACTGAGCAAGCTCGCAACATATCCTCGAGAATCTGAATAGTCCTCTCTGATTTGCCCATCTGTCTGGGGATGAAAAGCTGTACTGAACTTCAACTCTGAACCCAAAGCCTTCTGAAACGCTTGCCAAAACCGAGATGTAAATCTAGGGTCACGATCAGACACAATACTCACCGGGACACCATGCAATCTCACAATCTCATTTATATACAAAGTCCAAGCCTTTCCATCGAGTAACTAATCTCAATAGGTAGAAAATGAGAAGACTTGGTCAATCTATCCACAACCACCCAAACTGCATCAAACCTTCTTCGAGTGCGAGGTAATCCCGTCACGAAATCCATAGTAACATGTTCCCACTTCCATTCCGGAATCTCTAAGGGTTGAAGTAACCCCGCAGGCCTTTGATGTTCAGCTTTCACTTGTTGACATGTCAAACATTTAGATACATAATCCGCTATCTCTCTCTTCATATTATTCCACCAAAAGTGTTGTCTCAAATTCTGATACATTTTCGTACTCCCGGGATGAATAGTATATCTCGACTTGTGGCCTTCATCAAGAACTTGGCGTTTAATCCCATCCACGCAAGGTACACATAACCGACCTCTAAAAGTTAACACTCCATCGGAATTAAGAGAGAAATCCTCAAATTTGCCATCTTCGATTTTATCCGCTATTTTTACTAACTCCGGATCATCCTTCTGAGCTTCCTTTTATTTGTTGAATCAAAACTGGTAATACTTGAATACTCGCAAAAATAGCTCCATGCTTTGACTCACAAGGATCCCAATATCGAGCATCCTCTAACATCTTCCATTCACGCACCATCAATGAAGCCATAAAAGATTTCCGGCTAATGGCATCAGCTACCACATTTGCTTTACCGGGTGATAAGAGATAGTACAATCATAATCCTTCAATAGCTCCATCCATCTTCTTTGCCTGTTATTCAACTCTTTTTGGGAGAAAAGGTACTTCAAACTTTGATGATCGGTAAAAATCTCAAATTTGGCTCCGTACAGATAGTGTTTCCACTTGTGCAACGCAAAAACAATCGCAGCTAACTCCATGTCATGGGTAGGATAATTTTGCTCACTCGGAGTCAACTTTCTCAAAGCATACGCAATCACCCTTCCGTTTTGCATTAACACACACTCGAGGCCTTCTTTAGAAGCATCGCTATAAATTACCAAATCATCATTACCATTAGGAAGCGCAAGGATAGGAGCTGTAGTCAACCTCTTCTTCAACTCTTCAAAGCTAGCTTGGCACTTGTCATCCCACAGATACGGTACATTCTTTCGAGTCAACTGAGTCAATGGAGTAGCAATTTTAGAAAACCCCTCGATAAATCTTCTATAATACCCGGCTAGACCCAAGAAACTTCGAATCTCCGTAACTGATTCAGGCCTCTTCCAATTCACAATAGCTTCAATCTTGGAAGGATCTACGGATATTCCTCTATTAGAAACCATGTGCCCCAGAAAAGACACTTCCTCGAGCCAAAAAGCACACTTACTGAATTTCGCAAACAGTTGCTTCTCACGAAGAATAGATAAAACCATTCGCAAGTGTTGCTCGTGCTCCTCCTTAGACTTGGAATACACAAGAATATCATCAATAAACACAACCACGAAGGTGTCAAGATAAGGCTTGAAAACCCGATTCATCATATCCATGAAAACAGCCGGAGCATTAGTCAACCCGAAAGGCATAACAAGAAACTCGTAATGACCATACCTACTACGGAAAGCAGTCTTAGAAATATCCTCAGAACGGATCTTTAGCTGATGATACCCACTTCTCAAGTCAAGCTTTGAAAAGACGACTGACCCTTGGAGTTGATCAAACAAGTCATCAATATGAGGTAGAGGATACTTATTCTTTACAGTTACCTGATTCAGCTTCCTGTAGTCGATGCATAATCTCAAAGACCCATCTTTCTTTTTGACAAACAATACAGGAGCTCCCCACGGTGATACACTAGGACGGATGAATCCCCGATCAAGCAACTCTTGCAATTGCACCTTCAACTCTTTTAGTTCAGCTGGAGCCATTCTATAAGGTGCTTCAGATATAGGGGTAGTACCTGGAATCAAGTCAATACCAAACTCGATCTCTCTATCGGGAGGCATAGAATATTCAGAAGAAAACACATCAGGAAACTCTTTAACAACATTCACATCTTCTACTTTAAGAGACTTTTTAGTAGTATCCAAAACACAAGCCAAATACCCCTCACAACCACGGTGCAATAGCCTCCTAGCTTTCACATAAGAAATAATACGAATTCCCTTACCCAAAGAAGTTGCCTTAAAAGTAAACACAGGCACACTAGGGATAGAAAATGTAACCACTTTCTTAAAACAATCAACAGAGGCATGATATTTACTTAACCAATCCATACCCAAAATAACATCAAAGTCTTGCAATGGCAAAATAACTAGATCAGCAAGTAAAACATGCTCACTAATATGCACATCACAATCACGCAACACCTTGTCAGCTATCAAACAATCTCCCATAGGAGTCGACACTGCTAGCACATAAGGCAAAACTCAAAGGAAGAATGCACTCGAGATGCAAAAGACACAGAAACATATGAATGCGATGAGCCGGGGTCTATAAGTGCACGTGCCCTCAAACTGGACATAGAAATTATACCTCCAATTACGTTGGAAGCATCCGAAGCTTGTTGTTGATTAATTGCAAACACACGACCTTGAACTTTTGGTTTTCCTGAGGCGTCCCTTTTCTGACCCTGAGACGATCCAACACCACTCCCCGATGGTGACTCCCCCCCAATCTCGGGCAATTTCTTTGAAAATGGCCAAGTTGCCCACAATTCAAACACTTTCCCTGTTTCTTCCAACACCGCTCCTCACTGTGCCCTTCCCTCTGACAATAATTACAAACCCTCTTGTTTTGACCCCGGAGAAATTACTTTGATTTCTAATACTCGGTTGCCCTTGTGGTTGTCCCCTAAATGGAGTTGAAGTCCCTTGTCCTCCACGATTATCATTCCTTTGCGGTTGTGGTCTACCTTGCCTTCCAGCACTTGTTAATTCCACCTTCCTCTTTGTGTTCTTCAATATCGTGCTCCACTTGATAAGCTCGATCAACTGCATCTTGAAATTCTTGTAGCTTGTGGGATACCAATTGAGTTCAGATCACTGTTTTTAAACCCTTAACAAACCTTGTTTCCTTCTCTCCTTCTGTTGCAACTAAATGAGTACAATACCTTGATAACTCTGTGAACTTGGCTGCATACTGAGCCACCGACATTGTATTCTGTTCCAAGCTAAGAAATTCCACTTCCTTCCGGTCTTGATCCACTCTTGGAATGAAATGTTCCTTGAACTTCCTCAGAAAATTTGCCCAAGTATATGGTACATGAGCTTCATCCCAACTAGCCTTCAATGTTCTCCACCAATACTCCGCAGCTCCACTTAACTTGTAGGTAGCAAACCTAACTCGATCTTCATCAGTACAAACTAAGACATCAAATATCTTTTCCATAGACTCGATCCATCTCTCAACTTTGGTCACATCTGGTTCACCATCATAGCCGGTTGGTTTCATCTTCAAAAACTGTTCTAGACCATACCTCGGAGGTGCATGCTCTCCTCCTGTCCTCTGATCATGGATGGTTTTCATTGCAGCCTCAAACATCCCTTGAAACATAGCTCGAGCCTCTTCCCTTACATTACTCTGGCCTGCAGTACCAGACTGTTCACCCTCATGTTCCGGCATTTTTACTGAGTACCTGCATAAAACACTCAGCGTTACTCCCTCCATACTCAACTACCCTCCTAGGTCACTTAGTCATTCTAGACCATCTACAACCTAGCTCTGATACCAACTGTCGCGCCCCGACCCGTGGTCCTACTTGGCCCCACGTCCGGGACACGCACGGAAGACGTCATAAAACATTTTTAAGAAAATTTTTCGAAATATACTTTATATAAAAGGTTCACACAACAACTCGATACTAAACATGACTTCAAGTCACAAAACAACCTTCACAAACAAGTACTAAGCCACTTGGCTACAACTACTACTTTACTTACTTAATTACAAACACAAAGATCTACTAGAAGAGATGATACAACCAAGTCACAGTATACTACCCAAAAGGTATTACATTTACATAATGTATCCTTTACTTACACAAACCTTTCCCAAAACGTCTTACCCAAAGATCTCCTCGACGTCTTCCCTGTGTGTGTAAACTATCCCCTGGGCTCCTTCTTATCTAAAACGGTAAACAAATAAAGGGTGAGAATAAATCTCAGTAAGCTACTAAAATGCAACTACATTACATGCTAATATGATAAACATAAAGGAACAATGCCACAAATGATCATATAACACATAGCACATAATATGAGAGGCTCCCTATCGCCAACCGTCCCATACCGGTTGGAAATAACGACCAACTCATCATGCAACACATAAAGCGGAAATGAACACTCATACATGGATACTGAGCCAAGGTTCTCAAACCAAACAATAGCCATCTGAGAGGCATCCACTGAGCAGCATCGAAGAGCTGAAACGGGTTCCGGAACCAAACAACAACAACAACAACGGGGGGGGGAAATGACACAAAGTCATAACCCAAAGTGCCCAACCTTTGGCCTAAGGAAGGGGGTTAAAAATGGGAAACCAATGATAGGAGCCTTATAATGTACTTGGCTCGGAGACCATTATAATCCCTATCACTGCCCAACACACACACAAAAGTACCAGCTGGACTTTACACGCAAGCACCACAAAGAAATACTTGCTTAAACAACAACCAGGGACAATGATTCCAATGTAGGGAACCATGCCAACACATCAAGAAGATGAATTATTCAACACATCACAAAGTGCTCAACAATGTTCACATAATCAATCACTAACATTTCACAACACTTGTGTCCACAAAGGAACCAATTCTACCACTTTAGTGATCCACAACAATCATCTAAGTACTTTAGGACACTACCCAAAAACTAGACCAAGATTGACCTCTAAATCCCTTGGTTTGAAAACTCCAAACTTTTTCAGACAACTGGGCGGTCGCCCAAACTGGGCTGTGCGGCCGCCCAAAGTGCCCTGTTCCATGAAGAAAAACCTTCAGTAGATGTGCGGCCGCACGCCCATTTTGGGCGGCCGCCCACATCACCCGGCAGGCCTAAAATCTAAACCAATTTCACTCCTTTTGTTTCCACAACCTAAAATCACCAATACTTATCACTCCTAACATTTCAACTTACACAAAGGCATAAAACTTAGCCTAAGAACAATACTAACACCAACAATAACCATTTCATACTACTCCCTTTGTCCCAAAATTACAAGTATAAATAAACATACCAAAACATTGTTTTAACACATATACAGCATATAAAGCATACTTATGACCATTTTAACATTTAAAGGGGGATTAGTAACTTACCTATTTTCCGGAAAAGATGTCAAGAAAAATAATATGGATCGGTAGATATGATCTATTCAACACCCTGAACATTTATATATAATTAGATTTGAAAATGGAGTAGTAAATAAAATAGGGAAAATAAACAAAACAAACTTACCTAGCTCTTTCTTCTTAACAATGGAGTTTCTCAGAGAAAGAAATTTTGGGAAATGATGGTGTGCAACTAAGGGGAGGGAAAGTGAAGAAGTCTCATGAAGAAGTGTTACCCAATTCTCTCAAATCAATCATCCAAGTTTTAGTTTTAACAATTAAACACCTCAACTCCCACTTCCACTAAAGCCCCCATATAATTCCACTAACTCAACTAACTCCCCAATTACTTTACTACTACATTTTAACTAACACAAATAGTCAAATAAAATGTGCAATTCATATAAGATGATGCAACACATAATTTTAAATAAAATTATCAAAATATATAAAATAAATATTAAAATAAATAAACGGATTTTGGGGTCGTTACACTCACTCCCCCTTAAAGAAAATTCGACCCGAATTTTAGGATTGCTTACCTCAACCCTCAAACAACCAGGGATACTTCCTCTCGATCTCCTCCCGAAGCTCCCAAGTCGACTCTTCCACGTTATGATTTCGCCACACAACTCGAACAAGGGGAATACTCTTAGTTCGCAACTCTTGAACTTTCGAATCAATAATTGGACCGGATGCTCCTCGTAAGACATACTCGGTTCAATATCCTCGGGAACCTCGGACAAGACATGAGAAGGATCATACACATATTTCCGAAGCATCGAGACATGAAAAACATTATGGATCTTGTCAAGAGAATGAGGTAACGCAAGACGATACGCTCTATCCCCAACTCTACTCAAAATCTCGAATGGGCCAATGTACCTCGGTGCTAACTTTCCTTTCTTCCCGTACCTTCGAATCCCCACTTTAGGTGAAACCTTCAAAAACATAAAGTCACCCTTTTCAAACTCGAGATCTCGCCTCCGGTGATCGGCATAATTTTTCTGTCTACTCTGAGCGGTACTCAAACGATCTCGGATAAGCTTAACCTCCTCAACTGACTTGTTCACCATATCAATACCCCAAATTTTTGCTTCTCCCACTTCATCCCAACAAATTGGAGACCGGCATTTCCTCCCATACAATTCATACGGGGCCATCCCAATACTTGACTGAAAACTGTTGTTATAGGCAAATTCCATGAGAGGTAAATGAGAATCCCAAGAATCTGAAAAATCAACTGAGCAAGCTCGCAACATATCCTCGAGAATCTGAATAGTCCTCTCTGATTGCCCATCTGTCTGGGGATGAAAAGCTGTACTGAACTTCAACTCTGAACCCAAAGCCTTCCGAAACGCTTGCCAAAACCGAGATGTAAATCTGGGGTCACGATCAGACACAATACTCACCGGGACACCATGCAATCTCACAATCTCATTTATATACAAAGTCGCAAGCCTTTCCATCGAGTAACTAATCTCAATAGGTAGAAAATGAGAAGACTTGGTCAATCTATCCACAACCACCCAAACTGCATCAAACCTTCTTCGAGTGCGAGGTAATCCCGTCACGAAATCCATAGTAACATGTTCCCACTTCCATTCCGGAATCTCTAACGGTTGAAAGTAACCCCGCAGGCCTTTGATGTTCAGCTTTCACTTGTTGACATGTCAAACATTTAGATACATAATCCGCTATCTCTCTCTTCATATTATTCCACCAAAAGTGTTGTCTCAAATTCTGATACATTTTCGTACTCCGGGATGAATCGTATATCTCGACTTGTGGCCTTCATCAAGAACTTGGCGTTTAATCCCATCCACTCAAGGTACACATAACCGACCTCTAAAAGTTAACACTCCATCGGAATTAAGAGAGAAATCCTCAAATTTTCCATCTTCGATTTTATCCGCTATTTTTACTAACTCCGGATCATCCTTCTGAGCTTCCTTTATTTGTTGAATCAAAACCGGTAATACTTGAATACTCGCAAAAATAGCTCCATGCTTTGACTCACAAGGATCCCAATATCGAGCATCCTCTAACATCTTCCATTCACGCACCATCAATGAAGCCATAAAAGATTTCCGGCTAATGGCATCCGCTACCACATTTGCTTTACCCGGGTGATAAGAGATAGTACAATCATAATCCTTCAATAGCTCCATCCATCTTCTTTGCCTGTTATTCAACTCTTTTTGGGAGAAAAGGTACTTCAAACTTTGATGATCGGTAAAAATCTCAAATTTGGCTCCGTACAGATAGTGTTTCCACTTGTGCAACGCAAAAACAATCGCAGCTAACTCCATGTCATGGGTAGGATAATTTTGCTCACTCGGAGTCAACTTTCTCAAAGCATACGCAATCACCCTTCCGTTTTGCATTAACACACACCCGAGGCCTTCTTTAGAAGCATCGCTAAAATTACCAAATCATCATTACCATTAGGAAGCGCAAGGATAGGAGCTGTAGTCAACCTCTTCTTCAACTCTTCAAAGCTAGCTTGGCACTTGTCATCCCACAGATACGGTACATTCTTTCGAGTCAACTGAGTCAATGGAGTAGCAATTTTAGAAAACCCCTCGATAAATCTTCTATAATACCCGGCTAGACCCAAGAAACTTCGAATCTCCGTAACTGATTCAGGCCTCTTCCAATTCACAATAGCTTCAATCTTGGAAGGATCTACGGATATTCCTCTATTAGAAACCATGTGCCCCAGAAAAGACACTTCCTCGAGCCAAAAAGCACACTTACTGAATTTCGCAAACAGTTGCTTCTCACGAAGAATAGATAAACCATTCGCAAGTGTTGCTCGTGCTCCTCCTTAGACTTGGAATACACAAGAATATCATCAATAAACACAACCACGAAGGTGTCAAGATAAGGCTTGAAAACCCGATTCATCATATCCATGAAAACAGCCGGAGCATTAGTCAACCCGAAAGGCATAACAAGAAACTCGTAATGACCATACCTACTACGGAAAGCAGTCTTAGAAATATCCTCAGAACGGATCTTTAGCTGATGATACCCACTTCTCAAGTCAAGCTTTGAAAAGACGACTGACCCTTGGAGTTGATCAAACAAGTCATCAATATGAGGTAGAGGATACTTATTCTTTACAGTTACCTGATTCAGCTTCCTGTAGTCGATGCATAATCTCAAAGACCCATCTTTCTTTTTGACAAACAATACAGGAGCTCCCCACGGTGATACACTAGGACGGATGAATCCCCGATCAAGCAACTCTTGCAATTGCACCTTCAACTCTTTTAGTTCAGCTGGAGCCATTCTATAAGGTGCTTCAGATATAGGGGTAGTACCTGGAATCAAGTCAATACCAAACTCGATCTCTCTATCGGGAGGCATAGAATATTCAGAAGAAAACACATCAGGAAACTCTTTAACAACATTCACATCTTCTACTTTAAGAGACTTTTTAGTAGTATCCAAAACACAAGCCAAATACCCCACACAACCACGGTGCAATAGCCTCCTAGCTTTCACATAAGAAATAATACGAATTCCCTTACCCAAAGAAGTTGCCTTAAAAGTAAACACAGGCACACTAGGGATAGAAAATGTAACCACTTTCTTAAAACAATCAACAGAGGCATGATATTTACTTAACCAATCCATACCCAAAATAACATCAAAGTCTTGCAATGGCAAAATAACTAGATCAGCAAGTAAAACATGCTCACTAATATGCACATCACAATCACGCAACACCTTGTCAGCTATCAAACAATCTCCCATAGGAGTCGACACTGCTAGCACATAAGGCAAAAACTCAAAGGAAGAATGCACTCGAGATGCAAAAGACACAGAAACATATGAATGCGATGAGCCGGGGTCTATAAGTGCACGTGCCCTCAAACTGGACATAGAAATTATACCTCCAATTACGTTGGAAGCATCCGAAGCTTGTTGTTGATTAATTGCAAACACACGACCTTGAACTTTTGGTTTTCCTGAGGCGTCCCTTTTCTGACCCTGAGACGATCCAACACCACTCCCCGATGGTTGACTCCCCAATCTCGGGCAATTTCTTTGAAAATGGCCAAGTTGCCCACAATTCAAACACTTTCCCTGTTTCTTCCAACACCGCTCCTCACTGTGCCCTTCCCTCTGACAATAATTACAAACCCTCTTGTTTTGACTCCCGGAGAAATTACTTTGATTTCTAATACTCGGTTGCCCTTGTGGTTGTCCCCTAAATGGAGTTGAAGTCCCTTGTCCTCCACGATTATCATTCCTTTGCGGTTGTGGTCTACCTTGCCTTCCAGCACTTGTTAATTCCACCTTCCTTTTGTGTTCTTCAATATCGTGCTCCACTTGATAAGCTCGATCAACTGCATCTTGAAATTCTTGTAGCTTGTGGGATACCAATTGAGTTCGGATCACTGTTTTTAAACCCTTAACAAACCTTGTTGCCTTTCTCTCTTCTGTTGCAACTAAATGAGTACAATACCTTGATAACTCTGTGAACTTGGCTGCATACTGAGCCACCGACATTGTATTCTGTTCCAAGCTAAGAAATTCCACTTCCTTCCGGTCTTGATCCACTCTTGGAATGAAATGTTCCTTGAACTTCCTCAGAAAATTTGCCCAAGTATATGGTACATGAGCTTCATCCCAACTAGCCTTCAATGTTCTCCACCAATACTCCGCAGCTCCACTTAACTTGTAGGTAGCAAACCTAACTCGATCTTCATCAGTACAAACTAAGAAATCAAATATCTTTTCCATAGACTCGATCCATCTCTCAACTTTGGTCACATCTGGTTCACCATCATAGCCGGTTGGTTTCATCTTCAAAAACTGTTCTAGACCATACCTCGGAGGTGCATGCTCTCCTCCCTGTCTCTGATCATGGATGGTTTTCATTGCAGCCTCAAACATCCCTTGAAACATAGCTCGAGCCTCTTCCCTTACATTACTCTGGCCTGCAGTACCAGACTGTTCACCCTCATGTTCCGGCATTTTTACTGAGTACCTGCATAAAACACTCAGCGTTACTCCCTCCATACTCAACTACCCTCCTAGGTCACTTAGTCATTCTAGACCATCTACAACCTAGCTCTGATACCAACTGTCGCGCCCCGACCCGTGGTCCTACTTGGCCCCACGTCCGGGACACGCACGGAAGACGTCATAAAACATTTTTAAGAAAATTTTTCGAAATATACTTTATATAAAAAGGTTCACACAATCAACTCGATACTAAACATGACTTCAAGTCACAAAACAACCCTTCACAAACAAGTACTAAGCCACTTGGCTACAACTACTACTTTACTTACTTAATTTCAAACACAAAGATCTACTAGAAGAGATGATACAACCAAGTCACAGGTATACTACCCCAAAAGGTATTACATTTACATAATGTATCCTTTACTTACACAACCTTTCCCAAAACGTCTTACCCAAAGATCTCCTCGACGTCCTCCCTGTGTGTGTAAACTATCCCCTGGGCTCCTTCTTATCTAAAACGGTAAAACAAATAAAGGGTGAGAATAAATCTCAGTAAGCTACTAAAATGCAACTACATTACATGCTAATATGATAAACATAAAGGAACAATGACACAAATGATCATATAACACATAGCACATAATATGAGAGGCTCCCTATCGCCAACCGTCCCATACCGGTTGGAAATAACGACCAACTCATCATGCAACACATAAAGCGGAAATGAACACTCATACATGGATACTGAGCCAAGGTTCTCAAACCAAACAATAGCCATCTGAGAGGCATCCACTGAGCAGCATCGAAGAGCTGAAACGGGTTCCGGAACCAAACAACAACAACAACAACGGGGGGAAAATGACACAAAGTCATAACCCAAAGTGCCCAACCTTTGGCCTAAGGAAGGGGGTTAAAAATGGGAAACCAATGATAGGAACCTTATAATGTACTTGGCTCGGAGACCATTATAATCCCTATCACTGCCCAACACACACAAAAGTACCAGCTGGACTTTACACGCAAGCACCACAAAGAAATACTTGCTTAAACAACAACCAGGGACAATGATTCCAATGTAGGGAACCATGCCAAACACATCAAGAAGATGAATTATTCAACACATCACAAAGTGCTCAACAATGTTCACATAATCAATCACTAACATTTCACAACACTTGTGTCCACAAAGGAACCAATTCTACCACTTTAGTGATCCACAACAATCATCTAAGTACTTTAGGACACTACCCAAAAACTAGACCAAGATTGACCTCTAAATCCCTTGGATTTGAAAACTCCAAACTTTTTCAGACAACTGGGCGGTCGCCCAAACTGGGCTGTGCGGCCGCCCAAAGTGCCCTGTTCCATGAAGAAAAACCTTCAGATAGATGTGCGGCCGCACGCCCATTTTTGGGCGGCCGCCCACATCACCCGGCAGGCCTAAAATCTAAACCAAATTTCACTCCTTTTGTTTCACAACCTAAAATCACCAATACTTATCACTCCTAACATTTCAACTTACACAAAGGCATAAAACTTAGCCTAAGAACAATACTAACACCAACAATAACCATTTCATACTACTCCCTTTGTCCCAAAATTACAAGTATAAATAAACATACCAAAACATTGTTTTAACACATATACAGCATATAAAGCATACTTATGACCATTTTAACATTTAAAGGGGGATTAGTAACTTACCTATTTTCCGAAAAAGATGTCAAGAAAAATAATATGGATCGGTAGATATGATCTATTCAACACCCTGAACATTTATATATAATTAGATTTGAAAATGGAGTAGTAAATAAAAATAGGGAAAATAAACAAAACCAAATCTTACCTAGCTCTTTCTTCTTAACAATGGAGGTTTCTCAGAGAAAAGAAATTTTGGGAAATGATGGTGTGCAAACTAAGGGGAGGGAAAGTGAAGAAGTCTCATGAAGAAGTGTTACCCAATTCTCTCAAATCAATCATCCAAGTTTTAGTTTTAACAATTAAACACCTCAACTCCCACTTCCACTAAAGCCCCCATATAATTCCACTAACTCAACTAACTCCCCAATTACTTTACTACTAACATTTTAACTAACACAAATAGTCAAATAAAATGTGCAATTCATATAAGATGATGCAACACATAATTTTAAATAAAAATTATCAAAATATATAAAATAAATATTAAAATAAATAAACGGATTTTGGGGTCGTTACACTCACTCCCCCTTAAAGAAAATTCGACCCGAATTTTAGGATTGCTTACCTCAACCCTCAAACAACCAGGGATACTTCCTCTCGATCTCCTCCCGAAGCTCCCAAGTCGACTCTTCCACGTTATGATTTCGCCACACAACTCGAACAAGGGGAATACTCTTAGTTCGCAACTCTTGAACTTTCGAATCAATAATTTGGACCGGATGCTCCTCGTAAGACATACTCGGTTCAATATCCTCGGGAACCTCGGACAAGACATGAGAAGGATCATACACATATTTCCGAAGCATCGAGACATGAAAAACATTATGGATCTTGTCAAGAGAATGAGGTAACGCAAGACGATACGCTCTATCCCCAACTCTACTCAAAATCTCGAATGGGCCAATGTACCTTGGTGCTAACTTTCCTTTCTTCCCGTACCTTCGAATCCCCACTTTAGGTGAAACCTTCAAAAACATAAAGTCACCCTTTTCAAACTCGAGATCTCGCCTCCGGTGATCGGCATAATTTTTCTGTCTACTCTGAGCGGTACTCAAACGATCTCGGATAAGCTTAACCTCCTCAACTGACTTGTTCACCATATCAATACCCCAAATTTTTGCTTCTCCCACTTCATCCCAACAAATTGGAGACCGGCATTTCCTCCCATACAATTCATACGGGGCCATCCCAATACTTGACTGAAAACTGTTGTTATAGGCAAATTCCATGAGAGGTAAATGAGAATCCCAAGAATCTGAAAAATCAACTGAGCAAGCTCGCAACATATCCTCGAGAATCTGAATAGTCCTCTCTGATTGCCCATCTGTCTGGGGATGAAAAGCTGTACTGAACTTCAACTCTGAACCCAAAGCCTTCCGAAACGCTTGCCAAAACCGAGATGTAAATCTGGGGTCACGATCAGACACAATACTCACCGGGACACCATGCAATCTCACAATCTCATTTATATACAAAGTCGCAAGCCTTTCCATCGAGTAACTAATCTCAATAGGTAGAAAATGAGAAGACTTGGTCAATCTATCCACAACCACCCAAACTGCATCAAACCTTCTTCGAGTGCGAGGTAATCCCGTCACGAAATCCATAGTAACATGTTCCCACTTCCATTCCGGAATCTCTAACGGTTGAAGTAACCCCGCAGGCCTTTGATGTTCAGCTTTCACTTGTTGACATGTCAAACATTTAGATACATAATCCGCTATCTCTCTCTTCATATTATTCCACCAAAAGTGTTGTCTCAAATTCTGATACATTTTCGTACTCCCGGGATGAATCGTATATCTCGACTTGTGGCCTTCATCAAGAACTTGGCGTTTAATCCCATCCACGCAAGGTACACATAACCGACCTCTAAAAGTTAACACTCCATCGGAATTAAGAGAGAAATCCTCAAATTTTCCATCTTCGATTTTATCCGCTATTTTTACTAACTCCGGATCATCCTTCTGAGCTTCCTTTATTTGTTGAATCAAAACCGGTAATACTTGAATACTCGCAAAAATAGCTCCATGCTTTGACTCACAAGGATCCCAATATCGAGCATCCTCTAACATCTTCCATTCACGCACCATCAATGAAGCCATAAAAGATTTCCGGCTAATGGCATCCGCTACCACATTTGCTTTACCCGGGTGATAAGAGATAGTACAATCATAATCCTTCAATAGCTCCATCCATCTTCTTTGCCTGTTATTCAACTCTTTTTGGGAGAAAAGGTACTTCAAACTTTGATGATCGGTAAAAATCTCAAATTTGGCTCCGTACAGATAGTGTTTCCACTTGTGCAACGCAAAAACAATCGCAGCTAACTCCATGTCATGGGTAGGATAATTTTGCTCACTCGGAGTCAACTTTCTCAAAGCATACGCAATCACCCTTCCGTTTTGCATTAACACACACCCGAGGCCTTCTTTAGAAGCATCGCTATAAATTACCAAATCATCATTACCATTAGGAAGCGCAAGGATAGGAGCTGTAGTCAACCTCTTCTTCAACTCTTCAAAGCTAGCTTGGCACTTGTCATCCCACAGATACGGTACATTCTTTCGAGTCAACTGAGTCAATGGAGTAGCAATTTTAGAAAACCCCTCGATAAATCTTCTATAATACCCGGCTAGACCCAAGAAACTTCGAATCTCCGTAACTGATTCAGGCCTCTTCCAATTCACAATAGCTTCAATCTTGGAAGGATCTACGGATATTCCTCTATTAGAAACCATGTGCCCCAGAAAAGACACTTCCTCGAGCCAAAAAGCACACTTACTGAATTTCGCAAACAGTTGCTTCTCACGAAGAATAGATAAAACCATTCGCAAGTGTTGCTCGTGCTCCTCCTTAGACTTGGAATACACAAGAATATCATCAATAAACACAACCACGAAGGTGTCAAGATAAGGCTTGAAAACCCGATTCATCATATCCATGAAAACAGCCGGAGCATTAGTCAACCCGAAAGGCATAACAAGAAACTCGTAATGACCATACCTACTACGGAAAGCAGTCTTAGAAATATCCTCAGAACGGATCTTTAGCTGATGATACCCACTTCTCAAGTCAAGCTTTGAAAAGACGACTGACCCTTGGAGTTGATCAAACAAGTCATCAATATGAGGTAGAGGATACTTATTCTTTACAGTTACCTGATTCAGCTTCCTGTAGTCGATGCATAATCTCAAAGACCCATCTTTCTTTTTGACAAACAATACAGGAGCTCCCCACGGTGATACACTAGGACGGATGAATCCCCGATCAAGCAACTCTTGCAATTGCACCTTCAACTCTTTTAGTTCAGCTGGAGCCATTCTATAAGGTGCTTCAGATATAGGGGTAGTACCTGGAATCAAGTCAATACCAAACTCGATCTCTCTATCGGGAGGCATAGAATATTCAGAAGAAAACACATCAGGAAACTCTTTAACAACATTCACATCTTCTACTTTAAGAGACTTTTTAGTAGTATCCAAAACACAAGCCAAATACCCCTCACAACCACGGTGCAATAGCCTCCTAGCTTTCACATAAGAAATAATACGAATTCCCTTACCCAAAGAAGTTGCCTCAAAAGTAAACACAGGCACACTAGGGATAGAAAACGTAACCACTTTCTTAAAACAATCAACAGAGGCATGATATTTACTTAACCAATCCATACCCAAAATAACATCAAAGTTTTGCAATGGCAAAATAACTAGATCAGCAAGTAAAACATGCTCACTAATATGCACATCACAATCACGCAACACCTTGTCAGCTATCAAACAATCTCCCATAGGAGTCGACACTGCTAGCACATAAGGCAAAAACTCAAAGGAAGAATGCACTCGAGATGCAAAAGACACAGAAACATATGAATGCGATGAGCCGGGGTCTATAAGTGCACGTGCCCTCAAACTGGACATAGAAATTATACCTCCAATTACGTTGGAAGCATCCGAAGCTTGTTGTTGATTAATTGCAAACACACGACCTTGAACTTTTGGTTTTCCTGAGGCGTCCCTTTTCTGACCCTGAGACGATCCAACACCACTCCCCGATGGTTGACTCCCCAATCTCGGGCAATTTCTTTGAAAATGGCCAAGTTGCCCACAATTCAAACACTTTCCCTGTTTCTTCCAACACCGCTCCTCACTGTGCCCTTCCCTCTGACAATAATTACAAACCCTCTTGTTTTGACTCCCGGAGAAATTACTTTGATTTCTAATACTCGGTTGCCCTTGTGGTTGTCCCCTAAATGGAGTTGAAGTCCCTTGTCCTCCACGATTATCATTCCTTTGCGGTTGTGGTCTACCTTGCCTTCCAGCACTTGTTAATTCCACCTTCCTTTTGTGTTCTTCAATATCGTGCTCCACTTGATAAGCTCGATCAACTGCATCTTGAAATTCTTGTAGCTTGTGGGATACCAATTGAGTTCGGATCACTGTTTTTAAACCCTTAACAAACCTTGTTGCCTTTCTCTCTTCTGTTGCAACTAAATGAGTACAATACCTTGATAACTCTGTGAACTTGGCTGCATACTGAGCCACCGACATTGTATTCTGTTCCAAGCTAAGAAATTCCACTTCCTTCCGGTCTTGATCCACTCTTGGAATGAAATGTTCCTTGAACTTCCTCAGAAAATTTGCCCAAGTATATGGTACATGAGCTTCATCCCAACTAGCCTTCAATGTTCTCCACCAATACTCCGCAGCTCCACTTAACTTGTAGGTAGCAAACCTAACTCGATCTTCATCAGTACAAACTAAGACATCAAATATCTTTTCCATTGACTCGATCCATCTCTCAACTTTGGTCACATCTGGTTCACCATCATAGCCGGTTGGTTTCATCTTCAAAAACTGTTCTAGACCATACCTCGGAGGTGCATGCTCTCCTCCCTGTCTCTGATCATGGATGGTTTTCATTGCAGCCTCAAACATCCCTTGAAACATAGCTCGAGCCTCTTCCCTTACATTACTCTGGCCTGCAGTACCAGACTGTTCACCCTCATGTTCCGGCATTTTTACTGAGTACCTGCATAAAACACTCAGCGTTACTCCCTCCATACTCAACTACCCTCCTAGGTCACTTAGTCATTCTAGACCATCTACAACCTAGCTCTGATACCAACTGTCGCGCCCCGACCCGTGGTCCTACTTGGCCCCACGTCCGGGACACGCACGGAAGACGTCATAAAACATTTTTAAGAAAATTTTTCGAAATATACTTTATATAAAAAGGTTCACACAATCAACTCGATACTAAACATGACTTCAAGTCACAAAACAACCCTTCACAAACAAGTACTAAGCCACTTGGCTACAACTACTACTTTACTTACTTAATTTCAAACACAAAGATCTACTAGAAGAGATGATGCAACCAAGTCACAGGTATACTACCCAAAAGGTATTACATTTACATAATGTATCCTTTACTTACACAACCTTTCCCAAAACGTCTTACCCAAAGATCTCCTCGACGTCCTCCTGTGTGTGTAAACTATCCCCTGGGCTCCTTCTTATCTAAAACGGTAAACAAATAAAGGGTGAGAATAAATCTCAGTAAGCTACTAAAATGCAACTACATTACATGCTAATATGATAAACATAAAGGAACAATGCCACAAATGATCATATAACACATAGCACATAATATGAGAGGCTCCCTATCGCCAACCGTCCCATACCGGTTGGAAATAACGACCAACTCATCATGCAACACATAAAGCGGAAATGAACACTCATACATGGATACTGAGCCAAGGTTCTCAAACCAAACAATAGCCATCTGAGAGGCATCCACTGAGCAGCATCGAAGAGCTGAAACGGGTTCCGGAACCAAACAACAACAACAACAACGGGGGGAAAATGACACAAAGTCATAACCCAAAGTGCCCAACCTTTGGCCTAAGGAAGGGGGTTAAAAATGGGAAACCAATGATAGGAGCCTTATAATGTACTTGGCTCGGAGACCATTATAATCCCTATCACTGCCCAACACACACAAAAGTACCAGCTGGACTTTACACGCAAGCACCACAGAGAAATACTTGCTTAAACAACAACCAGGGACAATGATTCCAATGTAGGGAACCATGCCAAACACATCAAGAAGATGAATTATTCAACACATCACAAAGTGCTCAACAATGTTCACATAATCAATCACTAACATTTCACAACACTTGTGTCCACAAAGGAACCAATTCTACCACTTTAGTGATCCACAACAATCATCTAAGTACTTTAGGACACTACCCAAAAACTAGACCAAGATTGACCTCTAAATCCCTTGGATTTGAAAACTCCAAACTTTTTCAGACAACTGGGCGGTCGCCCAAACTGGGCTGTGCGGCCGCCCAAAGTGCCCTGTTCCATGAAGAAAAACCTTCAGATAGATGTGCGGCCGCACGCCCATTTTTGGGCGGCCGCCCACATCACCCGGCAGGCCTAAAATCTAAACCAAATTTCACTCCTTTTGTTTCACAACCTAAAATCACCAATACTTATCACTCCTAACATTTCAACTTACACAAAGGCATAAAACTTAGCCTAAGAACAATACTAACACCAACAATAACCATTTCATACTACTCCCTTTGTCCCAAAATTACAAGTATAAATAAACATACCAAAACATTGTTTTAACACATATACAGCATATAAAGCATACTTATGACCATTTTAACATTTAAAGGGGGATTAGTAACTTACCTATTTTCCGGAAAAGATGTCAAGAAAAATAATATGGATCGGTAGATATGATCTATTCAACACCCTGAACATTTATATATAATTAGATTTGAAAATGGAGTAGTAAATAAAAATAGGGAAAATAAACAAAACCAAATCTTACCTAGCTCTTTCTTCTTAACAATGGAGGTTTCTCAGAGAAAAGAAATTTTGGGAAATGATGGTGTGCAAACTAAGGGGAGGGAAAGTGAAGAAGTCTCATGAAGAAGTGTTACCCAATTCTCTCAAATCAATCATCCAAGTTTTAGTTTTAACAATTAAACCCCTCAACTCCCACTTCCACTAAAGCCCCCATATAATTCCACTAACTCAACTAACTCCCCAATTACTTTACTACTAACATTTTAACTAACACAAATAGTCAAATAAAATGTGCAATTCATATAAGATGATGCAACACATAATTTTAAATAAAAATTATCAAAATATATAAAATAAATATTAAAATAAATAAACGGATTTTGGGGTCGTTACACTCTCAACAAGACCCGTCTCTAGGGGTGGCAAAATTGGTGTTTTGGGTGTACCCATTAAAGTTAAAATATCCGGATATCCAATGGATTTTTAACTTTAATGGGTAAACCCAAAACACCCATTTTGCCACCCCTACCCGTCTCACACAAGTTTTTGTCTTCTTCTCCTGTCTCCTCTTTTAGAAAATAATTTTTAATCTGTTTTTAAATAAATATTTTTAAAAAATTCAAATATGCTCTTGATCAATTAAGAGATTTTTTTTTTAAAAAAATAGACATTCATTTTTTAACAGACAAAATACTCACTTAATCCATAAATAAAGGAACGATAATCTCATTTTAGTTTATTCAATCAAAGTTTAACCGAAAATTATAAAAAAAAAAAACACGAGAATCGCGATAAAAAAACAAAAATTTGTTCATTATACACGCCGCTATCAATAGTATTAAAATATTTTCGGGATGGAGTGAGTATAATAATTTTATTTAATATTCAATCCATTAAAAATGTCACACTATACACATATTTTTTTATTAAAATAATTATGACACGTTTACAATTATGACATACATTAACATTTCAAGTATAGACAAATTAATTATTATGATGAATGCTAATGAGGAGCACTCACCATAGTTAAGATCGGAATAGTAAATGATTTTGTGATGTTAGTTCATTGTATCAATCAAACTACTGTAGTTAGATAATCCTGGTAAAAGTTGCCTAATACCAAACCAGTCTTAAAATCATTTAGGCCACTTAATATAGTTCATCGTACAGTGTCAAAGTGGTGGGATGTTCCTAGTTGAAGGGGTTATTACCGTGTTTATATATTTATCTTGAACCATTATATACATTATATAGTGTCAGCGTAAAAAATGTCAGTGTTAGTGTAAAAATGTGTCAATGTCAGTGTAAAAAAGTGTTGGTGTAAAAAAAATGCCAATTTTGGAGTTAAAAAAAATAATGCAAGTGTTGGTGTAAAAATGTGCCAGCGCCAGTGCCAGTATTATGAAGTGTTAGTGTAAGAAAGTGTCAGTGTAAAGAGTACCAGTGAAGTCAGTATATATATATACTCCCACCATCCCAGCACAAGTAGGACTAGAGTAGTGGGTACAATAATTAAGACAAAAGTAGTGTATGTATTGTAAGACTATGAGCAATGGGGGTATGAAATGGTGTATGAAAGTGGGGGGAGGTGTATGAAACCATTGTGGGGGGTGTATGAAACTTGGGGGTTGAATTTGGGGTGTGAAATATTTCACACCGGTTGAATTTTGTGGAAAAGCTCCAGCAAAGACACGTGGCGGGCTACCATTCGAGAGGCGTCAGGCGCGTGTACCACACGGCCCGACAGGGCGCGTGTGGTACCGCCCTGACGGTTTTTTTTTGTTTTTCCCTTTGTTTGCCACGTGTCTAAACGCGGTTGGTCCGTTTTATTTTCGAATTTATTTTTTTATTTCATTTTTTTTAGCTGAATTATCACCTAGAATTTTTTTTATTTTTTTTTGGCCAAAATTCATTATTTTTTTTCCCTATAAAATGATACAAGTTTCATTAGATTTAGACACAAAAAAAAAAAATCTCTCTTTTCTCATTTATCATTTTCATTTTAGCCTACACTTAAAAAAATTCATCATCTTTTGAGTGAAATGGATCTCAATAATAATCCTTTCAACACTCAAAAAAAAAATTAATTTAGTGTAAAATATTATTTTAATTATAAATAATAATAATTATTATTATTTTTTACTAATCATAAAAATAAAGAATATATAAAAAAAATAAAAATAATATAAAGTAGTGAGGTATAGAATGATGAGTGGAGGGAGATGAATTTTTTTTTTCCAACTAACCATTGTAGGGGGGTTGTATGAAAGGGGTGTATGAAAGATGAGGTGGATAGGATAAAGCGTTAAAAGTGGGTGTTGAATTTTTTTTGGTGTATGAAACCATTGCTCATAGTCTAAAAGGGAGAATGAGTGAGGTAAATAGTAGTGTTGGTTGAATAAATCGAGTGGTGGAAAATGAAGAGAGAGAATGAGTGAGGTTAAATAGTGTGGTTGGTTGAATATAAATATATAAAAATATTTTTATTTTTGTCAGTCTCAATTGTTTTGTGACGGCTTAAAAGGGAAATAAGTAGTACTTATACTGGGATGTAGGGAGCATGTGTTTATATCCCAGCAGCGAAAATATAATTTTTCCTTAATCTTATGATTTTTGCAGCTAATTTACCCAAATGAATACTCCCTCCGTCCCATTTTAAGTGTAAAAAAATGGGTGACTTCAAAAATTAAAGAAAATACTCCATCCGTCCCGCCGGAAACTTCAAAAAAAAATTATGGCACAAGAATTAAGCGAAAAAGTGAAAAAGGTGATGTGTTGTGAGTGTTTATAGTTGAGTGAGAGAGAGAAAGTGGGGTAGAGAATAGTTAGTGGGTTAGTGGATGTGAGTATGAGAAGTGGGACCCACTAATTAAAAAGTATTAAAAACTTTCCATTTATGGAATGTGCAATTTCTATGGGACGCCCATTTTGGTAAGTTTTGCAATTTTCGGTGGGACGGAGGGAGTATGATGTGTTATGAGTGTTGATAGTTGGGTAGGAGAGAAAAAGTGGGGTAGAGAAGAGTTAGTGGATAATTATTATGAGTATGACAAGTAGGACCTACTTTCCATTTTAAGACTTTGACTCTTAAAATGAAACACCTTTTTAGAAAATTTTTGAGTCTTAAAGTAAAGTAGGACGGAGTGAGTATCCTTTATTATCACGTGCGCCAGTACTTTCGTAGATTGATTACTTATATTTTTTATATATTCAGGCAATCATAAATACCCTGAATCCTCCCCCTATATATAAAGGGATCACACCAAATGTAAGGTTAATTGTGACTTGTGCCCACCTCTTTCTTCTCTGTTTTCCCCTTTTGACTGAGAATCCAAATCAAAGAGCCCACGCCTCAAATTCCAGCCATGGAGTGGGTTCGCGGCGATACACTCGGTCATGGAAGCTTTGCAACTGTTAGTTTAGCAAAACCCATCAGCCATAACTACCAATATCCGCCATTGATGGCGGTGAAGTCTTGCGGTGCTTCTCACTCTGCTTCGATCAAGAACGAGAAATTGATTTTAGATGAGCTTCGTGATTGCCCACAAGTAATTGATTGTTACGGAGACAATTTCAGTCTCGAGAATGGTGAGAAGTTGTACAATGTATTGTTGGAGTACGCTCCCGGCGGTGCTTTAGCTGAGAAGGTTAAGAATTCCGGGGACTGTAACTTGCCGGAATTTGACGTTAGGCGATACACAAAATTTATTCTTAAGGGGCTTTTGTCTATTCACAAAATTGGGTATGTTCACTGTGACATTAAACTCCAAAACGTACTCGTTTGCGGAGACGGCGCTGTCAAGATTGCCGATTTCGGTTTGTCAAAGAAAGCCGGCGTTAGGGAAGACGGCTGGAAGTGTGATATTAGGGGTACGCCTCTTTACATGTCGCCGGAGACAGTTATCGGCGGGGAGCAGGAGTCGGCGGCGGATATATGGGCACTAGGATGCTTGGTATCGGAGATGGTGACTGGTGCTCCGGCGTGGAGGTTCCGGCAAGGATGTGGTGAAAATGTTGGCGCGCTTTTGATGAGAATTGGGGTGGGGGAAGAAATTCCAGAGATTCCCGCGAAATTATCAGCGGAGGGAAAAGATTTTTTGGGAAAATGTTTTTTGAAAAACCCAAGACAAAGATGGACGGCTGAGATGTTATTAAATCACCCTTTCGTTTGTGACCAAGAAAACACTGTTCCATTGAAAGATGATGATCAAGTTTCTTCAGCTTCGCCAAGGTGTCATTTTGATTTTCCTGATTGGGACACATCAAGTGAAATTACGCTACTGTCCTCACCGGAATACTCGCCGGAATCATGTTCAATGTTTGAATCTCCGGCGAGTCGGTTATTGGAGCTGATGAGTGATGTTAAACCTGATTGGTCTGTATCGAGCAATTGGTCACAGTAAGGTGAAGAGATTGTTGATCTTAATCCAGATTCAAAGAATATTGAAATGAAGTTTTCTTTTAAAGAATAATTTTATTAAATGTAGAAGGGAATTAATTGTAAATATAGAAGGAGATGGAGAGGTAAATATAATTACTTTATTGAAGTTCTTTCTTTTGGGGAACCCAGATGGGCAGAATGTGCGGTCTAAGGTATTTTTGAATTTTGTTTTTTGGCTGATAACAAATTAAATAGAATAGTACCGAGTGTAGGGATGGCAATTTTACCGAATCCGATCCGTATCCGAGACAATCCGTCCGGGGATGGGTGGGTTTGGTAATAGATTTTAAAAATCCGGCGGGTTCGGATACGGGTTCGGATTATGTCTGAGATCCGACCGTATCCGACCTGTATCCGACCCGAACATATCCGAACATATTAGGTTTTTAAATTTTACTACTACCCCCCTCATGTTATAGAAATATACACATAACCCTCCTTATATAAGAAAACAAAATTAGGCTTTTGTTTATTTGCTTCTCCCAGATCGGCAACACGCCGCTCCCCCCTCTCTCTCTCATCGCTCGTCGATCGCCATTCCCTACCCTCTCTCTCATCGCTCGTCGTTCCCTACCCACTCTCTCTCGCTCGTCGGCCGTTCCCTACTCTCTCCGCGCTCGTTCCCGACTCTCTCTCTGTGTGCGCCGGCGTCGTTCCTTTCGCCTGTGCTGCCGCCGGCCGGTGCCATGGTTTCGTTCCGTCGAAGTCTGCTACTACTACATCTCCAACGAATTTCATCTCTATTGAGGTAATCTAACAATTCTTAGCCATGAATTTCAGTGTTTGTTTGTTTGTTTTGTTTGATTTCCCAAATTCCCCCAAATCTGTCAAACCTAGGGTTTTCTTTGCGTTACATGATGCTCTTGTTAAATCATCATCACAAAAAAAAAAAAAAAAAAAAAAAAAAAAAGCAGTTAAATCATCATCATCAAAAAAAAAATAATAATAAAAAAAAAATGGGCGGGTAATACGGGCGGATACGGATTCGCCATAATCGGATACGGGCGGATTCGGATATGGGGTCAACTACCTCGGGTCGGATACGGGTTTGCCGATATCCGGACCGTATCCGACCCGTTGCCATCCCTCGAGTGTATTACTACTACCTTCTCTATCTTGGGAAATAATAAAGTTACAAAAGATGGCTACAAAATGTGGCTACAAAATGTGGCTTACAAAATGAGGTGTCATAATTGTGTTGGTGTTTTTAATTGGAGTGTGTCGGGTCCACTATCGATGTAGTCAATGAAATATCGCCACCACGTCTTGTATCCATCATTTTGTAAACTTCTTTTGTAAGCCTAGCATTGCCACTCTATCTTTTTAAATGAATGTATGTTTTTTTATTTTATTTTTAAATTTGTCTTAAAATAAATGTTTTTATAAAAAATAACTTTGTTTCTAATGGTTTTTTTTACCTATTTTTTCACTAGTCTTTTTGTACTTGCAAAAATAAATGTTTGGAAAAACGATTATATAATTATATATAAATTTTTGCCATTAAATACACTACAAGAAAAATGTCTTTTAGAACAATTTATTTGGGACAAAAATTATTAATTGTCCCTGTTTAAACAATTTTGGGACGGTATTTCTCCAATGCTCTCTCTTTTAAGACATAATTCTTTAATAGTCCCTAATTTGGGACAACATTTTCTAATGGTCCCAGTTTTAACATGTAATATTTGTACCAGGAACAGTAATTGCCGTCTCTAAAACATTTGAGTCACCCACTTATTGAGACCCCTATTGTGTCCCTGTTTTGTCCTAACTCAAATAGGGACGATACTAGAGGCTACTTTAGACAATTCATTGAGACCCTTTCCTGTCTCAAAAAGCATGATTTTTAGTGGTGATATAGTATGAAACGTAAATTTTTTAAATATCCCTTAAAATAACATTTGAATATTAATTTAGAGACAGAGGGAGTATTTGATATTTCTTGGAAAGTTGAGAGTTGCAAGTTGGTGGGGGTGGGGGGGTGGGGGGGGGGGGGGGGTGGGGGATTTGGATGTGTTAGGAATTGAAAATAAACAAGAAGATTTTAGCGTCAACAATACAAGTTGGTTTCTGATAGGGCCGTAAACCAGTCAAGTCGAGCTCGAACTCGTTTAAAACTTATCGAGCTCGAGCTTTTATCGAGCTCGAGCCCATTTGCTTGCTCGAGTCGATCGAATCGAGCTCGGGAACAACTCGAGTCGATATAGAACTCGAGTTTTAACGAGCCGAGCTCAAGCTTAGACATTTTTTTTAAAGAAAAATATGGTCTTAATGAGCTTATCGAGCTGAATTCGAGCTTATTGAGCCGAGTTCGAGACGTTCGAAAACAAAAATTCAATTTTAATGAGCTTATCGAGCCGAACTCGAGCCTTTAACGAGCTAAACGAGCCGAACACGGTCGGCTCAATAACAAAAACGAGCTTGACAATCGGTTCGAGCTCGACTCGAGCTACACCTCGAGCTCACTCGAACTCGAGCTCACTCGAACTCGAGCTTTCACGAGCCGAGCCCGAACCGAGCTCAAGCTAGCTCGGTTCGTATAACAGCCCTAGTTTCTGATATCACTGAAGTATGCTTCTCTTGCTTTCTTTGATTCATATTCAACACTAACATTTTCAGCCACTCATCCTTGGCTTATACGGTTCTTATGGCTTTCGCTCACACTAAGTTCTTGGTTCCTACATCTACATGAAGGCCAGGGTCAAGTGTTAGATTCTCTCTTTTCACCTTTGTAAAAACACACCGAGTACATTTTAAGATTTATGTATATACGTATGTATTTATTTTCAATTTTGAACAACTGCAACGGTTATGTCATCATCAAAAGTTGCTTAGTGGAAAAAAGTCGAGGCTCACAATTTGTGAGGTCATGAGTTCGATGTCGTGAAAAAATGTAACGGTTATTTGCAACGCTTATTTAGTCGTTGCGTGTGTACGTAATTAATTGGATGCAACCACTTCTTTCATTTCTCAAGTTACAGTGGACTCATATATTGTTCAATTAATTCTGACCTCACGAGTTCGGAAAAAAATGACATCCACTTCCTACTACTCTACAACAATCTTGTTTGGTAGTTTTGGCTGGTAGAAATTTCACCACCAACTACATTTAGACGACCAGAAACGGATCCTACAGAGGAATTTCTGTAGTTTCTAAATCTGTATCGTTGCGATTATGGATGTGCGATCGAATTACAAATTTAGTCAAAAAGACCTTTTCATTTATGTTTGCTTTTACTGAAAATAAGAAAAAACTTGTTGTATCCATTGGTGTATCGTCTTTTGAAGTTCGCATTAATTTTACAAGTAGCAACAACAAGCGTTGAAAGAGTAATGATTATTGTCAAAACGAATAGTTTGACATTGCTTCTGATTCTTCAAAAGTGATTTTTGAAAAGTGATTCTAGAAAAATTGATTCTTTACTAATTCTTACTTGTGTTTGGTTAGCACATTATTAAAAATGATTGCAAAATAATAAATGTCAAACACACCCTCAATATATATATAGTTAAAGTATGTGACACTTTGTCACCAAATTCATAATCCTTCCCTCCTTCTGTCTCATAACAAATGTCTAAAAATTAAATGATTTAAATTTGCTTCTAATACATAGTAATTTTAATTATTTTTTTGATATTTTTTTAGGACTGGGTAGTACAAAATAAAACATAATCTTAGCACCCCAAGATCGAAGAAAGAACAACGACCTTTACAGTGGTGACAAATGGCCCTTGCAAGTTTGATGGGAAAAAAAAATCAAAAAAAATGCCCCTTGCAAGCCTTTCTGCAATACACATTGGCAGACAAATCAAATGAACTTGGTTTTAGCAAAAATACAAACAGGTAGAGTGCATTGCCTTTCTTACAATCTACCCAACACATCATAACACTCCATAATCCTCAACAACCCAATTACAAACAGTAAATCATATCATATGAATAAAAAGTCAAAAACACAAACTACTCCGATCAGTGCAAATCATTATGAGTCAAGAAGCTCATCTCTGAATGGTAGTCATTAAACACATCAATGGCGTAATTTGGTGTTTAATTAGAGATACTATGAACAAACATTAAGTCAACAGGCCAAAAAATCAAATTCAATTTCATAAGAACTACAAAGTGAAAGAAACCCGGATGGAGATTCAACGTGTACAAAGAACTGCAATCGTAGTTACTGCGGGTTACTTCTGCAGAACCACCACCGTTCGTAGGGGATCGGAAACAATTTTGACAGACTCGGGATAGTGAAGTGGCAGTGAATTCAAGTGATGTTTAGGGGCAAATTGGAGATCTGATTTTCGAAATTGATTCTCCAAAGTGATTCCGGTGGAGGCTAGATTCCCCACGAACGCATTTTTTTGCGTTTGAGGCCTCCAAATCGCGAACGCATGTTTATCATCCAAACACTTACGTGCGTTACGTCGGCCCTAGAACGCGCGTTTTGCCTTTGAAAACGCATTCCCAAACACAATTGCTTGATTTTGATTTGTTAGGATTTCAAAGTCCCAAACACAATTGCTTGATAGATAAAGATGAAAGCACAAAATAGCAAGAACGAAACAAAATTGAAAAATGGATGAACACAAGAGATTTTACGTGGTTCACCAACTTGGGCTACATCCACAGGCGACGGAGAATCAATTCACTATAATCAAGAAGAGTACAAGGAGAATCAAGGTGAAAACCTTTCACACAATCTCACAATCTCTCACAATAGTGAATAACCTAGCTTTTCTATCAATCTCTCTCAAGGATCTATATAAAGTCACTAGAATAGGTCTGGAGGCTTGTTTATATTCATACACAAGATATAAACCCAACCCTAGAAGAATAGGAGTCCAAATCCCGTCCAAAATCTGTTTCCTTTTTGAATCAGGAAACCCAGTCCCGACACATTGTGCGGCCGCCTAAACCAGGGTGTGCGGTCGCCCAAACCATCAGGAACGATTCTGGTACATTTTGGCACAAACCGTGCTATCGCCCAATATCATCTGGGCGGTCGCCCACTGCTACAGTTCCTCCGTTTTCTTCTTTGTTGCAAGACCAATTCAAATCAAGCCCGAATTGAGAGTCACCCTCAACAATTCTCCACCTTGACGATCAATTCCCGAAAAACTAGTACATCAAGAGAACATATCTATCTCCGCCACCCCGCCCCTAAGGGCCTCAATGACTAATAACACCAACTAAGTCCAAGAACTTCTTGAACTTAGTAATCAACTTTGTCAACTTGACAACCTTCGTTATAGCCATATTTTCAGTCTCGGTAGCAGACAACTTTGTGACATCCAACAATCCAGATTTCCAAATAGTCGCGGAACCAACAAGACAAACTGCATACACCACTGTAGATCTTCTGTCAACAAGATTACCGCCCCAATATGAATCACCATTCCCAATAGAACCATCACTGTTCTTTCCATACACAATGCACACACAAGCATTTAAAAATGGAACATGTGACACATCATCTTTAGACTTGGGACTATCTAAAGAAGATAACCATTTCACCTGGTAAGCATCGTTGATATATTTCACAGCCACAAGTATGCCATCGACATAAACAAGATAACTCAATGTGTCATCACTACAAACCATCAAGTAAACACAACAATCATATCCACTCCTAGCATAACCATGGGTAACAATAAAAGTGTCGAACCTTTTATAACACTATCGAGTTGACTGCTCCAAATCATCCAAGGACCTCTCTAACAGGCAAACATGATCCTTTCCCTCGACAACAAACCCTTCAGGCCGGCGCATGTAGATCTCCTTCTCAAGCACAAGATCTCTCATCGCCACAATGTTCAACAAGTTGTGAGTAGATAAGTGTCTAACAACTAGTGAAATAATATCATTGTAGTCTACCCCAAACCTTGGAGTACCTTCTTTGAACTTGTAGATCCACTTGTGACTGACTAACACCTTCTTTGGTGGTGATCTAACAAATTCCCATGCCTGACTTTCAATAAGAGATACCATCTCTTCTTTAACAACGACCGACCACATAGCAGGTTTATCACACGATATATTTTCATTGAAAGAAATTAATTTATGCATACTTACTGTTTTCGCAGTGGACAATGCATAAGCCACCATCTCCTCCAAACCATATCGATCTCTACCAAAAACAATGGTAGTCTCCACCTGCTTGTTGGTCTCCTCCTCTTGAACTGGAGCATCAATTGGAGTCGCTTCATCAGACACATCATTGACATCCAAGTCAAGTTCCACCACTTCTTTATCATCTCCGGCTAACTCCACCTGTTTATATATCCGTCCTGTAGAACCCCCTTTTTCACGGAGAAGTAGAGCAACATCTCTACATGTCAGGAGCTTAAATGCCACCGGATCCCATGACCGGAATCCTTTCACTCCAGTAGTATCACCCACAAAGGAACATCCTTTGGCTCTTGGTTCCAATTTGTTGTTCACACAAGCATAATCGGGACACCCACAAATATACAATCTTGAGTATTCTCCTAGAGATACTGACCACATCTCCAACAGAGCCTTCATCCCAATACCATAATTTTGAGTACGATTATCCAAGTGAGCAGTCATCCTAATCGCCTCCACACAAAATTCTTTACCTAACAATGCATGTGACAACAAATACCAAGCCTTTTCTGTCATTCCATTCAAGCCAATGTGACCCAATGTTGTAAAGCCCATCCTTATTCTCGTTAAATACTTGACTTGCTTGTTAAATATTTGACTTGCATATTATGTGCTAGTTTTACTTGAATTAATTTCTTAACTGCTTTAGAATATTAAGGTGGTTAAATGTCTAGTTTTGACTTTTAGGTCATTTGTGAAAATATGACTTTAGGGTCTTTTTTGTTAAAAGTGAAACTTGAGGGGCCTAAGTGTCATTTTTTGAAAGTTGAAGTATATCTTCTTGGTTTGCTTCTCAGAGAAATTCATTTACCCCAAATTGTTTTTACGTTCTTTCTCTGGTTCTTGAAAAGCTAGGTTTAGGTTTTACCCTATTCTCGACTCCTCAAGTTTAATTATCTCTCTGTTCTTGATTCCGATCCCGTATAAATATTCGTGGCGTTGAATAGAGCGTTTCCTGCCGAACAGAAATAAGTTTGGTTGAACTTGATTTTGGACTAGGTAAGTTATTAGCTTCCCATTGCTTGTAATAACATGCATATATGTTATTCTTGATACTTGTGATTATTAATTTCGTGTTTGGAATGATTTTTGTGATACTTGTAATTTTGGGACAAAGGGAGTATAACCCTCTGTGTAAAATAATGAAAGAGTAAACTTGGAAAAATGTTTTGAACTTGTTAGGGCACTCCTAGGCCTTGTTTAGTTGTTAATATGTTAATAAAGATTATACTCCTACATTTGGGACGGAAAATTATTCAACCTAGGAAAGAAATAAAAATTTCGCATTTTTGTATCTTGGGCGACCGCCCATCTTTCTGGAAGGTTTTTCAAAAGGATTGACCTGCTTGTGTGCGACCGCACAAGCCACTTTAGGCGACCGCACACTTGCCCTGATGAACAAAAGTCTTGAATAAAGATTTATTAAGCTAGACTTAACCCAAATTTATGTATATAACCTTAGTATAAGATGTCCTAGTAAGTGTTGTGACACCTTAGGGGCATCAGAACTTGGTCTTAAACATGAATACTCATTGAATTAAAATGAGAACTTAGTCTTGAACATGAACACTTATAGAACTCTTCTTTATGTCTTGAAAGTGCTATAATCAAGCACTAATGTGTTATGCTTGTCTTGAAATCAATGTTTGTGCACCTTAGGGGCATTAGAACAGAGTCTTGGAATTGAACATCCTAAGAATATGATTAAGAACTTGTAAGAGAATAAGATATAACTCTTATACATGCTTGAATGTCCAAAGATTGGAATGATAACTCGAGTATAAGACAATAAAATCTGTACATGTCTTAAACATCCATAAAAGTGGATTGAGAACTTGAATATAAGATGATAAAATCTTGTACATGACTTGACACCAATACATGTGTATGGTAATGAACTAGAAAGTGCTATGAACAAGCACTAACGTGTTTGAGAAATGTTCTTGATGTGTATGTGCAAACATTGCATATAGTTGCTTGATAACAATGTGACTTCTTGATTTCTTGAAGCATGTTTCTTGTTGAGCTAGTCCACTACTTTTGGATTAGTTCTACTCTCGTAGTTCAAGTAAATACCTACGTGTGCATTCTTATGTGAGTCCAGCTGTCCTTGCTTGTTCGGAGGTATATAGGTTCACGCTTATCATGAGGCTGGGGCCAAAGTGATAATTGGGGATCTATGTAATTGCGCTTGACCCCTTACTACAGGCCATGGTAAGGGCATATCTTCCTTTATTAGAGCAATACGCCTGATATAAGTGAATCCTAAACTCGTGAACACCTCGTGAATCTTGATCTTGGGAATGACACTGGTTATCAGGTCTTCTTATATATACTATATAAGCAGTTTCTTGATATTGATCGTGATTTGTCAAAGTAATACAAGCTACGACAACAATGGTATTCTTGGGAGGAATAAGGAAGGAAGCAATATCCTTTGTAACGTGCTAGCTTAGCCTTATGTGCTACCTGATGAGTTGGCTTAGCCTCTCATATACTTGTTACTTGATGATACTTGATACATGATTACCTGAGTATCTACTGAATTGCATGATAGCATGTCATATAGTTGCATCTAATAGCTTACTGAGATTTGTCTCACCCCGTTCCTTGTTTAATTGTTTTCCTTAGATCAAAGGAAGGCTAGTGATAGTGCGCAGTGAGGCTCGACATAGCTGGGAGCTTACTACGCATGTGGTTATTCTTTTGGGGATCGTGGTCCTTTTACATTTTGGTGAGGACGATTTTGTATGGGTTATGTAACTCCTTATTTTGGGGTAGACAGGTTTGTATAGTACTTGTTGTCTCTAGACATCTTATAATGCCAGCATATGTGCTAGGCATGTTTCCGCTGTGTATAATCATGTTTGGTTTAAATTTTTTTGTCTAGAACTTGTGGTGTGAGCTATCTTAGCTCCTTACTCTAGAGTATATATATCATGTCAGTTTGTTATAAACAGTTGTCATCCAGTTTCTTGTTAGTCACGCGCATCCAGGTTCGAGGTTCTATTAGGGGATCCCGGGATCGGGGGGCGTGTCAGTTGGTATCAGAGCTACCCTAGTTTAGCTACCCTGTTTAGCTACCTTGGTTTGTTCTAAGTCTGGATAGGGTCTATGGCCTAGGTATGGGTTAGTCTTGGGGTGTTATTAACGCCGATTGTTTACCTACAGGTACAATGAGTTCTGAAGGTACTAGTGGCAGTAATCAGCTGAGATCTGTAACTCCTCAAGAAGAGATGGTTGATAATATAGACTGGGATTATCCTAATCGACTTACAAGGTTCTTGAAGTTGAAACCTCGTAGCTTTGATGGGGAATTGATGCTAAGAAGGCAGAAGAGTGGATTGAAAGTATAGAAAAGATTTTTACAGCCTTGAGATGTGCAGGAGGTGATAAGGTAACATTTGCAACCTTTAAACTTGAAAAAGCTGCTGAACATTGGTGGCAAGTTCTGAATAAAAGCTGGGAACTGGAAGGGGTACCACAGACTTGGGAGATTTTTTTTAAAGCATTCAAGTCACAGTTTATTCCAGCAGTGGTCCAAGACAGAAAAGAGATGGAATTTCTTAATCTGGAGCAGGGAAGCTTGACAGTGGGGCAATACTCAACCAAGTTCACAGAATTGGCTAGGTATTGTGATCACTTAGTTCCAAATGAAACAACGAAGGCACAGAGGTTTGTTAAAGGGTTGAAGACTGAGTACAGAAAGCAACTTCTTTCTTTACAGCTTACTAGTTAGCAACAAGCAGTGGAAAGGGCTTATGGGATTGAGAATGACATTGAAGAACATAAGGTGAAGTAGGGAACAATCATGACAGGTCGTGTTTCAGAGAAAGCACAGGGATCTGGTTCTAAGGTGGTAAATCTAGCCATCAAGATCGTCGATTCCGACAACCACCCGAAAGCAAATGTAGTGTATCAACTGGTTCTAAGACAACAGTCCAAGTGCGTCTCAATGACTCCCCATTGGTTTGGACAAAACCATCTGATGTGTCCCTTCTCCTTGCAACCATGACATATCGCATTCTTATGCCATTCACTTGAACTGGATTGACCCTTCCTTGACTTTCTGCCGCTTCTAGCTACTAATCCATCACCTTGAGATTCAGCACTTGTTGAGGTCAAGTGCGTCTCAATGACTTCCCGTTGTAGTAGAGCGTTCTTGATCTCTTCCATAGAGATCTCATTTTTGCCATACAACACTATCTCTCTATAGTGCATGTATTCCGGAGGTAGAGAACAAAGCAATTTTACCGCTAATTGCTCATCATCAATCACGACATCGACATTCTTCAAGTCTATAAACAAACCAACAAACTCATCAAGATGATTCTTCAAGGACTCACCTGTTTTGAGTTTGCACTCCTCGAGTTTCTTCATTAGTAGCAACCTGCTACTAATGCTCTTGGTCATGTACAATTGCTCAAGCCTAAGCCAAAGCTCTGCCGCAGTCTCCTCACTCACAACCTCCCTCAATACCTCATCTTTGAGACTCAAGTGTAAGAGAGCTAAAGCTTTCTCGTCCATATCATCAAATTGTTCATCCGTCAAGCTTGCCGGTTTCCTTGCCTTCCCAAGCAAAGCCTTGACACAATTTTTACCCACCAAGATTGCTCGCATCTTCACTTGCCATAAACTGAAATTGATCTTGCGGTCGAATTTCTCAATTTCATACTTCCCTGCCATCGTTACCAATAAGCAATACAAGATCCACAAACCGGAGGTCTAGATACTAATTGTTAGGATTTCAAGTTCTCAAACACAATTGCTTGATTGATAAAGATGAAATCACAAAATAACAAAATAGCAAGAACGAACCAAAATTGAAAAATAGATGAACACAAGAGATTTTACGTGGTTCACCAATTAGGCTACATCCACAGGCGACGGATAATCAATTCACTATAATCAAGAAGAGTACAAAGAGAATCAAGGTGAAAACCTTTCACACAATCTCACAATCTCTCACAATAGTGAATAACCTAGCTTTTCTATCAATCTTACTCAAGGATCTATATAAAGTCACTAGAATAGGTCTGGAAGCTTGTTTATATTTATACACAAGATATAAACCCAACCTTAGAAGAATAGGAGTCCAAATCCCGTCCAAAATTTGTTTCCTTTTTGAATCAGGAAACCCAGTCCCGACACATTGTGCGGCCGCCCAAACCAGGGTGTGCGGTCGCCCAAACCATCAGGAACGATTATGGTACAGGCACAAACTGTGCGATCGCCCAATATCATCTGGGCGGTTGCCCACTGCTACAGTTTTTCCGTTTTCTTCTTTGTTGCAAGACCAATTCAAATCAAGCCCGAATTGAGAGTCACCCTCAACATGATTTTTGTTATGTGGACATTATAAACTCTCAATTGTGTATAGGTCTCCAATCCTAGTGAGCAATTTTCCTAACAGATTAAAATATTCAATCTTTGTGCTCATACCAATAATCAATACCACGTGAAAAATGATGGATGAAGTGGCTATTAACAATAGGATTGCCAAATTAAATGATTAATCTTGGATCAGAAATAATTAATTACGTTATCATTATTCTCTAAACACACACCTCTTTTCTCTCCATACCTCTAGGCCACAAATTATTAAATTCCTAGTAGTTTTATTTTTGCAATAAATTATGGAAGATATAAACGTGATTAAATTTGTATCATACAATTTTTATATTTGATTTTTTATTAATAAACGTCTTAAATTATTATAAAAGTAAATTTAAAAGTGTATTTAGTTGTAATTAAACTCTTGATTTTTCATATTAAAATAAAATAAAATATCTTTTGAGCTAAGATATTTTTAGCAGGAGGGTATTAATTGAATCGGAAGTTTAGGGATTATTAGAGTTGAGTTGCCTAGTTGGTGTCCAAGTCATTTTTTAATGATCACACGCATTTCACACACTATGTTCACTCTTCTTCCAAGCTTTTCACAAGGACAACTTTTTTTTTTTTGTATATTTGATCTTCGACAAGGACTCCTATATACTAAACTCCAAAATACCATTATCTTCCAAGCAACCAATAAAAAAAACACTCAGTCCAATTACCCTCTTACTCATTGCATTGAAAATAGTTGTTATTTATTGATGGTTTTTGTTGCGAGAAGAAATGCAGATAAGGATTATAATAAATGAGGGTATATTTGACACATTTTTTTTCTTCATAAAAGTGGAGTAACAATTGTGTTTTTTAAAACTTGTGAAAAGTACTTGTAACGACCCCAAAACTCGTTCCTATTTATTTTATATTTTTGGAGATTTTAATTTAACATTATGTGTGCATTTTATGTGTTGCATCATATTTTATGATTTGCACATATTATTTGATTAATCGTGTTATTTATTTAGTTCGTAGTAATAAGGGTTAAAGGAGTTAAATGATTAAGTTGAAACTATAGGGTCCTTTGTGAAATTATAACTTTAGGGGCTTAAGTGTTAAAAATGAAAGTTGAATGACCAAAGTAAGAAAATTGGGTAAAGATCTTTCTTATACCCTTATGTTTATCCCCCTCTCTCTGTGTTCATTTTACACATAGCATTTCTACGTTTCTTTCCTAGGGTTAGGAGAAAAAAAGGTAAGTTCATCCTATTTCGATTTAATTCTTTTTATTTACTTATCCGTTTTAAAATCTAATTATATAAAAATGATCAGGGCGTTGAGTAGGTCATTTCTACCCGATCAAAACATATTTCCTCGATACTTTTTCCGGAAATATGTAAGTTACTAATTCCCCTTTTAATGTTAAAATGGTCATATATATGTTATATGTGCTATATGTGTTGTAAATTTATGTTTTGAATAAGTTTTGTGATACTTGTAATTTTGGGACAAAGTGAGTATTTGGTATGTTGGTTTGGTTGGGTTTCAAGTGGTGTTAGAGTTGTTTTGGGACTGATTTTGTAGCCTTAGTAAAGTTATAAACGTTAAGTGTTGTAAGTGTTGTGCTTTTGGGACGGTGAAACGAGAGGAGTATAAGTCATTTTGGTTTTGGCCTGCGAGGTGTGGTGGGCGGCCGCCCAAAAGGGGCATGTGTCCGCACATCTATCTGGAAGGTTTTAGTCGTGGGACAGAGCATTTTGGGCGGCCGCACAGTCTGGTGTGGGCGACCGCCAGGGCTGCTGAAAGTTTGAGTTGTTTCAATCCAAATGATTTAGAGTTCAATCTTGGTCTAAGTCTTAGGTGATATCCTAAAGTACCAAGAGGGTTGTTGTGGAGCACTCTAGTGTTTGAATTTGGTACCTTTATGAACAAATGTGCTATGGAATGTAAATAAGTGTTGCATGGGGTATAATTGAATATCTTTTGATGTGTTTTGGATTGGTTCATCTTATTGATGAGTTTTGTGTGGTTCCCTACTTTAGAATCATGCCCCGGTTGTTGTTTAAGCAAGTATTCATTACAGTGTTTTGTTTGAAAGTCCAACTGGTGTTGTGTTATCGAGTGGAGGTGGAAAGAATTATAGTGGCACACAGCCAAGTTCACTATAAGGCTTTTCCACTTGACCTTTTTCCCCAGTTCAGATTGGCCTTGGATGGGATGAATTAGCTTCCTCGAGTGAGCATTTGGGATATGACTTTGTGTCATTTTCCCCCTGTAGTTAGCTTGGTTTTCGGGATCCCGTGTTCAGCTATTTATGCTGCTCAGATGGTTTTCTCAGATGGTTTTCTCAGATGGTATTCTCAGACAGTTATGTTTATTGGGTAAATCTTGGCTTGGTGTCCACCGGAGTGTGGCATTTGTGGTATTTGTGGTATATGAGTTGATTTTACCTCTCATATTATGTGCTATGTGATGCTTATGATATTGTTCTTTATGCTTATCATTTTAGCATGAAACGTAGTTGCATTTTAGTAGCTTACTGAGATTCATTCTCACCCCTTATTTGTTTACTGTTTTAGATAAAGGCGAGTCCAGGGGATAGGACACTTTGACAGATGAGGACGTTGGAGTGGTAAGAGTTGGGACTTGTTTTGTTAAGGTTACATTATGTAAATGTAAATCCTTATGGGTAGAGTACCCGTACTTCATGTTGTAACACCTATTTTGGATAGTATTGGTGTTTGTAAATGATGTTTGGAAACTTTATGGCTAAACCTTCCTTTGAAGTGGTTTGTAAAGTTGTTTGGAAGTTAAATGGAAGTCTTTGAACTTCAAGTGTTGATTTTGTTAAACTTTATGAAAGTATATTTCGAAAAAATTTCAAAAGTGTTTTATGACGTCTTCCAATCGTGTCCCGAGCGTGGGGCCAAGTAGGACCACGGGTCTGGGGTGCGACAGTAGTACTCCCTCCGTCCCAAAATACTTGTAGTTCTAGGATTTTCACACAAATTAAGAAAAACAATCAATGAATGTCTAATGGATTAAATTGCACTTGAAATATTTCAAGTACCAAGACAATTAAATGTTTTTACAATGACAACTACCATCATAAATAAGGGTATATTTGACAAAGAATGTCAAAGATGTCTAGATAAAAGCAAAACTACAAATATTTTGTGAAAAATTTCAACCTCTTAAACTACATGTATTTTAGGACGGAGGGAGTAGTAAAGTGAAGTTATTTTAGACCGGAAAAACGAAAACAATTATCAAGTCACACGTAAAATAATGCTCATAGATATTACTGCTTCGCGCTATCGCTATAAGATTGTCAGTTTACAAAAGTTTTGATTTAAAATAATTTCCAAACTTATCTTAAAAAAAACATTCAAATTTTTATATTTTGTTACTACGATTGATTTTTTTTTAATTATATCTACTAAATAAAATAATATAAAAGAGAGATAACATTTAAGGTAATTCGACACTTTTTTTTTCATTACATTGTATTCATAAATTGTGTTTTTTTAATACTTAGCTTATTTATAAATTTCAAAGTGTAATCTTGTAAAAAAAAAAAAAAGTTAATTACAATTTAGGGCCTGAACTCCATAGGGTGTTCCCCAAGCGGGGACTTAACTTATTTTTTTTTGGCCATTTCAGGTTTTTTTTTTTACGGAATTCGTTAGAATTCCTGTTAAGTGCTCATGTGCCCGGCACGTGATCGACTGATTGGTTAGTTTAAAGCTTGTATTAACTATTGAGGGGTTAAATATAATAGTATTTTGAAAATGAGGGGCGAAATGAAAAAAAAAATCTTTCACAAACATTACCCCATCCCTAAAATCTTTCAGACTAATCCTTGCTCCGGCCAATTCCTTCTTCTTTCCCTCACACCGCCGCTCCTTCCCACTCCAACCGTCTCCGTCCCTCCGCCATCATCACTTGTAAAGACCACCAAATCCATCACCCACGATTTGAAATCAAAACAAAACAAACCACGCAAACTCATTAAGGAACCCGGATTCATGTTAAAATGGGGACTCTTGAATGTCAACCTTCTTTCTTATAAGGGCAGAGTCAACTCGGGCCTTAAATTCAACCAATTGAGTATAGAGAGTTAACTCAGGTAAAAGAGAAGCCACCTTGCCAGGGATTTTGAATAAATTGCTTTGAAAATATAAATGAATTTGAATAGGATTTTCAGTTTTTATGGCCAAATCAAGATTTTCGGATTGATAGAAGTAGCCAAAAAAAATTATCGGAGCTTGGAGTAAGTGACCGTAAAACGACGGTAGCGGAGATGGTTAAATTGATACACAATCAATTGCAACAATCCAAATCGATTTAGGAGGTGGGGAGGGAGAGAAAGGGTGGTGGTGAAGGTGAGAGTGTGGGTGGGAAGGTGGCCGGTGCGGTGGCGGATGGGGTGAAGGTGAAGGTAGGAGGCAACAAGTTTGCAAGTTCTTTAAAGTAATTTTGCTGGGTTTTTCTGTTATTTTTTTTTTTTCAAAGAAATCTTTTGCTTGTTTTAGAGATGTAGGTAGGGATGGCAATTTGTCCGAACCCGTTCCGTATCCGGGACGATCCGCTCCGCAGCGGGCGCGGGTTTGGTAGCCTTTTTTCAAAACCTGGCAGGTCACGGGGCGGGTTTGGTTTCACATCTCAACCCGCGGGGCCCCGCCCCGCCCCGTATACTAATATATGTACTTAATTACTACAATGCCCCTAACCCATTTCAATTATTACCCCCACTCCCAGTCCCTATATTGGCATATCGGCATTACAGACCCATGCCTTCTTTCTCTCCAAATCGATTCCTAGGGTTAGAACAGAAAGCGATGTCTGTGAGATGCGGCGAGAGAGACATCGACATCAGGCGACTTCCACTCCGCCGCTTCCAGGTCTTCCACTCCGCCGCTTCCAGGACTTCCACTCCGGTAAGTAAATCTCTCTCTCTCTCTCGCTCTCTCTCTCTCTCTCTCTCTCGCTCTCATATGTCGATTTGTCAATTTCTAGGGTTAGAAATTCAGTAATGTTCAATTCGGAGGAGAAATATCGATCTATACATTTCTGTATGATGTTTATTTTGGTTGTTCTTCAATGAATTTTGATTTTTAGGTTGATTAATGATGTTTTGGGCTATTATTTCGATTGCTCTTTAATGGATATTGATTTTTTAGGAAAATTTTGATTTGGACCATGCGGGGCGGGGCGGTTGCGGGTTCACTAGTTGGTGGGGGCGGGGCGGGTTCGGTACTAGGAGGTTCTTTGAGGGGCGGGTACGGTTTTGGTCAAACCCGCCCCGTTGCCATCCCTAGATGTAGGGCTATATTAATTTTGCACAAGAATTTGTAAGATTTTAAACTTTTTAGTTTGACCTGTTTTTTTTTATTTTTTAAATTAAATATAGATGATAATTAACTTATATTAATTTAAAGTTCAATTATTAAATATTTTTAAAATATTTATATTCAACCCTTTTAATTTAAAAATTTCCATTAATCCCCTTTTATAGGATTACCAACTTCAAACTAACCAATCCGTTAATCACATGTATGGCACATGGTGGTTTAACAGGAATTCTAACGAATCCTGTCAAAAAGCCCTGAAATGGCCAAAAATTTGCATATCAAGCCCTGATTCGCCAAAAAAATAAGTTAAGGCCCCGCTTGGGGAACACCCTATGGAGTTCAGGGCCTAAATTGTAATTAACCAAAAAAAAAAATGGAAGAAAAAATCTTCAAATTCAATGTGCCACTGACTGTATAAGTTGGTTGGTATTTTCCACATATTGACCACCGTACACGTGGGAATCGTAACCAACTTTCGATTCTAAAACTCGCGCGCTATTTCGCCTCAAATGAAAAAACGAAAGGATGAAAAAATAAATAAAAATGTTGTTCTCGATGTGTGAATTATTAGATCTACATCCCCCAAATTTCAGCTCAAATTTGAAGAAACATTCCAAAGAACCCTAAAATTTCCAAATCAAGAAAGAGAGAGAGAGAGTAAGACAGAGATCATCACCACTCAGGTTCCTGCCTCTCTCTCTTTCTCTCTCCTCCCCTCACCTCCGATTCTATCCTCCGGCGACAATGCAGGCACGCCATCTTCTTCCCTAACATTTTCATTCACCCTTTTTCAAAACCCTAATCTGACACTAAATTTCGTTATCTTCATTTTTTTCAGGCTCGCAGTTTCACATTCCCCAAATTCCTCCTAATCACATTCTGTCTCCTCCGATATTCATCTTCTCTTGAGGTTTTTGATTTTCTAAATTTTCAATTTCATTAAATACAATTAATTTTGTGGTAATGAGGGTTGCGATTTGTACATTGATTGTGTTTCTAAATAATGGGTTTGATTTGATTTCCATTGATTTATAGATTGGGGAAACTTGTGAACTCGATGAGAACAATTGTGTACCCGGCTTACGCTGTGGGACATGTCCAGCAAATGGAAACACACGTCCCAGGTGTACCCAGGTTCAGCCCGTGAATCCCATATCAAAGGTGTGTGTGTAAACGATGAGTGTTCATTCTGATGTTTAATTTATTTTAGGGGAAATGTTGAAAATGGGTTAATGTGGATTGAATTTGAGCAGGTAAAAGGTTTGCCTTTTAATCGGTATTCATGGTTGACGACCCACAGTTCTTATGCCACAGTGGGCTCTAGGTCAATTACGGGTTCTCTTATTCTTGCTCCGTCCTTTCAGGAAGATAACATTACCACACAACTCCATGTACGCTCAATCTTTTACGTTACGATTACTTCCTTTAGCAAGCATTTACTTTATATTCATAGGAATGAAGCTTTGATTTGTGGAACTTGCTTTTATTTGTATAATATAATGGTTATATATAATAATAATTATTATTAATCTTTTCCGTTCTAAACACAAATAAAACGTTGTATGACAATATTAACCAAACTCTGACTTTCAGAACTGTAAAATTTTTCTGTTGATGAGAACCTGAGCGTGAATACTTTGTACGGATGGGTGCTTAAATGGACAAGTGTTTCACTCCCTCCGTCCCAAAATGAATGTCTCAAGTTTTCTCTTGATCAAAGAGCAAATTTGGTTTTTTTTTGTTTCCTTGATCAGTGAATGTGAAATTTGCAGGGGAGGGGAGAGTATGTTATCTCATTTTATTTTTAAGTAACAAATCAATTGATCATCCATTTTCTAGCATACCATGCTTATATTTTAGTTATTACTAAGAACAAGTGATTTGGTTTGTGAAAATTTGAATGCCCATAAATCTCAAACATCTTATTCATATCGAAGAACGTGTGGTGATGATAGCTTTTGTTGTGTTTGTAGAATGGGGTTAGAGGGCTTATGCTTGATATGTTTGATTTCAACGATGATGTCTGGTTGTGTCACTCTGCGGGTGGCACATGCCACAATGCCACAGCATTCGTAAGTGTCTCCTGCATATTTGTTTCATTTTAGTTATTTCTATACTTTCTTGTTATTGACCAGGGAATTTTTTTTCTTAAAGCAACCTGTTATTAATGTGCTCAAAGTGATTCAAGAGTTTCTGGAAGCAAACCCGACTGAAATTGTTACCATCTTCATTAAGGACCACGTGGCAAAACCACAGGCATTGGGAAAGGTCTTTAATGAATCTGGTCTGAGTACGTTCATGTTTCCGCTCTCTCAGATGCCTAAGAATGGCGAAGATTGGCCTACAGTTGATGATATGGTCGAAAAGAATCAACGTTTGATCGTCTTCTCCTCTATTCCTGCAAAGGCGGCCTCTGATGGGATTGCTTACGTGTGGACATACATGGTAGAAAACCAGTGTGAGTTTCTCTCTCTCTATATATATACACACACATATATATATACACATCTATCTATCATTATTGTTGGACATTCATGCATGGCACGGGTTGATTTTGGATAATGATGCCCGAGGGCACATCCCCCATCCACATTAATCGATAAGATCACAATTAGCTCTATATCATTCACGAAAGATGTAGAATGGAACAAACTAAAAAACTGGCTGAAAAGTATTACTCATAGCTTTGAAACTAACGAACCATTAATTTGGTGTATGTTTCTTGTTTCATAAAACGTTTATATATGTTTGGTGAAAAAAAAAAATACTAATGCATTTAACGGAGACTCTGACATTGCAGTTGGAAGTGATGGGATGATAAATGGTTCGTGTCCAAGTCGTCCTGAATCAGATCCAATGAACACATTATCAAGATCGCTGATTCTCCAGAACTACTATCCTACTTATCCAAACATGACAGCAGCTTGTGTAGATAACTCTGCTCCGTTGCTTCAAATGACGAACACTTGCTACGTGGCAGCTGGTAAACGCTGGCCAAACTTCATTGCTGTTGATTTTTACCAGGTATATTAGTCTTACCACTGCCTACTATCTTCTCGTTTCTTATGATGCCTAGACTAGGCATGTGCTACGTACGACAACTAAAATTACAAAACGTGCTACGTATTTGTTGGTGACAGATATGGTCAACATACTTTTGCGTTTGTTATAAAATAATCCAACATACTTCGCCTTTTTTTTTTTTTTTTCACTTACGGCATCAAAAAACTAACGGGTCTGCTTATGTGGCGCTACCAAGCCAGCTCCATGTTAGATCAAAGTCAGTGCCACATCATCAATTCAAAGACAATGTTGACGCACGTGGTGCTGACGTGATCTAACATGTTTCCGAGGTTGCAGTGCCACATCAGCAGTCCCGTTAGTTTTTTGACGCCGAAGTAATAAAGAAGTGCTATGCATTATTTGATAACAGATGCAAAAGTACTTTAGTCATATTTTTCACTAACAAGTACATTGCACTGTATGAAGAAAAAAAACGTAACGTACATTGCATATGTAGGTTAAATGACCGCAGACCATATTAAACATTATGGATTCCATTTTTCGTTGCTGCAGAGAAATGATTTTGGAGGAGCTGCAGAAGCAGTTGATCAAGCGAATGGTTATCTGACATGTGGATGTTCAAACATCGCCTATTGCAAGGTCCGTCAGTTATATTAACATTACCGTCTTTCGACTTGACATTTTTGGTTAACTACTTAATTTGTTTGTGAATGAATATATGTCAGGAAAACGCAACATTTGGAGAGTGTGATACCCCACAAGTATCTCCTCCTCCACCACCAGCAGCACTGCTGTCACCCACCACCGCTGCAACATCTCCAAAAAGGCAGACCAGCGGTGGTTCTTCTTCGTTTACCACTTCTGTTCAACTTCACTGCTTGGTGGCTGCTATTCTTGCCACATTTGTATTTTCATGGTTATAAGTTAAAATTACAGAAACAAAAAAATTGTATAAAGGCCTTATGAAACTGAATTGTTTTCCTTAACCTTACTAACTTTGGAGTATTACGTTTTTTTTTTTTTTTTTTTTTTTTTTTTTTTTTCAAAACTCATCTGGAAAAGTTTTATCTCCTTCATTTTCATTCTTTTTCATGTTCCTATATTAGGAAGCATAGTATGTAGTTCCTCTTCCTCTCCAGTTTTCGTACATTTTTTTTGGCTTGGAATTCATTTCTCAGTGTATATCTTTAATTTTGTTATGAAGCGTATATTATACTCCCTCCGCTCCAAAATGATCTTTCCATTTGCCATTTTTCATTGTCCCAAAAAGTTCTTCTCATTTTAACAATTTAGGTTTAAATGTGCATACACACAACATGGCTAGTGAAGCAAGTGTTCACGCTCTTAAAAAGTTTGAATAGTCAAACGTGAAAATCATTTTGGGATGGAGGGAGTATTTGTGGTAAAGCCTATCAATTTTTTTGACCCACTTATTCTAATGAAGTTTGAGTTTTCACCATTTATGTAGTTTTTTTTTTTTAACTATCCTACATATTTACTCATTCAATTTAACCTTACCCTATTACGACATCTATTCATTTTTGTTACGATAGTAGAACTTACAAAGCTCAAAGTTCGCGTTAATAAATTTTTATTAATATAACTAAATCAACCTGAAATCATTGCTCAAAGTTCGCACTAATCAATGTTGACCAAACTCAAAAAGCACCCTCTGCCCAGCTTATTACGTCTGGCTTATGCATAATTTTTTCAGACACCGATCAAATCCAACACCTCCAGTACCTTACTATGTCCAACTTCCGTTCCAACATATTTTCAGTTCTTCATCTCTTGTAAAAGCAAATACTCTTCCTGATTACAGCCCTAAGTTTATTGAAGGAGAAGGCCGAAGGGTAACGATTGAGCTTGGTGAACGATGGTGACACTTGGTGGTAGGCCACGGCAAGGCGCGTCCGAGTTTTGGTTTATTCGAGACGGTCGGTTCGAGTGTAGGAGCGGATTGGAAAATGTTAAAGCGGTCTCAAACTCATCACGTTGCCATCCCAATCAGACAACAAGTTCTTAATCAAATTTTAAAATTCATAATGCCACATATGATCATGAAGAGTTTCTATATACTTGTACCACTAAAATTATTTATACCTCAACTTTTATATACATAAGTTTTTTTAAGCAACTTCTATATACTTAAGTTAATATTTAACATTGTTTTTTTGAAAAAAGTTAATATTAAACATTGTTCAGGTGTGGACATCGTAAAAAAAAAAAAATAATAATAATAGTAGGAGAGGGAGAATTCAAGATCCATGATGGTCATGTGTTAATTTGAATAGAATGTTATGGCATTTTAAAAATATACTAGTGGGTAACCCGTGCTCTGCACGGGTAACTAATTTGCTTTTTTTTTTTTGCATTTTATTTTTTTTACATTTTTATTTAATAAAGTAGCATAACAGTTTTTTATAATATAATATATTTTATTTGAAAATAATTTTTTAATTATAGTTAACTAAAATAGTAAACATCATCTTAACTAAAACCATTAATAGTAAAGAATAATCTATATAATAATATCAAAAACTAATATTATTAATAATACTTATTAATATTTATAGTAACTATTATAATTAACTAATACTATTAATAATAATGTTAAGCTATATAGTAACTACTATGATTAACTAATATTATTAATAGTAAAATTAATATATATTATAATTGTTATGATTAACTAATACTATTAATAGTAATAGTTAATTTATAAAGTAACCATTATAGTTAACTTGTATAGTAACTATTATTGTTAATTATACTATTAATAGTAATAGTTATATATTATAGTAACTATTATAGTTAAGTAATACTATTAATAGTAATAGTTAACTTGTATAGTAACTATTATAGTTAACTATTACTATTAATAGTATTAGTTAACTTGTATAGTAACTATTATAGTTAACTATTACTATTAATAGTAATAGTTAACTCATATCATAACTATTATTATGAGCTAATAGTATTAGCTAATAATGAGAATATCAAAAGTCACAAACATTTAGGATAGTGATGATGTGGCTTCACACAAATGATGTTTTAACATATGTTTGTCTATGTGGCAAAGTCATAGCCCTCCTCACCAACTTTAATATATATATATATATAGATTGTCGTTGTACGGCGTTATATTTAGGATGGAGTACCCTAATTATTACTCCTCTTCTGAAAATAAAACCCTAGCAACAGCCAGTCAGTCACCCACGGCAATCCAACTTCGGCGATTCCACTAAATTAGCATACACAAACCGGCTGGAAGGAAAAGAAGGTAAACAATAATAGTAGTTCATGTACGAGGGCGTATCAAAAATCTTCAATTTTAACGCTCGCCCCAAAATCAAAACCTAGAACCCTAATTCATAACGCGGCGGCGGCGATTGCATACTGAATTCAACATGTGAGTATATGTTTGTTTTCTTCGTTGCTAGGAAAAACAGGCCGTTGTGCAACTAAAATAATTGCTCTTTGGGTACTAGTTTTAATCTGGCCTCTCTCGTACAGTGTATTGATGATTTGTTGTACAATCATTAGCTATATTACTTGCTTTATGTTAGCCGGCCTCAAATCATTTTGGAACTCAAAAGCTTTGTTGTTTTTGTAGTAGTAGCAGTAAAATGTTTGACAATTTTTTGTGACTGAGGCTTTGTTTTGTTGTTGTTTTAGAAGATAACTTAGAATTTGGGTAAGCTATGGGCATTGAATTATTGAGCCTTTTCTTATCTTTTCTCAATATTTGCTCTTTTTTTCTCTCGGAAACCTGGGGTTTCCTTTTGATTGTGAGTCCGCACCTAAAATTGTTGGTCGGAAATGGTGTGGAAGACCAAGTCAAAAATGAAAGAAGACCTAAAGAATCAGATCAAAGACATACTTCAAATTTTGCTTTGGAGATTTTACTTGTCGCTCTTTCACATAATAAATGTTGAGCTTTCGTTTTTGTCCAATCTCAAAATAAATGTCTTATTTCTAAATATGGAAATAATCTTAATACAATTTTACCATTGTACAAGCAATTACTAACAAGTAAAACACATTCCTTAAAAACGTTACAAGTGAAAAGCAGCCTTTATTATGAGACAGGGGTATATTTATGGGTTGTGACCTGTACCGTTGCCCTAATTTGATTAGGGCCAGAGCTAGGATTAGCATAATGCCTAATAATATGAAAATCGCAAAATACCCTAATCAGTAAAACAACTCAAGAGCTAATAAACGATAATAGTGAACTCCGAATATACAAGGGCAAGAGGCTTACCAGGTTTGATGACAGACAGTCCTTGGACAATGGCATTGGTTTGGATGTAGATCATAAGAATCAGCATAGCGTAAAAAAAAAGCTTTTATTATATTAAAGGTGGATGAAGAGGGTGCGCAACCTTGCTTCAATTCGTTTATGCCTTAAAGGCTACACAAATAGAGGCCTAAAAATACGCTAAGGAGATATTTTTAATAAGATAATAGTTTCTCCATGATTTTGTCCCAGATGGGATTTGTATCCTTAATCTCCTCTCTCGAAGAAAGAATGGAATACCACTAGAGCAAGAACATAATAAAGAAGCAAAATATGATGTCAGTTGTTGTTTCCTTAACTCTGTGTTTGACTTATGGAATGGACTGAGGGTTGGTGCATTTGGTTATCCAGATATTTGTGTTTCAGCCACTGACACAACATAAGTAACATTTGTTGCATTCTTACTTATTTCTCTTTCTCCACCTCTAATTGGAATTTTCATGTGAAGGTCTCGTATATGCGTGAAAAATTTGCCAAAGCATGTGGCTGAGGATCGCCTAAGAGAGTTCTTTTCTCAGAAAGGAGAAGTGACTGATGCGAAGCTCATGCGCACCAAGTATGATACCCCATAATCTTTTGTGTGTTGAGTATCTTTTTACGCTCTTATGAATGTACAGGAATGTTCCTTTGATATTTTGTTGTGAATCTTGCTTATTTATTTTTCAGAGATGGTAAAAGCAGGCAGTTTGGTTTTGTCGGGTTCCGGAGTGAGAAAGAAGCTGAAGAAGCTCTCAAATTCTTCAACAACTCGTACATGGATACATGCAGGATTACTTGTGAGGTCTGTACTCATTCAACATTTATGTTACTTATCTTACTGACAATTGTACAAAGTCAACAAATGCGTTTTTCTTCCTCTCATAGTTATTGTCTAAAGGGTAAATGGCAATTTAGGACCCAATGTTGACATGCTTTTCACAATCAGGGGCCCCATATTTCATTTTTATCGGTTTAGGGCCCAATATGCAAAGAAGTCATCAATTTTTTTCATCGCTTTAGGGCCCGATAAGCCCTAAATTGTTGATTTTTAGGAATATTGGGCCTTAAATCGAAGACTTTTACGCATATTGGGCCCTAAACCGATGAAATTGAAATATGGGCCCCTTGATTGTGAAAAGCATGTCAACATTGGCCCCTATTTACCCTTATCTAATGAAATCATGTTATCTATCAATTATAAATAAATAACTCGAGGAATATCTATATCTACATTTATTCCTTTATCTATATCCATACATATATGTACTATGTACTATGTACTACATAGTATGTAGTTTCATTTGGTCTTCGCAAGCTTTTTATTTCATAATTCTGTTAGACACCTGCTATTATTTGAGCAACGAGGATGAAATGTTTGTGCATACTGGACTAGTTAATGTTACTGGCGTTTATTCATGGTTTCCACTATGCGCACTTATTTAGTCACCACACAACACCCTTATTTAGTCAGAAGTTAAAAACTTCTATACTTGTAAATACTTCCCCAACCTGTCGAAACTGAACAGAACCACATGAGTAAGGTGATAAGTGTTAGTACTATGTACTAGTATGACCTTGAATTTTGTTCTCCAGATTGCTCGTAAGGTTGGGGATCCAGAAATACCTCGACCATGGAGCCGGCATTCTTCCGAGAAAGAAGATAAATTGAGCGAGGAGAAAAAAGTTGCTGATCCAAAACTTTCAAGACGCATGAAAACAGGAGTTAAAAAGGACCATGAGATTGACGACCCTAAGTTTATGGATTACCTTCAGGTCGTGCAGCCCCGTGACAAGACTAAGTTATGGTCAGATGATACTTTGGCAGCCCCTCCTGCAAAAAATGGAAAATCTAATGACAAGCAAGTTCAAATAAAAGCAGAAGGCAAAAAGAAAAAGACTTCTACAGTCTCTAAATCGGATGAAATTGGTGATGAAATTGATCAGTCATCATACGATGAAGCAGCTGCAAAATCAGGCAGTTTGGAACGCAAGGAAGTTGTCTCTGATATGGATTACTTCAAAAGCAGAGTTAAGAAAGACTGGTCAGATTCTGAAAGTGGTGATGATGATAGTGATGATGAGGAGGAGGATGACAATAGTATCGGAAATCTTGATAAAGTACATGAGAGCCCAGATGTTCAGAAGGGGAAAGGACGAATTGATACCCTTGATGATGATGCTTCTGACGTGATTTCTGAAGAGGGGTCCTCTGGAAACTCTGACGATCAAAAGAATGACTCAGGTGAACCGTCATCAAGTTTGGAAGATGACAAGGAAGCTTTGGAGCCTGGACGCCTTTTTGTCCGCAATCTGCCGTATACGGCCACGTATATATCTTAACTCTTCTTAATAATTCGTTTGATGATAGCAGTTGCTAAGTTCTATTTACTTTTTACTTAAAAGTTTTGTCATATAAACTATTTCTGACTTATTTTTACTGGCACAATATTCAGTGAGGATGACCTAGAAGAACATTTTAGCAAATTCGGGAACGTATCACAGGTCCACCTTGTTGTTGATAAAGATACAAAACGTTCTAAGGGATATGCATATATTCACTATCCGCTTCCAGAGTCTGCAGCCAGGTATGATGTACTAGGATAGGGGCTTAGTGCTTTCATTTTTATTGCTAATTGATGTCTCTGTTTTTTGATTAGCATGTATTGTCCTGGCATATATTAAATACCAGTCTCATATGATATTTCTGTAAAATCTTATTCAGGCTACATGCTTAATAATAGTCTTGATCTAATGTGTGGGCCGTGTTCCTGATAACAATACCACTTATTTAGAAAGTTTCTTATTTGTTTAGGGCATTAGAAGAGCTGGACAATTCCATTTTTCAAGGGAGATTGTTACATGTTATGCCAGCAAAGCAAAAAAATCCCTCCGAAAGACGAGAGTAAGCGGAAATGTTTGAATTACAACTTCCTAGGTCTAGCTTTTGGTGTTCAGAAACAGTAATGGGATTTGGATTAAGATAATGAAAGGAAATCCTTTTACTTCTTCTCATTCGTAGTTAACATGGAGTTTGTTTCTGACTCCGCAGGATCAATGGTGTTGACAATAATTCAAAACCATTCAAGGTGAAGAGGGAGGAAGAACGGAAGGCATCTGAAGCTAGTGGAAATACAAGAGCATGGAATAGTTTGTTTATGCGCTCTGATACAGTATGATGCAAATCTCCTATATCTTCAAAAGCTTAACTTTACATTGTTATCATACTATTTTACAATCTTATTTGACATGATTGTATAATTATTATTGAAATCTCATGATGGTACTTTTTGTTTCTTGGGACACACTGAACAATAGTTAAAAAGACACTGAACAGCATAAAGCTCATGCTTTACTAAATTACTTGTAAATCTAAAATATCTGAAGCTCATTTATAGGGAATAAAGTTCTGTAACCTGTCCCAAGTGCATTTGGACACATTATTGTAGTTTTGGCTTTCTTCGATGACAAGAATATAAAATGTATGCTTGAGTTGCATTCTGACACAGATTACAAGTGAAGAGCCAAGAAGTTTTTACCTTCATTGAATATTAGTACTATGATTTGAACGAGTAAACGGATGATTGGGTCACATGCACGGCATATAGCTGATTTGACAGGTTAATTGTTGTCCCAAGTAGCTTTCTGACAAAAAAGGGAAGCCCGGTGCACAAAGCATCACCGCGCAGCGAGGGTCCGGGGAAGGGTCCCCACCACTAGAGTCATATGTAGGCAAATCTCAACCAGTGTGCCAAGGCTCCCCTTCAGCGTTGTGACTATTATTGTACTAGTTTTTATCTTTACTTTTATCATTATGGTATCACTATTCTAAATTTTACTTCTGGCAGTAAATATCTCTGTGTTATTTATACATTGATATGATGTTCTAATTTAGGACTTAGTCTGAAATAATTCTGGTCTGTTTCTGTAACAGGTGGTTGAAAATATTGCTAGGAAATTTGGGGTTAGTAAAAGTGATTTACTTGACAGAGAAGCCACTGACGTTGCCGTGCGTCTTGCTTTGGGAGAAACTCAAGTGATTGCAGAAACGAAAAAGGCTCTTGTAAATGCTGGAGTTAACATAACATTGTTAGAGGAATTTGCGACTGGGAAAGCTGAGGGTGTAAAGAGAAGCAACCATGTTATACTTGTTAAAAACTTGCCGTATGGTTCTTCAGAAAGTGAATTAGCAAACATGTTTGGAAAGTTTGGGAGTTTAGACAAAATTATTCTCCCACCAACAAAGACACTTGCTCTGGTATGCTTTTCTCTCTTGCCCATCTTTTTGGATCACGTGGATATGACTGTATGTAGACAGTTACCATTTGTTAGATCTGCTTTTGGTTCTTCATCTGAAGAATGCTGGTATTCTGGTGGTGAAAGTTGTGAATATGCTGGGCTGAAATATTTGAAAATGAATATTGCATTTACTTCTAGCAATTATAGGTTTAGCCATTCGTAAGATTGAATTTCGTGGTCTCTAATTGTACTGGGGAAAATTTGGTATGAAGTGATATGCCAAAGTTCCAAGTGCAACTAGATGTTTTAACAAAAATAACAAGAGATCAAAAGATCGTATACTGAGTGAAAAGCTGCATTGGGTGTGCTACTGGATCCATGTGACCAAGAAAAAGCATTCTGACTTTAGTATTTTATTCTCATCTCCTTCTAGATAAGGAGTTGTATTTTACAAGTCAAACTTTTAAGCCATTTTCGGATTTGCCCTCTTGTTTGTCTCACTGAATACACCCATTTTCATTAGACCCTTTCATTAGAGCGCCATCACTAATATTTATACTCTGCTTTTAGAAGTATGTATTTTTTTTTTCTCCGGGACCACCAAAAGGGGAAAGGGATGGTGAGACTTGTTTGCTTTTTTGTTTGTTTTTTGGGGATGGAGGGTGTTGTCAATGGAGGTGGCACCTCTGGGGATTGGGGGCTTCGCTGAGATTTCTTTGATATTCAGTTTGGTAGTTATTGTCACTGAATTCCCTTATTTTGCTTGACGTCATTTTCAGGTGGTATTTCTTGAATCTGCTGAGGCTCGTGCAGCTTTCAGAGGTTTAGCATACAAGCGTTACAAGTGAGTTTGAAACAACTGCTAATAAGAAATTTGGTTTATTTATTAGTCACGTGCTTTTCATTTTGTACTTGTGTTACCAGATCCAGTCACTCTAGCTGGCTATATGAATACCCAGCCTGAATCTGTCCCTTTGTTCCTAATTTTAATTTCGTTTCATTCACCCCAGATTGGTCTAGTGCAGTGATGTATATGTCACGGTTTCCCTCCTTTTTTTTTGGATAACAAGATACACTTTTTCTTTTGTATAAATGCAGTATATATGCTTTCTATTGTTCATTGTTTCTATGATTTAATGGAATGAATTCTGTTTTTGTGTTTGTTTGTCCTTTCATTTGGGATGTATTTTTTGGTTTTTATTTGTGGTGAGGATTCATTAGAGTTTGATACTTCACTGAACTCAGAGAGATTTTGGTTCATCGTGAGCCGTACAACCTCTGACGGCATGTAGTCACTTTTGTCCCAGGCATTTGAGTTGCTACAGTATGGTGGCTTGCCATATGCTTTTGGAATAAACCAAGGGTGCTAGTGCCGGAGGGGTGGGGGTTCAAAACCATTGATGAAATTTACTATTCAATTGCCCCCTTGTAATCTGCTGAACCTGTATTTTAATAGAAGTCAAATTCACTATTCAAACCCCTCAATTGTGAAACTCTGCTGAAACAATATTTAATTTTTATCCTTTTTAAGAAAGGAATTATGCTTAGTTCGTTGGAAGATCTCTAACTCCTGCTAATCTATACTTTTCATTTAGTCTATAAGCTTCCAATGTTGAAAAGAACTGCTCCTTGGCATTATCACTAGTGAATCTTGTTTATGATGTTGGCTCAGGAGCTGTATTTAAGTTTGAGTTCATGTTGGGAAATTATATATAATATATAATGTTGTTTAATTTTCTACAGGGATGCACCATTGTATTTGGAATGGGCACCTGCCGATGTTCTTAGTCACAATCCAATGTCTGTGGATGATGCAAATGAAACTGATAACGGGGATATTGATAATGGGGATAATGATGCCAAGAGAATATTATTAGAGAAACACACGGACGGAATAACAGATGCTGATATGGATCCTGATAGAATTGAGGTTTTACATTTGAAATAATGATCTTGCATTTTGATTGTATTCATGCTCTTTGTGTTCTTACAGACTATCCTGTTGTTTTATGTATTCACTCTTTAAGATTGTTTACGCTCTGTCTGCAGATTAAACGTTTGTCGTGGTTACTCACACTTGATTTGTATTTTTTTGCAGTCAAGATCACTGTTTGTTAAGAACCTGAACTTTAAAACGTCCGATGAGAGTTTGCAGAAACATTTTAGTGAAAACATCAAGGGAGGGAAAATCCTGAGTGTCAGGGTAACTTTTCTTCGGGCTTATTCTAAGCACTCGAGCACTTCTTTTGGTTGATTGATTCTCTTAATTATGGTTAATCCTTCTTTTAATTTGCAGGTGAAGAAGCACTTGAAAAATGGGAAGAATGTCTCAATGGGGTTTGGCTTTGTAGAGTTTGATTCTGTGGATACAGCCACAAAAGTTTGCGGGTATTTGCAGGTACTGTTACTTTTCTCACAGGGAAAAAGTAATAACCCCCCCCCCCCCCAAAGTATTTTTCTTGAAAGAGAGGCTACCTGTGAAATTTTATGGAAAGCTAACTTCCATCCATTTTTGATTAGGAAATTACCAAATTGGCCATAAACTTACGAACCCCTCGAATCTAGAAAACTGAAGGGAAGTTTTGTGTAATATGTCTTATCCTTTCGTCCACCTTCCATGGTTTCACCCACACTTTCAACCACCACAATCACCACCTTTCGGCATCCGACCATGAATTATCTACCCTTCAACCACAAGGTGCCGCATAATTAGGTTAACAGTGGCCGCGGCTGCGGTATTAGTGTTGGCCTAGCTATTATGGTTAAAGGGAGTGGGGTATTATTGCTTAAACTTTACAAGTATAGGTAATTTCGCCCTTATAACATATTGAAGGTTATAAATGGAATTTTATGACCACGTGATGCTCATGTGGCCATTTTCCGTTAAATTTTATTGACGGCAACCAAACGGAGGGTTATTTCCCTTAATGTTTCTAATCACTGGTAGCGTCTCCCTCAAGGAAAATACCAAAGGGGAAACCGTAAAAAATGTGCAATCCACAGGAAGCTTTTTACTATTTCCCCCCTTTTCATATACAGTAGATATTGGTGATGTCACTTTCATTGCATTCAATTTGGTCTCTCACCATCCTCTGTTTCAGGGAACTGTGCTTGATGGGCATGCTCTCATGTTACAACTTTGCCATACTAAGAAGGATGAGCGAACCCTCAAGAAGGTTGAAAGGGATCAGAGTTCAACCAAATTAATTGTCAGAAATGTTGCTTTTGAGGCTACAGTAAAAGAGCTCAGGCAACTGTTTAGTCCATTTGGCCAGGTAACTTTAGTTAGCCAGCCTTCTAAGTGGTTCAACTCGCAAAGTATAAATCTGACATATTTATCTGTCCTTGAATTTGGAAATTTGTTTGAGAATTTGCAGTACTTAAATGATTGGTTATATGTTTTTCTACGAACTATAGCGCCAGCTGGACCATCTTTTGAAAACTATCCCGCGAGAGAGAAAGACCGTTTTATTTCATACATTAGAGTTCAAGTTGTGGTTCTTAATTCCACCTTGTAGGATTCTGAAATACATCTTATCATCTTGCAGCTTAAGAGTCTAAGGCTGCCAAAGAGATTTGGAAACCATAGAGGGTTTGCTTTCGTGGAGTATGTAACAAAGCAAGAAGCTCATAACGCGCTTCAAGCTCTTTCAAACACCCATTTTTATGGTCGACATCTGGTATGGCATTTTCGTCATTTTCAAGCGGAGGAATGCTAGGGTTACAAAAGCAGTTTACAAAATCTTGGTTACAAATACAGTTGACAATAAATGATTGGATATCGAATTAATGAGGAGCAGTGGGGTATATATACAAACACATCATCCAATCATTCATTGACAACTATTTGTAACCAAAATATTGTAAACATTTTTTGTAACTTTAGCTTTACTCGTTTAAGAAGTGTGTGCCCATAAAATTTAGAAGCCTGGTAATAATAAAACTGACTGGCTCGTGAAAAACAGGTGCTGGAGAGAGCTAAGGAAGGTGAGAGCTTAGAAGAACTACGAGCAAGAACCGCTGCTCAATTCACTGACGAGCAACACGGTTTTCAGAATCCAACTAAACTTTCCCGTAAAAGAAAACACATGACTGTTTTGGACGAAGGTAGTGTCAAATTTGAAAGAATAGCAGACTAGTACTCCGTTTGTCCGTGTTTCTTGTTGTAATATACACATGTTGTTTTTATAAAAAACGGCGGGTATACTTTTTGAGGCCCCATTTTTCCATGTTGGGGGACCTAATTGACAATTGTTGAGCAGTGTTTAAAGGCTTGGTTTTCCCAATTCTTTCAAAAATCAACTCTTGGCGACAAAGATTTGTGATCTTGTTATGTCGTAATCTTACAAGGCTTTTAAAAGAAGATATCCCCCTAGGCCGCGTGCGAGAAGGCTGCCAGGTGGGTGATTGATATGAAGTCGAACGTGAGCTGCATGTTCAGATTTGACGGTCAAATTGATTGAATTTCGAACCGTTCCCACCTCCCCTCCCCTCCCCTCCCTCTTTTATTTCATGCTCATTTTTTGTCATCTATGCTTGTGAATTTTACCTGGACAAATGAACAAAGGGGTTAAAGTCTGAGGACCATTTGTAAATATTTGCATTCCTGAGTGGCAATATGTCCAAAAGTTGGCTAGAATGGAGGGAAACAGTGTAATTAAATAAGTCAAACCTAATTTTGAATTTTTGGATTTGGAAAGAGAAAACTCACCAACTCTGTCACTTTCTCCTCAACGACGCTACTATCGCCAGCTCACCATTTCAATTATTGTCCGCCACCTTTCAAAAATAAAATACTCCACCATCACAGTAAATACTATCCTCCATCTTATACTCTACTCCTTCCGTCTCAAATTAAAATTAATGTTTTACTTTTAATTTACACGGCGACTAAAAAAATATTTAAATTAATGTTTTACTTTTACTTTACACGGCGACTAAGAAAAAATAAATATTGTTAGTATAAAAAGTAAAGTATGAAAGAGAAAGTGGGTAGTGATTTTTTCTTGTGAGAATGACAATTGGGTCCCACTTTTCATTTTAGGTAATAAAGTAATTTAAGAACCTTAAATAGGACAGACCAAAAAAGAAAGTAAATACCTTAAAGCGGGACATAGTGAGTAATAAATAAAGAAAATCCATCAAAAGTGGGGTAAAGAATAGTGGATAGTTTTTTTGAGTGGACGGTGAGAGAAAATGGAAGGATTTTTTTTTTCTTTTTAGGTAAATGAGAGCTTCTAATGAAAAGCACAAAAAATGAGAAGTTTGTTATAGGACAAAGGGAGTATATATTCTTTTTGTTCTCAAAATGATAATCTCTCTTTTCATTTATATTTGTCTCGGAAAGATAATTCTCTTTCTATTATTGTGGGTAAATTCTATATACAAGGCATACTACATACAAGGCACCAATAATGGCAAAACTACCCTTCGCGTGTCGTGTGCAAAAGGACGACTTGAAGGCTTTGTGTCGTGTATTAACACACGAGATATACCAATTGTATAAAATGTTCAGTCGTGTTCAGTTATACGAATTGTACTATACTATGTCGTACAAACATACACGAAATGAATATAAACAGGTCGTGCAGATTTTATAAGACATGCCGTTTCACACATATCGTATTTAGGAACACGATATAAAGCACTATGCTCGTGTATATGCATACGACATGTCAAAATGAAGGTGTTCTTCGATGATTTGCAACATGATGTTAATGATACGCATATGCTATGTTAGATTATTGAATTGTGTTGTTAATTGAGCAAAATTTACACACTTAGACATGACAAGTAACAAACGTCATATTGGATCATACAATATCATATAACCTATCACATTTAAGTGATACCACTTTATTTATAATCCCCTAACAAATGATTGTGGTGTTATGTTTCTAATCAAGATTATATTTAAAGAGGTAATTAAACATGTTATAATGCATCATACAATATCATATATAACCTATCATATTCATTAGGTTAAAGTGATACCACTTTATTTATCAACTAACAAACGATGTTATGATGTGCATATACTATGTTAAATTAATGAATTATGGTGTTATATTTCTAATCAAGATTACATATAATGAGTTAATTAAACATGTTATATAACGAGTTAAGTTGTTTCGATGATTTGCCAAACGAGGTTAATGATAAGTTGTACATTAGAGGAATACCAACTACTCAAGATTATATATTTGAAATTATCATATTTGTTAATCAAGATTATATGTTTCTTGTTATAATAAGTTGGAAAACAAACAATGATTACATATAAGATTGAACCAACATCATACAATATCATATAACCTACCACATTTATTTATAATTAATTTTTTTTTATGATATGGTGTGTCGTGTGGAAAAACACGACATTTAGTAAGACATTTCGTATGAACAACACACGAAATTAAACATTATATCTCGTGTATTGTTCATACGAGATAATTACCAGAAACAAAGACTATATCGTGTGGCTTTACACGATATGTACCATAGTATCTCGTGTATATACACACGAGATACACACTGAACACTTACATAAAACACGATATACACGCAGACAACTTAACCCTACAGAGAAACAGCATTGTTGTACACCCATGCAGCATTGATATACTCCACAACATTGTCCAAGTCTTAACACCCATAAATTTATACCCATTTCGTGTATTGGCACACGAAATGTAAACTGATGAATCAGTTTACATTTCGTGTTCTAATACACGAAATGTGGAAAGTATCTCGTGTGCTTAAACACGAAATGCTCACCAACATTTCGTGTTTTGGCACACGAAATGTAAACTGATTCATCAGTTTACATTTCGTGTGCTAATACACGAAATGTGGACAAGCATCTCGTGTGTGTTCATACGAAACACACCCCGACATGTCCAGATTATACACCCACAAATTCGTAACCAATTCAAACAAAAAACCCCAATTTGTGTTACCAAATCACAATTAGAACCATTTTGGATAGGTGTACACAACATTTAAGCGTTATATAATTTAGGTTTAGAAATTATAGTTGGGTTTTCAAATTGAAATTTAGGTTTAGAAATTAGGATTATTTTTGGAGCGGCGGTAGAAGAGGCGGCTCCGGACTTTCCACCGGTGATAGGGAAGTTTGTCTTCATTTCCGGTTGTGTATGGTGGTGGTGTTGTGGTGGTCGCCGGATTTCACCGTTGAGAGAGACGGTTTTTCCGCCGTTGAGAGATAGAGAAGAGTCGAACTGGCGTTTGAAATGGGGGAGGGAGGGGAAGTTTTTTTTTTAAGTATATATATGAGGGTGTTTTGGTCATTTTTCCATGCCTTGTAAAATCCATGCCTTGTATATAGTAGTACCCATTATTGTGTTGTTAAAATCGCATAAGTTCCAAAAGTGCGTATAAAAAAAAAACGAGGAAACAACCAGAATGTTGTATGCAACAATCAGTGTAAAGCCAGCTTGAAAAGCCCATTATTTACGCGTGTCATGGACACAAAATATGCATACATCTTGGAAGTCATTTTAAGGCCAATAGGGGAAATTGAAGAATGTTGTTTGTTTGTTTTTTTTTTTTTTTTTTTTAAAGGAAGAATGTTTTAAAACCATTGAAAAGTCAAACGAGACTAATATTACTGAATGAATAGAAGGACTACTTCACTTCCATGCAAATACGTTTTTAATTCCGACGAAAAATAAATTCATGTAGAATATAACTCGCTTTAATAAACAACTAGTGTTACTCCCGTGCGATGCACGGTTCATAACACATTAATCGTTTATAAATATTGTTTACAATTGCATAAGAAACCGTAATGTAGAATTTAGTAATGAGAGAGAAATTTTAGCATAATAATGGGTGAAGTATTTACACATTAATTGTTTATAAAAGCAGTACTTATTGGGTAAAAAGGGAAAAAAGTTTCACATCACTAAAGATTTGACTCGTCTCTGATCCATTCAACCCGTTAACCAAACTCTGGAGAGTCGAACTTCTAAAAACCCTCTTTCCTCCTCACATAGTCGACTCCATTCTATCCATATACATTTCTAGATCAGGAGAGGATAAACTTGTTTGGAATCTAAATAAAAATGGATCTTATTCAGCAAAATCTGATTATTTCATATAGCTCTCTCATCCCATAAAGATACTGAATTCCTTATCAAATCGAGATCTATTTCAAACCACTCAAAAAGTTGGAAATTACTTTGGAATCTTCCCATCTTTTCAACTCCCTTTTTATCAACCTGTAAAAATAATGCAAACGGTTATTGTCCAAAACAACTTTCATGCAATATGAATGTTCATTTTCAAAATAAAAATCTTAAAAATAATTGTCAATTATCTAAAGAAAACTATTAATATTAATTAACCCAACTCACTTAAATTACCCGATCAACCTACCGGAAAAAAATCTACACCACTTAAATATCAATTAATTTCATTTCATTTCAATTCATCAGTCACCCACCACAGTGTTGTGGGTGTACTATTTCATAAATTGATGACTCCCAAAAGCTTGACTCATTCTTATTTTCGTCACCTTTTACTTTACTTACCACATTATATTTTAGTTTTCTAAATTTTTAGTGCATGAAATAATAATAAAAAACATTGCAGAAAAAAAAATCAATAAAGTTGAGTGACATACTCCGTTTTGGTTAAGATTTACATGCTTTGTAGAGATATTCTTTTCTTAAAAGCTGTAAATAGTACACCCCCTCTCTTTTTAGTCTTTTCACTTTTAGTCAACGGGAGTAAACTTTAACCAAGCATTTAATGTCAATCTAACAATCCTAATGAAATTTTTAAGATTATTATTGATAAATTAAATGATTATTTATCAATTACAATTGTTAGAATTTCATTAGGATGATTAGATTGACATTAAATGTTTTGTCAAAGTTTACTCCCGTTGACAAAAAGTGAACAGACTAAAAAGACGGAGGGTGTATGCTTTTGGGTTCAAGCATTTTAAAAATAAAAATTATCTTATATTTTTAAAAATTTCAAATATAAAATATATGAGATACTATTAGAAAAAATTGAGAGGGGAAAAAAGTAAAAATTTACAAATTAAAAATATTTCTAAAATTGGAGTCTTCACTACCATAAATTTCTCATTGTAACATCGAATTCGAGTTCAACATATTCACTCCACAAAACCCAGCAAAACATCACAGTAATTCTTTTATTTTTCTTTCACACAACCATAACGAAAACCCCAGGATATGCACCCTTTACCCTACCAAAATTTTCAACCCAACAACGAATTGTAATATAAGAATAATAAATTTGAGAACAAAATAGAAACAAAAATAATTCTATAAGTAGGTTTCGAAGGAAAATATAGTACAATAATAAAAAGAAAACGTCTAATTTTCTTTTTTTAAAAAGTAAATAAATAATGAAATTAGAAGGAGATCTTTCAGATACGTAAATCGTCTATGGTTCGCACGTCTCTCACCTCAAAATATGTTTATCACAGAATTAAAACAAAAAACAAAAAACTGGTGTTTCCATTGTACAGAAAACTCCCTACCAGACCAATTCGTTAGGTCATCTTCAACCTCGGTTTCTTTCTCTGTCGACGCATCAATGGGTTATCCGAACAATTTTCTTTTCAACACACCTACGCCAACATTCGAATTTACCAAAAATTTTATACAAACATCACTTACTTTATCCAAATTCAAGTGTTAAATCTGAGCTGTAGAGGCTGAGCAACGCAGGTGCAAAAAATGTGGAGAGAAATAGAGGAAAATACCTTTAACGGTTCCGGAACATCAAGAATCAACTATCTATTCACTCGATCTCGACTTCTTTGCACCAATTTCACAAAAGAAAAGGAAGAAAATGAGACACACCTTTGATGAGTTTATGTGTGTTTCGTTGTGTCTTTGTGTCTGTGTGCCTTCGGTGCTCTGAAAATGTGTGGAGCGATAAGAAGAGGCGTGCTTAAAATGGTGAAGAAAGGGAAGAGGGCAGATCTATTGTGTGTGTTTGCATTCTTAGATCTAGTGTGTGTTCTTGGGATTTCTGGGTTAATGTTTGTGTTTATGGCTTGACTAATGACTTGTGTGTGTTTTGTTATTAACTAACGTGTGCAAATATGTGTGTTTCTCTTATTTGAGTGTGTTTGTGCATGTATGTGTGTGCTTGCTGCGTGTATGTGTTGATAGTAAGAGACAGTAGAGTTTAGCATCGCCACCACCATTTCCACCGACGTCGCCGCTTCTTAATCTTCCTCCTCGGTCTCTTTACGCAAGTTCTTCAGCTTCTTCTACAACCGGCCAAGCTCGCCAATTTCCAATGATCGTCCTCTAAATCCTTCTCTTCCATGTTCCTTTTCTCCAACAACCTATTTTGGAAGGAAAAAAAAAAAGGGAAATCAGTGAACTGCTTGCTTTAATGTGTGCGTTTGTGTGAATGTGTGTTGTAGAATGAGAGTAGAGGGTAGCATGTTAAGGATAAGAGAGAGGGTAGAGAGTCTGCTTTAATTCAAAAAGGCATAGAGAAATGTGCACCTCTTCCTTAGCCAATGAGAAAGCTGCATATGCCCCATCTCAGTCAATCAAAAGACACATTCAAGAAGCTTCTCTCATTTCCCACACACACTCCTCACACGGCTGCATGTGACAAAATTACAAATATGCCCAATTTCCACTTAAAGGCTTGATATGGGCCACTTTTAAAATTGATGTGGGCCCTTTCTATATATAGCAAGTTTATCTTGCTTTTATATAGTTATAGATTTATCTTGTACTACATAAAGGCGCAATCAACTTACTCTAACGGTACGGAAGACTAATTTTGACCGCTCGCAGTCGTGATAGCACCAAAAATATACTACCTCTATAAATGTCGCCGTTTTTCGTACGTTAGTTTGAAAGACTTCTAAGCAATAATTTTTAGTTAATGTAGTCATTTTAATGAAATTAAAATATTGTTATGGATAGTATTTATATTAGTGTATTAATATTAAGTTTTATAATTTTATTATAATGATTAAATTAACTTAAATTTATTGCTCAAAGTTAACGTCTAAAAAACGACAAAATCTATTTAGGGAGAAAGGGGGTTAAATCTATATATATATATATATATATATATATATATATCAAAGTTGGTGAGGAGAGTTAAAGTGTTGCCATGTGGACAAGTCATGGAAGAATCTTGAATTTGGTGATGCCACATCAACACTACCCTCTTAAATAAGTGACTTTTCCTTTTTTTTTTCTTTCTATTAGCTAATAATATTAATTACTACATATGGTAACTATTATAGTTAACTACAATAGTAACTGTTACTAATAATAGTAATAGTTAACTATAGTTTATAGTAGTAATAGTTAAATACTATAGTTAAGTATTACTATTATTAGTAGTAATAGTTATTATTATAGTTAACTATAATTGTTACCCTATATAGTAATTATTACTATTATTAGTAATAATTACTATAATAATTAATTTATATAGTAATTAATATAATTAGTTAATATTGTTAAACAAATAACAATTGACCATTAATAGTTAACTATCATTATAATCAATATTTATATTTAACTATTATAATTAACTATTAAATAAACTAAGAATTACTATTGATAGTGTTAGTTAATCATAATAGTTACTATATATATTAATTATTACTATTATTAGTTAATCATAATAGTTACTATATAAGTTAACTATTATTATTAATAGTATTAGTTCATCATTATACAATAAATGTTAATATTTAATATCAATAGTACTCGCTACGTTCGAGAGTAAGAGTCATACTTTCTATTTTTGTACGTCCCATTAAAAGCCTATTTCCTAAAAGGAAAAATGATGAGAAAGAATAAATAGTGTTTTGGACAATTATACCCTCAACACTTGAAATGTTTACCAATTTTCTATTGTGTATTTAATAAGTGTACACAAACAAGGTAGGACTCTTACTCTAGGGCGTAGGGAGTATTAATTAATTATAATAGTTAATATATAGGTTAATTATAACTATTAGTATTATTAGTGAATAATAATAGTTATTATATACTATGTTAATAAGTACAATTAATAATATTAGTTAATTATAATAATTATTACTAAAAAATTAACACAATTTTTCTAAATTTATAAGCAAACATTTTAATTCATATACAATATAGTTATACTAAAAAAAATTATTACATTACATTATTAAATAAAATCATAAAAAAGAAAATACAAAAGTAAATTGAGTCGTTCTTGTGAAAAACGCGTTTTACACTAGTCTTAGTGTAAAACGTGTTTTCCACATAGAAGGATTTTGGGCAGGCACTTTTCGACAATGTAGGAGGCACATTCCAATATTTTTACAGCAGGCATTTTTTTTGGGACTTACACAGCAGGCATTTTTTTTTACCTTAGAGAAGGCACTTTTTTTGGTACTTGAAAAAAAAAACAAAAAAAAACCCAACAGGCAAGTTTTAAAACTCAAGTAGGCATTTTTTTTTTGCACTTGAAAAAAAAAACCCAGCAGACATGTTTTAAAACTCAAGCAGACACTTTTTTACGAGAAGACACTTTTTTTGGCACTTGAAAAAAAAAAACAGCAGGCATGTTTTAAAACTCAAGCAGACACTTTTTTACCTTAGAGAAGACACTTTTTTGGCACTTGAAAAAAAAAAAAAACCCCAAACAGGCATGTTTTAAAACTCAAGCAGACACTTTTTTACCTTAGAGAAGGCACTTTTTTTGGCACTTGGAAAAAAAAAAAAAAGCAGGCATGTCAAAACATGTGCCTGCTCTAGTGCTAAAATATGCCTACTGTAATATTGAAAAATGCCTCCTACAGTTTTGAAAAGTGCCTAGTGAGTTTTCATAAGTTCCATTTATTTACATCAATGCCACCGCGCCTCTCACAGCGTTCTCCACTTTTTGCGCAAGCTAATATTTACAAGCTTGCCACCGGCTTAAAAACACGTTTTACACTAATTTAGTGTAAAACAAGTTTTTCCCAAGATTTTGTGAAGTAAATTACTCTCTCTGTCCCTAAATGAGTGTTCATTTTCAAAAAATCTTTGTTCCAAAATGAGTGTTTTTTTTTAACATAACTTTCTCCCTAAACGTTTTTTTTCGAATTTTTTTTCACCGGTATCTTTATACGTGCAAAACTAAAGATTTGGAAAGGAGATTACAAGATCATATATGAATCATTGTTACCAAATTGTTCAAAAAATTGAGATTTTCAGTGTCCCTTAAAATGAAATTTAAACACTGGTTTAGGGACAAAGGGAGTAGTTTCTGGTTAGCATGGTGAGGGCCAAATCCAGTAATCCACTACGAGGATAATAGGAAAACATAGATAGGGGTCCACAGCACAAACACAATACTCCTATTTGTGTCTCTGTCTGCTCTACAGCAGCAATAGCATCTTCCCCTCCCTTTCTACTCACCATTTACTCCTTCACTCTCTCTCTCTCTCTCTCACACACACACACACACACACACATTCTCTCTCTTATCATTTTCAGAGAATCTCTCTCTCTCTCTCGTCTCACCCACTTCCTGAATTCGCAATGCCGCTAAAACTTTGATTTCCCCACTCTACTTAAGCCCTAGAATTTACTGAACTCCAACTATTCCTTCATCAGATCTACTCGCCAACCAGGTATCAAACTCTCACCCATTTCCCTTCCATTTTCCCTAAGCTCTCTCTTGAATTTGTCTTGAAACAAAGAAGATGCATTTTATTACTATTTGTATGATTCTTCTCACTGAACTTGTCACCCAATTCTGAATTTTCTCTTGTTTATGTTTTCTACCGTTTCCATTTTCCTTGTTTGCCGCTTTACTCTATTCCAATGCTGTTTGTTAATCAATAAAACGAAAGAAATAGGGATAATTTTTAGTCAAGTGTTTTGTTTTGGATTTTGGGATTAAGTCTCACCTGAAAAGTTAGGAAATTAGTTTATGCTCATTTTTCAATTAACTAAGTTAGGGATATGGTAAAGGGGGATTTAAATAATTAATGTGCATTGTATATTTAAATGACCGAAAATGAAAGTTGGCCAACTAAAATGAGCATGAGGGAGTATTATTATTATTGGAGTAATATAATTGGAGCATTATTTTTTTGTTCTTGCTTTAATCATTATTTTTTCTTTTTGTATTCAATTGTTAACTAAAAGGGTTACTTCTGCAGAAAATTCTGCATTTCGTTGATTGTCAATTGCTTTTGCGTTCAGATGAATTTATGTGATTACTGAGGTTTGTTGCTGGGAGGTTATTTGATTTAAGAGGAATGGAGGACTCTTTAGTTGATTCTGTTAGCGATTCGGTGGAAAATCCCCCAGTTTCAGTGATGAAGAAACATGTTTCACCGACAGAGAATCTTAAAAGAACTGCAAAACTCCTTAAGCCAACTGTTGCATCAGCTTCAAAGGTATCCGAACCTACTGCAACTACCCGGAAGAAAATAGAACCCCAGAATGGTTCAACTTCAAATTCGGCCTCAAATGTGGTTAAATCTACTTCGACCAAATCAAGTGTAGGTCGTAGTACTGGTGTTACGTCAGATTCTGTTCCATCATCTAGAAGGAGCAGCACTGGAAGTGCTCTTGAAAAGCTGCCAATTACAAAGCAAAGTGTGAGTTCAGTTGCAGTTAAAAAGACTGCGTCTTTGGCTTCTGAACCTTTGAGGCGGTCCCTTCCTGAACCTCGGAGGAGTTCAGAGACTAGAAAATCGGTTCCCATTTCTCCTGTTACGAGAACTTCTCGGTCATTTTCTAGTTCTGATTCAAGCAAGTTTGATTCTGGGAGCAAGTCTTCTATCAAATTGTCACCTTCACTATCTACTTCTTCACGGAAGGTTCTTTCTACGTCAATAGATAGCACTGGAAGCAGCGCGAGTAGCAGTTCATTTAGGAAGGCCGTTCCAAAGGTCTCTTCTCCATCAAGTCGGTCACCTACGGTTTCTAGTGGATCAAGACTTGCGTCTTTGTCAACACCTCGAGACAGAAGTTCTACTTTATCTGGGCGCACAAAAGCTGCGACACAAGATAGTCGGGATGCACGTCTATTTATGCTTCCCCAAGTGGAGATCAAAGCTAGTGATGATGTGGTAAGCACCTAATGTCACACTTTAGTAGTAAATTGATATTGATCTATGTATGTAAACCTGTTAATTGCAGGAACCATTATTTTGCTTAAGAATAAAGCGGTCTAATTAAATTAGTTGACGTGCATGTGGAATGGGGTGTCTACAGCTGTGTAAATAATTAGACCCTCAATTTGTCAGCTAGCTCTATGACAAACATAAAATAAAAATGGTTAATTAGATACTAATGCTCATTAACTTAATAATGGGCAGATAGATAACTCACAGGCTCATTATTGTGCCAAAATCGTTATGCGTAGAAATAGTTAGTGTTTTGTTAATTCTGTTAAGACTTTAGAGATCTTGTGCGCTCTTTTAATCTTTATATTTCTTTGAAGAAAAGCACTTGTACCTTCTTGTCTAGAAAAGCCCTAAGTCGTAAACATTTTGCAGCAACTCGAAAGGTCTTATTTTTTCTGCCTCAGCATTGAACTTGAAGAATAGGCTAGCCCCCCCCCTCCCTGTTTGGGCTGTTTAGGTTTTGAATCGTGCTAGAAATGAATATCCAATTTTAATTGAAATTATGTAACTGTCACTCGTCACTAAATATGCATGGGATTATTGTATGTTTTGTGGCTTGTCCTGTAAAATAAGCATTTGAATTAATGTATCAATAAACAGTTGGTGCTGCTCTTAAAGTCACTTGACCTTCCACAACTTTCAGATGCTGTGTTCCTTTTTGTCGTTGTTCTGAATATTCAAATAAACTTGCACAGAAGTTATTACTGATTTGAAATACTGAAGTGGATAGTTGATATGCAGGACGCTGTCTTAACTTTGAATAACAGAACATGCAACAGACGACATAAAAATTATTTGTTACAAAAATTATCTTCTGAATTCTAAGTAATGTATAACAGGAAAATTGCATGTTCTTTTAACTGAGCAGGTAAATCTTTTTTGTGATCGTATGCCAACTTTTAGTTTGGTTTGAAGAGCATGCGCTTCATATTTGATGTGCCCTATCCATAACTGAGATACATATGCGCTTCATATTTGATGTGTCCTATCCATAACTGAGATACAAAAACATTTCTTCCGTCCATGATATCTAAAAGGCTGATGCTTAAAGTATAACTCTCTCCTGTACGTGCTTGAATATTTTCCACATCAAGTTAATCACATCTCATTGAAAAGCAGTTTAAAGGAGCAAAAATTCAAACCCATGAACAGAGATCATAAAAATACATAAATAGATGACTCCCCAAAAATGTATCCACCAAAAACTCCAAGTTTCACTACTTCATGAAGCTTCACCACAGTTTTCTGTTCACTTTATAGATGTGCATAGTAATCTCTGCTCATCTTTCTCACTGGGAAATTTTCTCCTGCTTGCTTCTTGTTAGTTATGCATCATTTTTTTTTTATTTTTTTTTTGACTCATTAAGTTTTCTCTCTTCCCCACCATCCTCAAGTTCTACTCACTATTGCACTTTGTTTATTTTATTACCAGAGGTTGGATCTTAGGGGCCACAGAATACGTAGTCTAAATGCTAATGGGCTGAACTTGTCCCCAACGTTGGAGGTAAGCTGATCGTATATTGTATGCTTCATTGACTTTCTCATTTCTGTTTCTTTTGTAAATAATAAATGATTACACAAACTTTTTGTTTCTGTCACATATGTATATTCTGATGGTTTTGCCTCTTCTCTTGGGAGATCAATATCCTTGCTGAAGAGGTTGTTCAGCATGCAGATAAGGAAAGTACCATGTGGAGTGTTTGACACAGTATTGATGGCTTTGTGTTTGTTTGACTCGTAAGACAGTTCCTTTGGTTGATTGGTCGAGTTCGAGTCTCTTACTGTAATCTGGGTTAGATTTTTTTTTTTTTTTTTTTTTACATAGGAGATGAACTCTTGGCTGGAGAGAGTTTAAAAGAAGGAAATGAGTAGAGTTGTGTTTGATACGGATGTGGAAAAGGATCCCAGTCCCAGCGGACATGGGTTCACTATGGTCATTCCCAACAGTTTTGAAGTTTCTGTAAAGATATCGATCGATCTCCACCCCCCTCCCCCGCGTTTTAGTCAACCAGATTATGGGTTGTTTTAGCAGGCATCGCCAAGAAAGTAGATTATGAGTTGTTTTACTCATCCCTTGTGGATCATCATTGCGAATTCTAGATCTTGGTTTGCCACTTCCGTTGGTCTTAGGCAAGTCCCGTTGTCAAGTTCTCTAATCCTTATTAGCCTAAATGTCAGTATTCTTGGCCGGATTTTTGGAGTGCATGTTTAGAAATGAGATTATATCTATAATCTAATGCAATTACTTGCTTATAAAAATAAAAGAAAAAAAGATAATAATAAGATATGTGAGCAGGAAGAGAGTGTCTCATCCACACTTTGTTGATAATATATCCTAGTACTTGACCTCTTAAATTTCCTGTTGGGTACTTTCAGGCGTGGGCATTGTGTTTAGAATGTAATTGCTAGTGTATTCACTTTCTCCCCCTTTCTTTGGTTTCCATTATGCTGACTGGAGAGACTACAATTGCTTTCAGATGTGCATTATCTTACATTGAACTGTAATTCTTTTCTGCAGTTTGTGTATCTAAGGGACAACCTCTTATCCACACTGGAAGGTATTGAGACACTAAAGCGGGTGAAGGTTTGTGTCCCAGGTGTCCCAGATTACTTTATCATTTTTTTGGATATCTTTGCTTTCCTCCTTCCAAAAGAAATAACATAAGTTTTTTTTTTTCTTTTTAGCGGTCTTTTTAAAGAAGTTAATGCTATTGTCAGTAACTGCATCTGTGAAATATTTTCATTAACTGTAAAGTCATAAATACATTACTTTAGCCATTAACATCACCTTTACTAAAAGAGCATGATCAATTTTGTAATCGAGTATCTGATATGCAGCTATTCTTTCTGCCCTTTGTTAGTTTAGCTCATGTTCGGTAATTGACTACCATGGTTCCTTTTCTAGGTTCTTGATTTAAGCTTTAACGATTTTAAAGGGCCTGGATTTGAATCACTTGAAACCTGCAAAGCTCTACAGGTATGTTCCGTAAGATATATTTGATCTATCATAAGGCAATAAATTATGATATTTGTTAGGTAAGATTTTCATTTTTTTGAACACTTATATCTTGTAGCAACTCTACCTTGCTGGTAACCAAATTACATCACTCAAGACACTTCCTGAGCTCCCAAATTTGGAGGTAAACTATCGAGTCAATTTTATACAACAATCTGCTCATTGCTACTCAGTATTTTGCTTCTTGCCATTTTGGTGACCGTTAATGTAGTCTAGGGCATTTCCTTCTTGCAGTTCCTCTCCGTTGCCCAAAATAAGTTAAAATCTCTTTCAATGGCAAGTCAGCCTCGATTACAGGTTTCATTTATCCTCTAACTATTTTATTCTTTGGCTTCTATATACGTTCTGCTTAACTTCTTACTTATGAACAGGTTTTAGCTGCCAGCAAGAACAGAATATCAACTTTGAAGGGTTTCCCTAATTTACCAGCACTTGAGGTTACTAACAAAAGCTTTTCCTTTTTTATTTAATTAAATGTTTTTACTTCAACTTTTACGCATTACATCAGAATGAATGAGTTATACTTGCCTAGCTCAGTTTGGGTAATTGCATAGCATATGAAAATTCTTGCCTTATGTTTCATACTGTTTGTAAATTTTGGCTCTCCTTCACGTCTCTCCTGCTCAGTACTTGATGTGAAACCCTAGCCACCTCAAATACCAACCAAGTGGATTAGGTTTGGGCTTTGACTTTGGTTCACTGTTCCAAGTAGCACTGCTGACTGCATAAGCATATCTGTTCAACAGAAACACGCTCACTGTGGTAAAAGTAATCAGCCAGCACTACAAATTTATTCAATCTCGATTTCAAATGTTTGTGGAAGTCTACAAACATTAAATTTTGTACTTTATTACTTTAATCATTCCCGGATTATCTCTCGGGAGATGCTCTGTTGTTTAGACCTTCTGAGATAAGATACTCTTTCTCAGACTACTTCTGATATGCTGCGCATATGACCACTTAGGCCATATTGAAGTTGCTTTAGGGTTTACACTGACTTGCGTAGTTTTAGTTAATTTACTTTCCTCTGTGCCAGAAGATTCTGGGGGCCAAAAGGACCAGTATAGCGTAACTTAACAAAGTAAGATATATGGTTATCTGTACTCTATGTATTAGGTAGATGTTATTGTCGAAATAAGCACAATATCAGTTCTCAAGGGAAGAATCCTGGTAAAAAGGCCTGAAGTTATGAGCAAGTGTATATAAGAGTTTCGACCAGAGAGGACAGTGGTTGTTTTTTAAGTGGTCACTGGCAAAGTTGATTCTCCTCGCATGATTTTTTTTTTTTTTTTTTTGGTATGCAGTTCCACACATTTTGAGATTCCTAATGAGGGGAATAAAGTTTCTGGTGCGTGGGTAAATTGTTTTGCGCTCGTCATAAGTCTTTCGTTTTTGTAAGTGTTATCCCAACGTAACTAATACTCCCTTTGTCCCGGAAAGTTTGTCCCATTTGACTTTTTATGGTCAACTCACGTTAACTTTATCCATACATTGGTGGCAATCTGATGATCGCGATGAAATTCTAAATTTGATATAGGGCATATAGTGACAAAATTTGATATAGATAGGACTTTTGACGGAATTCGTTAGAAAACTCAACGAAGTCATATGTGTCTTGCACGTAATGATACTTTGTGTTTGAAATCGTCCACTTTACCCCCTCCATCCAATGTGTTGCATTTTTATTTAAGGAATTGATATATAATAATACTAAAAAATATTAGAATTATTATAACTAACACATAAATTATGAATTTATCTATTGTAACAAATTATGTGTCTTGCATGTATTTATTTTATTTTTTAATTATTATATATCAATTCTGTTAAAATTCTAACATACTCCCTCCGTCCCGCTCGAATTAGGATTTTTGGTCAAGTAATTTATACTTTGACCAACAATTTGAAGAAAAATAATTATCTTAACGAAAATCTAAAAATAGTTATTTAGTTTATTATTAATCGTGATACAATAACATTTTTTAAATCATTATTAGCATTATTATTTTTGGGACTAAGGCTTTGTTGTTGTTGTTGTATTAGCATTATTATTTTTCTTTAAATTATTGGTCAAAGTATAAATTGCTTGACCAATAATCCTAATTCGAGCGGGATGGAGGGAGTACGTTGGACCGGGGTGGGGGGTGGGGTGGGGTAAAGTGAACAACTTAAAACATAAAGTACTATTACGTGCAAGAATCATGTGACTTAACTGAGGGTTCTAACGAATTCCGTCAGAAAGCCCTGTTTTGATCAAAATTTGTCACAGTAGACCCTAAATAGTTAAAATTTGGACGCCAGGCCTTAAACTGGTACTTCTCCGTGACTTTAGGCCCTATTTTGTAATTAACCCATCATTTGATGATTTATCAATTACAATTTTTAGAATTTCACTAGGATGATTAAATTGACATCAATATTTGGTCAAAGTTCATTTGTATTGACCATAAAAATTCAAATAGGACATACTTTCTGGGACGGAGGGAGTATATTTATGGATACAGTAAGTGTAGTGTTGGTTTCTATCAAGGGCTCAAACAGCCACGTGATCATATTATTCACTATGATTTCTTAGTGAATGCGTCTTATTTAAGAGTAATATTGTGTAAGTTATGTTCCGTTTTGAAGATTTAGAGTGTGTTCATACCGTGCATACACAAATTTATGCTTTTCTGTTACAAAGGAAAAAAGGACGTTTATCTGGTCTTTCCTATGTGCAAAAATATCATTGTCAAGCTATGCACTTAAGTTTTTTCTCTTTGCACTCTGCAGCATCTACGCTTGGAGGAGAATCCTATACTTGGGATGTCTCATCTTGAAGCAGCATCCATTTTGCTTGTTGGCCCCACTCTGAAAAAGTTCAATGATAAAGGTAAATCATTTCTCCTTAAGTATCTATTTTAGCATCTTCCTTTTTTTTAAAAAAATAATAATTTTAATATCTGTTCCTACTGTCATGAAATAATTGTCACCTGTTCCATTTTTAGTCTTTAGAAATTGACTGCACAGTATGAAGAATATACTTCTGTCCTGTCTTTCCAGTTTTACCCATGTTTATAGATATAACTATCTTGGACTGTACAATAAGCAAGTTTTGAAAAGTTATATGTTTCTTAACCTTTGTTGCAGTGATGAGACATTGACTCATGTCAGGACTGAGGGAACATTGCGTATTGCAATAATATTACTCCTTTTGTTGGTTAACAGATTGATACCTTAGCTCCCTATCCAGCTTTATTCTTCATAATATCTTCAACTTACTTTCCTTTCCTCCATCTTATTTTATACATTATTGTTTATGTATTCTAGATCCTTAATTCTCTTCAGTTTCTTTTCTTTTGGAGCAGCGCAGAAATTTTACACGCTCATTGGATTTGAAGTTACTTTACACTATCTTTAACGTGTATAATATGGACACTTATTTTGCAGATCTTTCTCATGAAGAAATAGCAATTTCAAGACGTTATCCTGCCCATACTGCCTTATGTATTAGAGGCGGTTGGGAGTTTTGCCTCCCTGAACAGGCTGTAGGTGAGTTGTACACATTTCTTCTTTGGATATGTCAGTTTCTGAACTTATGGTGTCTGCATTAATTCTATACATCGCAATTGAAAAGGTTTAGCTGCCAGCTCAGTTATAAGTCTAAGCTGCTAGAAGCTTAGAGTGAGAGCCAACGTCTATCATGCCTTTACAAGTCAATGGCAATAGTTAATATGAAGAGTGGTTTTGTTCCTCTAGGGGCCAGGGGTTCCTCAGCAAGGAGATTCATTTGTCCTTTTCTGTTGACTTTGGTTGTGTTGTTTGTATTAGGTTGATTTTTAGAGAAGAGGTCTGGTTGGTTGCTGGGTGTTGATCTGGAGGAGGTTACGGTCTCTCATTTGCAATTTGTGGATGAGACTAGTCATTTTGTCATGAAGTGTTTAAGAATGTCCTCACTCTTATACAGGTTTCTGCGTCTATCCACCTTTATAGTAGACCAACTTAAAGAACAGTTGAGATAGGCCTTGAAAATGATCTGGAAGATAAAACCCCATGAGGTCCAGACGTCAAATTTGTATGTGGAAGTTGTGAAGTAGAGATTATGAATAAATAAAAGGACTGTCAGATCATCTAATTCTTTTATCATTTGGATTTAGCAAGAAATCTTCCCTTCATGAAAAAGACAAACAGAGGCTTAGTGAAGTGTCGATGTTCAAAACAGTCTCTACTAAAGCATCGATGAAGGAACATGCCATAGCGAAATAAAATTTAGAACCATCCCAATCTGGAACCTAAAATGAAGAATAAACAACTTCAAACCGTTGAGGATAAGTTTCCATAGACTACAAAAGTTATGCATCACAGATATTAGCATGGAAGCGGAACTTTTGAATCTTTTTCCGTACTAATGTTTGATTCATTGGACAGATTCCAGTTTTCGGTTTCTGGTTGAACGATGGAAAGATCAATTTCCCCCTGGATACCTACTCAAGGACGCCTCTGTTGAAAGGCCATTTGAAGAGGATGCTTGTTGTTGCCACTTCCAGTTTATCAAAGAAGATGGTGGTGCTGATGACTCCGAGTTAGTGTTGAAGTACCAATGGTTCATTGGAGAGAAAACTCCTTACAACTTTACTGCAATTCCTGATGCTACTGCAGATGTAAGCGGTCAACCTGATATATCTTGGTGTACTCCTGTTTACTGAGATTTATTTCTATCTATTTTAATGTGAGACACATATGTTGTCTAGGCGTACTGGCCAAAGCATAATGACGTCAAAAGGATTTTGAAGGTGGAATGCACTCCCATACTGGGAGAGACTGAATATCCCCCAATTTATGCGATATCTTCACCTGTTTCACCAGGTATGTTATCTCTTTCAAGTTTGAAAACAAATAACCTACATCATGGATTTCCATGTTAGCCGTTTGTTTGATTAACTCCATAATGGCATTAGGTGTAGAATGTTCGGATTTGAAATCCGCTCATGTCGTTCTTTAGATTACTTATTTTCTGTTTCTCTGTAGATAGTCTTTGTTTCTTGAACCTTTGGATTTCTTATATATAACTTACTGGAAGATCTTTCATAATTTATGATCTTGATTATTCCGAGTTCAATTTCGCTGTTTAGGAACTGGGTGCCCAAAGGTTTTGAAAATTGATGTTCGAGGGGAGCTGGTGGAAGGAAACGTAATCAGAGGGTATGCTCAGGTTGCATGGTGTGGTGGGACCCCAGGGAAATGTGTTGCAAGGTGAGGCACATCTTAAACTGTAGGTTGCATCACTTCATCGAAATCATCAACTTTAATTGTTCCACAAAAAAAGCATTTCTTACTTTCTACATAGAGAAAAAAGTCTGACTTCTTGCTCCGAAATTGTCAGTTGGTTAAGGAAAAAATGGAATAGCAGCCCAGTGGTGATTATTGGCGCAGAAGATGAGGAATATATATTGACTCTGGATGACGTTGATTCCTGTTTGGTTTACATGTACACCCCTGTTACGGAGGAAGGTGCCAAAGGGGAACCTCAATATGCAATTACAGACCATATAAAATCAGGTGGTGGATGATTGTTTTTATGTCGAGATGCTTTTAATTTGTCTGTGATTACTAACACATGAGATTTTATTTTAATTTTTGTGTTTCTATTAAATCATAGCTACTTTACTAGTTATTTCGTTCCATAGTTCTCTAGATTTCTTTGATCACATTCACTTGGTGTACGATACCTCTCAAAGCTTTAAAGTCCTCCATATTATTATTATTATTATTATTATTATTATTATTATTATTATTATTATTATTATTATTATTATTATTATTATTATTATTATTATTATTATTATTATCCTTATTATTATTATTATTATTATTATTTGTTGTTGTAATATTTATGTGATTGTTTTCAGCATCAAAATTTGGGTTTCTTTAATAAGTCTAGACACACTGAAAGGGCTTCAAATAAATATTTGTCAGTTTTGATACATAAGTCCTTGTGGGGGCATGATGATTTTATCATTGTATCACTAACCTATTAGTATTTCACATGTATTTTATACTGTTGTAATAGGATAGTGTCTTTCATACGGTTGTGTCCTTGGTCGTACTATATGATTTTATGTTCTTCTAGATGTACTTCACCATTACATATCACAAGAAAATTAAGTGTTTATAGTCTCATTGGTCGTCTAGCTCGTTAATATCTTGATAAACTTTGTTTGAGAGAAAGAATGTCTAAGGTAGGTGGAATAGTAAATGAAGAGAAGAAATGATAGGAAAAAACAAAGTAAATGCAAAACTAAGTGATTTACGATTACAGTTCTCTAATCTCTCTAGATTGCAAAAATGGTCATACCCTGAAATGCATTATTAGTGGACCCCATTAAAAAATCCAGGAAGAACACCTTTCCCCTAACTAAGAAAAAGTCATAGCCTGATCAAAGAAAATTCTTACATTCCTGTCCAAGGTGACTAGAAACTAAACCAGCGTACAATGACCTTGCCATCTCTTCAATCACCAAAACTTCAAAGCTGAATATGAACCAGAGCGTCAATTGGAGTTAGAAACCAGGCTTCAGAAAAGAAATCTGAATAGTACCATTCTAGAGATACCGTAGTTTGAAGCTGGGGCTGATTATCACTATCGCATTGTGCTTACACATGACACACCAATTAGGGGGAATCATTTATATCTTGATTCAAAGTCTTATGCGAGCAGCTAAGCAACAATGTGAAGTTACCAACTCGTCTAAAAGCTTAAGCTATCAGAGAGAGGTCCAACAATATCTATCAACCGTTACGCTCAACTCTCCAGGTGCATCACAAACCAAACTGTATTCCAACATGTGCATTCACAGAAGGAGAGTGTTTAGGTTGGGGATTGTGGTTTAGTCTTTAAAGAATGTCACATATCGTAGGAATGTAATTTCAAGGTTTTTCATTGGAGTTAGAAAAGACCAAGTGAGTGACTCTTCTTATACTTTCCTTGTTTTACTCCTTTCTTTATGTTTCCATTTGTCTACCTAAAGAGGCTAGGGACCCAAGTCGTCGTTTTCCTCTCCTGGACTGGAACCGCATACCTGATGATATTTATCTCTCTCATTCTTGGTTTCTTCCGGGGTGAGGCTTAGTACTAAGTGATAAGGTTGGCATTCAAACTCCAGAGGCCAGAACCCTCTCTGCAGTGGTGGTTAGAACTACCTACTTTAGACTCTTCTCTGGCCAGTACTGATAGATGCTTTAATTTGTTGTCTATGCAGGATTGAATAATGTGTTTTATGATATTTTTTTGTTTTTGCAATCTGTAGCAAAGTCTAGCGTTTAATTTTGTGTTTTTACATGCAACTGGTCTTATTATCCTAAATCAATTTGTGATTGAACATGTGGACCTGATTACTTCATATAACTCCTACTAATGCATTAATTATTGTAAATCTACGTACATTCCTCCCATAGTGTGTCTGTGTGTGCATCATATGCATGTATAATTTCATTTTTCTTATTAATCTTCTTGCTGAATCTTGTCAGCAATTGGGCTAAACTAAATGATTTATTTTTCATTGACAGCTCCACCATCGGTCAATAATCTGCAGATTATAGGAGATGCCATAGAAGGGAACACTGTCCATGGAGTTGGTGAATATTTTGGAGGAAGAGAAGGACCAAGCAAGTTTGAATGGTTGCGTGAGAACAGAGATTCGGGGTACTTTAATTTTTTAACTCTGCTTTCTTTGAATTGATCAATAGGTCAAACTTACTGCACCATCAGCTAGGGCCTTGGTAGCTGTAGCGACCTTCTTTAGTATTTAAGACACTCCTAGTAGGAAATATAACATCCACTACGCCTTTGGCACTCTCATTTTTGGATTATCCGAGACTTGATGTATATAATGGCTTGACAAATATTCTTTTGCCTTCCAGTCAGACATAATGGATCGCTTTGATTTCTGACAAACTTCAATGATAGAGTAAAATAAACATATTATCCCTCTATCCCTATATGACAAGTCAATTTTTTTATGCCGTACACTTCTGAACATTTCCTATAATTGGGACTAACATGGCAACTCCTTTTGTGCAATACTCCCTCCGTCCCATAATAAGGGGCACAAATTTCCTTTTTAGGTGCCCCATTGATAAGTTACATTACCTAAAATGAAAACTTTAAAATACTTCTTTATTCAGTGGGACCCACTTGTCATACTCACAACAACTATCCACTTACTATTCTCTCCTCACTTTCTCTCTCCTACCTCACTTTTCATACTCACAACGCCCAATACACTACCATTTTTTAATATAAAAACTCTCTCCTTAATTTCCATGCATGTTCAATTTTGTACCCCTTATTGTGGGACGGAGGGAGTATGTCTTAAAAGTTTCATAATCATGAAACAAGATTTTTTTTCTGACTCAATGTGTCGGTTTATAGCTTGAAATTTGGATATGGGACTATTTTGGGGGATTAACACAATCAGGAAGTGACTATTATTTTGGCACCAGATCAGTAGAGTCTAAAATCAATTACAACAGATACTAACTCGACGCTTAAACATAAAACAAAGGGTTCTACTTTCTTTCCTATATAAGAAATTCAAACTTCTTTTATTGGTTATGCTTGTGAAATCTATTGTTTTGTGTGTATGCGTGATTCCTTTTCTTCCTTTTCTTTTCTCTTATTTTGATGGACAGAGACTTTGTGTTGGTGTCTACTGGTACAACTGAATATTGTTTGACCAAAGACGATGTTGGTTCACGTTTGGCTTTTGTATATATTCCTATGAATTTTGAAGGTTAGTCCTGTCTTTTCTGGTCTATAGGAGAGGTGAATTCTTTATGTTGCATGACCAGGTTTCTTATTACAGTAAATTGTTTGTCCTTGGATTTTCATATATACCTTAATTTGATCAATATACAGGCCAGGAAGGAAAATCCAACTCTATAATGTCTCAGATAGTCAAGAAAGGTACTTTATTATAATCTATATTGTTCCTTCTTTAAACTGTTTTGGCTTTAAAAATTGGTCTATATATGTGTTTATTTGTAAGGTCATCGTTCTCAGGATTGGATTATCTATTTGTTTCTTACCTTTATATTGAGTAGTGTTAATGGTCCAGTTGTACCCTTTCAGATCTGACAATTCCACATTTTTGTGAAGTTAAACATTTCAGATATACAAAACTGCTGGTGGCAATAATCTTTATAACATGCATGTTTGGTGTATCCAACTATTCCATTTTTGTAGATAAGTGGTAAAATCAGAATGATAAAGTGGTTATTAACAAACTTTAAAGCATGAGACAATTTTGAATGGAATGAGCTGCAAAGGAAAGGGCTCTTTGAATGGCGTTGAGGGAGTACTATTTATTTGCTATATTAATTTTCCACAATGTATTAATGGACAATATGGCCCTCAATATTTGAACCTTATGGACAGAAAACCCTTATTTAGGTAGAGTGTATAAATATGTATATATATATGCACTCTCTTTTTGGGGATTTCGTTTTCTTTTCTGCTGTCACTGAGTCGATTCTTCACCATGTAGTTGTACTGTTAATCTTCTTTCTTCACGTGCTTTAACACTGAGACACATTTCAGCTCCTCCCAGAGTAACAAACCTGAAGATAATAGGTGAGCTAAGGGAAGGAAGTAAGGTTACAGTAACAGGTAATGTCACTGGAGGTACTGAGGAATCTAGCAGAGTACAGTGGTTTAAAACAGATGCTTCAGACTTAGACGGTGAGCAGGGTCTTGAAGCAGTAAGCACATCCAAAATTGCCAAGGTGGGAGGGATCAGAGCGAGGCATTTATCATGTAACATGTATATCTAACTCAAAATTGATTGAGTATTTCTCTTTTGTTTAGGCTTTTCGCATTCCATTAGGTGCTGTTGGATGCTATATAGTTGCTAAGTTCACTCCTATGACTCCAGATGGTGAATCTGGTGAACCAGCATATATTATATCTGAAAGAGCAGTTGAAAGTAAGTGACTTCAATAGTTTCTGTTAATCGATTTAATAAAGTTTACTGTTAATGGTGGATATTATTTATATATAGTGGAGTACAGACAATAATTATAGAACCTTATGGTATCTTACAAAAACGTGTTCCAGTGCCCCGTAGTTAATTATGTTCTAGATTGGTGTCACGTGATTGCTTCTGACATGTATCTAATTCTTTGCAGCTCTTCCCCCAAGTTTAAATTTCTTATCCATCACTGGAGATTACTCTGAAGGTGGTATTCTAACAGCATCTTATGGGTATATTGGGGGTCATGAAGGAAAAAGTATCTACAATTGGTATCTCCATGAGGTAAAACTATTTAGTTCCTCATATAGTATATAAAGGAACTTATTCTTCATGTTTTCCTTATCAAAGGTGGAATGAGCTGGAAGCAATTTCGGGTGCTACTATGATGTGAAGAATTTGCCTCTCTTCATGGTGTTATAACTGAAAAACCTTGATAAACTTGATATGTTTAGTTTGTAGTCTTATACTCCCTCCGTCCCAAAAGGAATGCCCTAATTTTTTTGAATTTCGCTCTTGATCAAGAGCAAATTTGAAAATTTTCCGGACATTTATTTTGTAGGGGCAAGAATAAGCCTCACAAGTCACAGTTAAAAATATTAATCTCAAAGCTAAAGGAGGTGGTCAAAGCCTTCCCTGCCCCGTGTAAAAAAGAATGTAAAAAAAATAAAAAGCAGTTTTCTTCCTCATCCCCCCTTCAATTATTTAACCAATCAAAAATTTACCAGTCTTGGTGAAGGTAGCATTTTGACAATTAGACAGTCTTTGTCTCTTTTTGTATTTTTATTCTTCTACTAGAAAATGAATATCAAGTTGATAGCTGTGTTTCCTTTCATACAAATCCAATAATAACTCCCCTCATCACTGGTATCTGCAGGTTGAAACCGAGTCGGGTACTTTAATACCTGAGGTTGCAGGTCTTCTTCAGTACCGCGTCACCAAAGGTGCCATTGGTAACTTTATTTCCTTTACTTGTACTCCTGTACGTGATGATGGAATTGTGGGTGAGACAAGAACTTGCATGGGACAAGAGCGTGTCCGACCAGGTATTACATTTTATTTCATCTAAATGATGAATACTTGTATTCATGCTTGTATGTGCTTCTTTGAAACTGCAACTGCTTGTGCTATCTTTACATGTCAAGAAAAAAAGGTAACTAATCTTGTATCTTGTTGGGGTGATGGAAATTAGAAGGGGTTAGCGGACACTCAACAAATAATGAGATTTGTTATTTCAATAGTTACGACTTATTTGGTCATTATAGCTTATCAGCTCTGGTTTGTATGTTAAATTTTGCAGTATTTTAACTTTCAGATTATTTTATCCTGTTGGAATAAAATTAAAATGCAAAGGTAACAGGCGTTTATTGATGCGAAGAGTATATAAAAAAATCATGTGTATTTTTATAAAAACATCTAATGTTGTTCTTGATTCATATTAATTCGATTTTCAGGGACCCCGAGATTGCTATCTCTAGAAGTCGTTGGTACTGCAGTTGAAGGCACTTCACTATGTATTGACAAAAAATATTGGGGTGGTGAAGAGGGGGTGTCAGTTTTTCGTTGGTTCCGGGTATTCACATTCTTGAGTTTCTTTTTTGTACTGGTGTTACGCTTTTATTGGTACAAGAAACTATATTTTCGATGACTAGTACTATATGTCTATTATGCAATGCATTTATCTGCCCACTGCTAAAGGTACTCCAAAACATATCACATTATTTTGATGATGTATGTTTTTGAAAGGCCTATAGCAGTTTTGTAGATTCCATTGCGTTACTTGTTGAAGAATGAAAAAATAAATCAAGATCTGATAAAAAAAACAGGAGGATTATTAAGGCCCTCTCTTATGTTATTAATTTCCAACAACCATAGTGGCTCAAAGAACAGTACATCTGTGTGCAGACTAATTCTGATGGCGTTCTGAGCGAAATTAAGGATGCTACTGCCTCTTCATACATGCTCTCAGTCGATGATATTAGCTATTTTATATCAGTTTCATGTGAGCCTATCAGAAGTGATGGGGCCCGTGGTCCTACCATTCTATCCAGACAAATTGGACCAATTGTTCCAGGTGTGTTACAAAAATGATCTAGTAGTTCCATTTGGTGATTCTTCGTTAAGTGCTCTGTTGGTTGCATTAATTTTCTTCATATGTCCCAATTAGTAATCAACCTGCTCAATACTTAATGATGCAGTACTTGATTGCACTTTCAACGAGCCTTATACGTTAGCATATTAGAATTGTGATATGAGTTTTGAATATAGGGCCACCAACTTGTCAGTCACTTGAGTTTCTCGGAGAACTGGTTGAAGGAGGCCATTTGCGTTTTATTGCATCCTATAGTGGCGGGTGAGATATACTTTGGAACACATTAGGGAGAACACACTATTTCAATTTTTTATTTTTTGCTATCTTGTTCCCATAGTTACAGCATTTGAACAATTGCTTCAGGGAAAAAGGTGATTGCTTGTATGAATGGTTCAGAGTGAAGGGCAATGGTTTCAGGGAGAGATTACCTTCTGATGGTGCGTTTTCTGTGTGTTTGCATTCATTCCTCCATTTTTTTTTTGTTTGTTTACCACCTATCCAGTTGTCTGACTGGCCTGATAATTATTCTGTTAGCAGAGTTTTTGGATTTATGTATCGAGGATGTTGGAGGATGTGTGGAACTCATCTACACACCTGTGCGGAAAGATGGAGTTAAAGGGGGTTCAAGGACTATTACATCAAGTCTGATTACACCTGGTGAGTAAATTTTCTATTGTGGGTTGTTACAGAGATGACAAAATTGTGTCATGTGTATTGATGTATTCATATTTATACATTAACTTGTTTATTGAAACTTTAACATTTCTCGTAATTGCATGTCTCCGGTTGTAATTTAACCTTCAACGTTTATAGTGTTAAGCTTGATTGACATAGTTGGCCCCCTTCTTTAACCACCTTATGCTCTTAGATCAGTTGGTTGTAACATGGTAACAGATATTTTGCTATACAAAACACTGAGTTTAAATAATCCCGCTTGTGTTTGTTTCCCACTCGTATCTTTCCAAATGGGAGCAGGGTCACACAAGAGAAGCAGTGCACAAATTGGTAAGCGCTTATGGGCCCTGTATGACACTTAAGCTTTTTGATGAGTTGGTTGTCTCAATAAAAAGTTAGGTAGACGATTCTCAGATGGTGTTTTTATGAGATTTTTCTTTCTTTGTGTTATAAGATTTGCTTAATAGCTCAGTGGTAGTGGATGCTAGTCTTATAGTAGATGCTTTTCAAGGTGTTGTTGGCAGTAAGTGTGCACGAGAACTAGTATTTAAGTTTGGGTGACATTACTCATGATTCGTGAGGGCTCGATGAGGAGGCATATGTGCACTGCTACATTGCAAAGGGGAAGTGGTTGATTTGGTAAGTCTTCCGTGACGAAAGATAGTTGAGATGTGGTTTAATGGGTAACCCACATCACATGCAAAATGAAAGGACAGCTTATTGCATACTGTCAGTTCTACGACCCACTGACTTAGGATTTTATACTAGAAGCCTAAGAATTGGGTTCCCCTTCTCTACTGTGCATGCCGTGCATCGTCCATAGATGGTATGTGGGCTCTTCAACTACCAATGTAAAACAATAGGTCTACTGCAGGATTTATTCACCCAAGGATTATGAGTTACCCGGCAAAATAGAACTGTATAACATTCATCTCACTTGTGGTTGCTCTTGTAGGGGATGCTTTTATTAATTGATTAATTTATTTATGTAGGGGTTGAGACTTGAGGGCTGTTTACGATATCTTTATTTTATTTGATTTGATTGTATTTTTTTCTTTTTTTTTACCAACATATCCTTTTTAGGCAGTATGTATTCTTAGTTCTATTCAACTGCATCACTTTAACACCAATGTGGGTCTATAAGCAAAGAGATAAGAAGGTGTCGCCCCAAGTATCTGAGAACCTATTTCTCATGGATATTGTTAAAACGTATAAAGTTGCTATACGTGATAGTAAATCTTGTTGTGTCCATTGCAATCTTCTGTGGAAGTCATAAGGATGAAGAACACCTTCGCCTCAAAACCAATAATTGGCATGAAGATAAGGTGATATTGATCATTAGGGAAGAACAAAAGAACATTTCTGAAGTTAAATTAGGCAATCTATTATGTGAAAAGTTGACTACCGTTAAATCTATAATAACTTTAGCTTCTTTTTTTATGCCCCTGTTATCACGCCTTTGTAACAAACCATCAACATGGAAAATATATGAATTAGATTATCCATTGAACATTGAGATGCCAATGTTATAATTTTTCTTGCAACAGCTGATCCTTTGGGTGTAAAACTTGTAATTCCTGATTGCTGCGAGGACAAGGTCGTAGTACCTAACAAGACTTACTTTGGAGGACGGGAAGGTGATGGAGATTATGTATGGTACAGAACACAGAACAAGGTTGACGAGTCTGCTCTTACAGACATATCAAACGCTTGTGAGGATGTTGTTATTTGCGGAAGAACTTTGTAGGTTCTGTGATCTTTTCTATTCTTTCCAGACTAACATTTTTACTTGTAATAAACTCCAATCATGTGTTCCTGTGGCAGAGAATATACTCCAAAGCTGGAAGACGTTGGCAGTTATTTGGCTTTGTATTGGCTCCCTACTCGCGAGGATGGGAAATCTGGGAAGCCACTCGTGTCAATCTGTAACACCCCAGTCAGTCCAGGTATGGACATGTTTTAATTTCATTAATTCAAACTTGACATGTATTTTTCTATCTATTCTATCAATGACATATGGTTGATAACTGTCCTGGAAGTAATAGAGGTTAACTTTTGGACCCTGATGTTCGCATGGCTTAATGTATGAATTAAAGATACTTCCGCTGTGGTAATCAAAGGAATCTCTTTGAGAAAATTATCTTAGTCCTGCATGCCTATTTTGTATTTCTCAACTTTTTATGAAGTCTGTGGTTTACGGAGTCAAAGAATCAAGTAACTTGTGTCAGTCAATAACACCACAATCAGTCCAGGTAGAGCCATGTTCTAAAGTCATTGCGTTTAACATGGCCTGTGATTTCTATGTGCTTGCCAATGACATGGTTGCTAATTGTGGAAGTAATAGCTGTTAAATATGGACCTTCATATTCATTTTTTTTATAAAGTCAAAATAACACTTTTTTATATTTAAAAAATGCAAAGCCTTAGTCCCAAATTGGTGAATTCACAATTGGCAAATCTATGTTTCCTCGGTGAGAATCCGCAGTTGCCAATTGCGGATTTTTTTTTTTTTTTTTTTTCAGAAATCATTTTCAAAATTTGGGGAGGAAAAATATTATTTTGAATTCTCAGTTGCCATGTGCGAATTCACTTAAATGCAATGATTAATTAATTGGGGACGTGAGATTAAGAAGTCCAAATTTGCAGTTGCTAACTACAAATTTGAATTCACAACTAACAACTGCGACTTTAAAGCTGCATGTGGAGAAAAAATTGAAGTGTAAATAAGTGTAACAGACTGTCGTTATAAGGGATCATTAAATTCGCAGTTGTTAGGGACTTTATGATGAATCCACAGTTAGCAATAACGAATGTGGATTTCTTAATCTCTTGTTCTTAATTAATAATTGTATAGTACTCCCTCCGTCCCACCTCACTTGACACCCAAGAGGTGGGCACAATAACTAAGGAAAAAGAATAATATAAGGAAAATGTGTGGTAGAAAATGAAGAGAGAGAATGAGTGGGGTAAATAATAGTGTTGGTTGAATGAATTGAGTGGTGGAAAATGAAGAGAGAGAATGAGTGGTGAGGTGGAGTGAATATAAAATTATAAAATGTAGGCTATTTTGGGAAGTGTCAAGTGAGCTGGGACAGACGAAAATGGAAATAAGTGTCAAGTGAGCTGGGACGAAGGGAGTATATGCTAACTGACCATTGTGCAATCTGTAAATTTAATTAATATTTCTTTGTCCCTAATTTTGAAAAATGGTTTCTGAAAATCAAGACATAATTATTTTGTAGAAAATAATTGCGAATGCTATGAACTGGCACATTTTGGGCGTACTTTTTCAACTAAAACACTTTGGGACAGTGTTATTTAAAAGTGTTACTTTGAGAAACCATTTTTCAAAATTAGGGGACAAAGAAATATTAATTGAATTTACAGATTGCACAATTGTGGATTCACAATTATTTTCTACAAAATAACACTTTTAAAAATGCTAGGCTAGATTTTTTTTGTAAAAATGCGAATTCAACGAACTGTCACTTCATCTATCAATTTAAGATACTTCTAAGGTAATAGTCAGAGGATTCTCTCCGTCCACTTTGTATTCGCTTGACATTTTATAATGTTTCTTCCTTATCTTTTACAAGTTTCTGATTATGATCATTGCTGACCTTTACCTTCTATTGACTGAGATTGCTGATGGTCAATCCTTCTGGCTTATGGCCTTAACATATCCATGTTAAATAATGTTGCAGCACTTCCAGTAGTGTCAAATGTTTGTGTAAAGAAGCTGTCCTCAACCACATACTACGGTGAAGGAGAATATTTTGGTGGTTATGAAGGATCAAGCCTCTTTAGCTGGTATAGAGAAACTAATGAGGGAACAACCATTCTCATCGATGGCGCTAGTTCTAGACCTTATGAAGTCACAGATGCAGATTACAGTTTCCGTTTATTGTTTGGGTAACCACTCTTTCCTTCTCTCTTTTTCTATCTTTCTGTTCAACAATTGTTGTTTTCATTTGAAGTAGGTGCTCATACACTCTTTCCTTTAAACGATTGATGAGATCTAAAGATGGTTTCCGCAGCAAACTAAAAGAATTTATGCAAAATATGTGATTTCTTGGCTATAATTTCCTTCCTTTTCAGTTCTTTCTCTGAATTTTCTTTTTTACTATGTGGTCATTCTCAGAAACAAACATTAATATCTGATTTCTTATTCTTAACCTAATACATAACCTAAAATAACAAAAAAGAACATGTTTGCCTCATCAGCCATAAAGTTAGCGGGTGCAGGGATGCATGTGTTAGAATCGCAAAATATGTTCGCCATGCCAACAATACTACCTTACCCCTCTCATGAGTGGAGAGTTAAGCACCTATTTGGTCCTTAACCTATTGAGTTGTTTTCCTTTTGGTCCTTAACCTATTTTGGTTTTTCTTTTGGTCCTTGGTGTACCTAGGTGCAGGATAAAGTGGTCCTTAACCTATTTTAGTTTTCCTTTTGGTCCTTGATGTACCTATTTGCAGGACAAAGTGGTCCTTGACCTATTTTGGTTTTCCTTTCGGTCAACAAGCCATGTCGACGATTTGAAGGACCACTTTGTCCGGCAAATAAGTACATCAAGGACCAAAAGGAAAGCTAAAATAGGTTAAGGACCACTTTATCCTGCAACTAGGTACATCAAGAACCAAAAAGAAAACCAAAATAGGTTAAGGACCAAAAGGAAAACAACTCAATAGGTTAAGGACCAAATGGGTGCTTAACTCCATGAGTGGACATGCATTGGTGTCCACAAAGCAATTTACTATGGTCTCTGGATATACAGAGACTGATAAATAAATGGCAGTTACTGCTCAAACTTGTCTAGGTGAGACTCTTGACATGCCCTCGTATCGACCGCAGTGTTGATTGGCTTATGTGGCCTATAGCAAGGAACTCTGGTGATGCCGGTTTTGGGGAAGCCCTCTCACTTTTAAAAAAGGTGCAGCCCTCACATTTGCTCTTAACGTAGGATCTGATTCTAATGTCATAGGTGCACTTTGAATCAGGCCCTTGGCTTATGTCTCCTCAGGTTAACATGAAGAGTTAGTGATCTTTCGTAGCAATATGTCTATAGCACAAATTCTTTTTTCTTCCTTCCCTTGCCTTGCTGATAATTTTTTTTTGGCTAAGGTCTCCAGCCCCTCGAGTCATCTCCAGCAAAGGAAAATTGTTTGTCTGGCTACCGCAAATGCTCCTTTTGAATTTGTGTAGGCATCAATGTTTGGCTTTCTTTGAGGAAATTTAGAACCACCCTGAATGCTGAGTCTGAGCTTATTCAAGGTCTGGAATAACTTATGGCAACATCAATAAAAGATGTGCAAGCATCTCCTTTTTGTGTATCATGGAACACATGTCCATAGCATTGAGTTTTTGGGTCTTATAGTTACTGTGTATTGTTGCATGATAATGCTACAAATAGTGAAATCCAACGCATCTATTTGTATTTCGAATGGCATATACTAAAACCCAAGCAAACAGAAATAGCCAATTATGTCGTGAATCATTCAGAAATGAATGAATCCCTGTAAATTTGAACAATTTGTTTTGTTAGCTTTTTAAAGTTCCTTTAGATGTAGTTTAATATTTCTTTGCATTGAGGTGGAAATCGTCCTTTTGAAGGCAGTCGTTGTCGGAAACATAAAAGAAAAAGACCCTTATTTAATAAAGGTTTAAATTCATTTTCAGTCACTGTACTTCACCCGGATTTCACTTCAGCCACTATACTTTATTTTTAGCACGAAACCACAAAAGTTTTGGAAAACTACCATTTTAGCCACAAATTCGTGTCTAATTCGTGCTTAATCCGTGCCCTAATCCGCGAATTTGTGGCTAAAATGATAGTTTTCCAAAACTTTTGTCGTTTTTGTGCTAAAAAATAGTGTAGTGGTTGAAGTGAAAGTTGGGATAAAGTAAGGTGGTTGAAAATGAATTTAAACCTTTAATAAATTATCCCAAGTAAAAAAGTATGATGTTATTGAGCTGGCTATCTCCGAGTAATGCACTTATGAATCAAGCTCAATTATCAGAGCTACTCATTCTGTAAGTTCATCTTTGCCTAAATGTCGTGATTCACCCTGTCAAACTAGTGTACTTAAACCACAAAACAGTGCAATATACATGGGAATATGGGATTTACTTCTTATGGATAGTACATATCTTTTTCTTTTTGCTCTATATTTGGTTTAGGCGCCATTCAAATTGAGAGGATTGCCTTTCAGAGAACTCGCGTCTATTTCAGTATGTCAAATTTTCACTTATTGCCATTTAGCTAACTGAGGCAACTTTCACTAAATGACTAGTATTTTGATATGTTGCTTTGTATTGTTTCTGAACTTGAGAACTTGGCGGGATATCCGAACACAACGAGTTTTGAGAAAAATGTAGTTCTCTATAAGAAATACATTATGTATTTCTTATAGAGAACTACATTTTTCTCAAAACTTGTTCCATGTATTTTGCAGATACACCCCGGTTCGTACAGATTCAGTTGTGGGAGAGCTGAAATTTTCTGAGCCAACTGATGTGATTCTCCCAGGTACTGTTCTTATCCGCAGTACAGTTTGATTCTATTTTTTTATGTGAAATGTTTAAACCAAGGCATATGGGCTAAATCACGATTTTGACATTTAAGTCTTGCTATTACTTCAGAACTTCCAAGAATCGAGACGCTTGCTCTTACTGGTAAGGCAGTTGAAGGGGTTCTACTCACAGCTGTTGAAGTTATTCCAAAGAGTGAACCTCAACAGAATGTTTGGCAAAATTACAAGAAAGATGTCAGATACCAGTGGTATAGCTCTACATACATGCATCTGTGGCATCATTGGTTGCATTTGCTCCTTTAGAGAACTAACTTTAAAGTTTGTGAAATTTCAAATATCTGAAAGTATCCCAAAGTATCACTATTGACTTTGTGAAGACTAAAAAGCTTTTAATTTACTACTTGTAAAACCTTTCTGTTTTCCTTTTTCATTACAATTTTCATTAAAATGCCATCCTCATGAGGATTTTCCAAATGTTAACATGTTTGGAATTTCCATATGAGATCAAAATTAAAAAGATACAATTGGTCCTCCCTCCGTCCTAAAAATGTCCCATTTGACAAGCCAGACCTTTAAGGATGACTCTCCATGCTTGCACCTTCTTGAAATTTCAGTAGAGTCCTGAGCTCCTTTAGAAATGGGACTATTTTATTTTTTTTGGAAAACCAAACAGGAAAGTGGGACTATATTTTGGGGATGGAGGGAGTACAAGATTTCATATATAGTACATCATCTGAAAAACATGCAAAAAGGTGAGTTGTTTCGTTGAGTTCACAAGCATAGTGTTTTAGAAGGTTTAAAGATCCGGACATGCCTTCAAATACTCTTTAGGTACTCTGCAGAAAGATAATTACTCTGCTGGCTGTTAATATTGTATGAAAGTTTGTGAAGCCACCTTTTCTTTAATAAAACCATGTGGTCATTTTAATCCTTCCAATGTATGTGGTGACCAGGTTCCGTTCAACTGAAACGGGCGATGAGCCCTTTGAGGCAATGACTTCTCAATGTTCTTGCTCCTATAAAGTCCGACTTGATGATATTGGTTATCGTCTGAGATGTGAGTTCATTATGACTGATGTGTTTGGCCGATCAAGTGAGCCAGCATATGTTGAAACTGCACCCATTTTGCCAGGTACCTTGCCATTCCAAGAACTTCTCATTTTTTCTAGTTTTCGTAACTCAGTTTTTTATTTAAATCGACAGAATTGTTTGTGTGTGTGTGTGTACTCGCACATTCACTCTTTTTGTGATACACTGATAGTTCTCATCCTGGGCTATTATCATTGTCATATTTGACTCATCTAAATGATTACGATCCTTCTTTTTCCTACTATGCCCTTCCTTCACTATGGAGATGAATGTCACATGACTGGTGTTTTCAATCTGCATTTCAGTTAATTTCTTTATGCCTTTGGCCCTAAAGGAACTTCAAAACCATCATATGTTTAGCGATTGTTTGGTCATTTGCTTCCTTGTCACGCCTAGCAATTTCCCTCTTGAGGTCTTTTGCAAAATGATACCTATAATTCAGAAGACTGTAATGCTCTGTGCTATTCAGTGAGACTGGCACTAGCTCAAAATTAAGAGAGTAGTGATAGAACTCGGATTCCAAATTTATGTCCTAATTCTATCTGTGAGTAGCAGTGGACGAGGTTGGATATCGCGTAAGACATTGACTGACCTCTAGGTCCAGCTCTTAACCATTTAAATGCATCGCCATAGATTGTGATAGAATAAAGGGCAGCCCGGTGCACAAGGCATCCCCGCGCTATGCGGGGATGCCTTGTGCACCGGGCTGCCCTTTATTCTATCACAATCTATGCGGGGATGCCTTGTGCACCGGGCTGCCCTTTATTCTTTCACAATCTATGGCGATGCATTTAAATGGTTAAGACCTGGACCTAGAGGTCAGTCAATGTCTTACGCGATATCCAACCTCGCCATAGATTGTGATAGATTGTGATAGAATATTGGATTTAATGTTGGATGTCTTATCAATTTCCAAATAAAATTTACAACTAGAACTAGGATCCCAATCTTTTGTCCTAATTCCATACAGCGGTAAACCAACATAATGACTTTCATTTATTAACTTGGTTTTACTTGGATAGCAATGGAGCTGTTGTCATCCTCTTTATGCAGTATCTAACGATTGGAATTTCCAGGGATTCCTAGAATAGACAAGCTGGAGATTGAGGGTAGAGGTTTTCACACCAACTTATATGCTGTTCGTGGCATTTATAGCGGAGGAAAGGAGGGGAAAAGTAAAATACAGTGGCTTAGGTCAATGGTCGGCAGTCCAGACCTAATCTCCATTCCTGGTATGCATAATTGTTTGTTGATATTGTATAGTAGTGTAGAATCATCTTCAAACATCATTTATGAGCTTTGTTTTCCTTGAGCTGATTAATGTCATAATAGATGTGGAAACTAACGTTTGCTTTGAGTTCGGTCCACTGTAGCCCTGATTCAGTGGTTGGGCAACTCAGAGAGGACAAGTCCCTGAGGGTAAAAAACGGGCAGCATTCATAGAGACTGAACTAGACGTTTAGAAAAACTAGCAGTTAGAGGCGGGGCTTTGCTGTGTTCTCGTGATGTTGTTGGTAGAGATGGAAAGGAAGTTGACTAACGACAATGATGAGTCTGTTTAAAAAGCTCAAAGTGATAGTGTTTGAAGCTATAACCGTTGGTTCGCGTTTCATTTCGTTTACTTGAGCATGAAGGATATTTCACCTCCTTAAGCCATGCCGTTTTGTGTTCTATTTTTTGAAACCTAAACAAAGGTAACCAAAAAAAAATCCTACAAATGTTACTACTCCAGTTTGGCCTAAATATTTACAACCCCAAAGGGAATGGCAAAAGGGTGATAACTTTGAAAGACACACCAGAGTTTTGTCGGTGATATTTGGAACTGTTCCTCTTCATCTCAATCAGACCGTTCACTAGTAAAGCTCCACCTCCAAAGCAATAACTGACATCAGATCATGCATGAGCAAAGTCCAAGTTCATGTGCAATGGAATAGGTCTAACTACAGAGTCGATTAATACAATTCACCCTTGTTTCTAGTTGTCGTTATGTTTCCTTTCATATAAGATTTTTGTATATGGGTCAATTATATGTCTAGAGTTTCTTTGTAAGAGCTCTATGATTTGTAAGGTGATCTTAAAGGAGAATCAAACTCAGTCAAGCCATCTATAAAAACTCATGTCAAGCAAAGAAATACATGTGTCGTAAAACATCCAATTTGATGTGACAGTCAAGTAGCAAAAAGAAAAGTTCCTTCACAAGTAGACATGAGTATGATTTATCTATCCATTATGTTCATCCATCTGAGCAAGCGATCAGCATCGTCAGAAGTAATTGAGATGTTGATGAGCTAATGAATGTGCACATGAATGTGAATAGAAAACATAACTGACAAGACATAAGCATTGCAGCGTCTTTGAGCAGTCTGTTTTTTTGGGCTTATATTGTATATTATGTAAACACGTATTGCTGATATATACTTTCTGATCCGTCTCTTCTAGATACACCTTTCGACTACCTTTAACCAAGTTAGTCTGTTCAATTTCAGAATGGTCAGCTCGTGTACATGTATGTCCCTTTCATAATTGTTGTTTTTCTGTCATGTTGCAGGTGAGACTGGAAGGATGTATGAAGCGAACGTTGATGATGTAGGCTATAGGCTGGTCGCAATTTATACTCCTGTGAGAGAAGATGGAGTTGAGGGGTATCCTGTTTCTGCATCAACAGAACCAATTGCTGTTGGTAAAATTTTGAATCACTTCCACAGCTATTTTTTTTCTTCCAGCTATTTTCATACTATATTTGTGTTATTAACAAAAAAGGAAATTTATTTCTGAAAGATTTCTAATACTTTTATGCTATCTAATCAGTAAAATTACTTTGTTCTGGGCCTTCTAGCGTGGTTTTTACTCCGTCATTCAAGGTTCCAAAGTAGAATCCTATATTATAATTGCTGCATAACTCATAATTAGTTTCTTGAAGTTATTTGGAACTGCTGAGATGGGGTTTATGGTCCGAGCAAGAGTCCCATTTACTTTTTGTGTCTCAGTTAAGTTCTTACGTTGCAAGGAACATTTGGTAATAACAATTTTAATCCTACAAGAAGAAAGACAATTCCTCATGAGTGATGGATCCCCAAAGCTTACGCAACGGACAGGGTGTATTGCATGCAAATATGGTTTATTGCCTGATTAAGAACCAGCAACTGCCTCGATAATCCTAATCCTTCCATAGTCTAGCATAGTCCGAATGCATCTTAATCTGTGACAGCATGGGGATAATTTACTATGAAAAGTCAAATCAATTACTTCTTCAGTAGGGCAATTTTTAGGGCATGCAACCTGAGGTATTCGTTTAGCTGTCAGATGTACCTCAGTGATTGCTCAAAAAGTAGTGGCAAGGTCAGGCATGATTCCAGAGTGGAAGAAAAAATGAATTTATACAAGTTATATGATGGTTTTCCTGTTTAAAATATTAAAGGGGAGAACATAAGGTGCAATATTTTCTCAAAGAGAGGCAGCTATCTGAAAATTTATGTGCTTATGCTATGGGACCTTCCTTGCGTCAAATTGTGCCAATTAGTTACTGCCATTTTGTTGTTGAGAGAGGCGGGCTTCACGTGTCACGTTTACAGTATTCTCACTCAATAGTTTAGCTGATAGTGTTACAAACACAAAGTATAAAGACTGTTTTACTGTTTATAACACGCTCTACCCTACAATTCAGTGGATCCCAAACATAGTGCTCAACAGATCGGCCACTGCTTAGAGTCTCTCCCGAGGAATTCTCTTTTTCTCCCCCACTCCCTTGCCAGTTCTTTAAGTTGACTGGAAATAACCAAACCCGCTATCCATATTTTTCATGGGCTGTGTGCACTTCTAGCATTTTCTCCTTCACTCCCCCCTCCCAAAATGATCTTCGCATTTGACTATTCAAACTTTTAAGGATATGAACAGTTGCTTCACTAGCCATGTTGTGTTTATGCACGTTTAAGCCCAAATTGTAGAAATGGGAAGAACTTTTTGGGACAATGGAAAATGGCAAATGAGAAGATCATTTCGAGACAGAGGGAGTACAAAATGTCTATAAAAGTTTAGAGATCTACAAATATAGATTCCCAAGAATCAAATTAATCATATGAAAAAAGCTTCTGGGGCTTCATTCTGTTCAGGCATTCATAAATGCGACTGAAAGTTCCTTGTTGTATCAATACCTATTGATTGTTGAACTAGGTTGCATCTCTACGAGTTTAGGATGATTGAGAAAAACCTAACATTCCTTCATAGGTTGCATCTCTATGAGTTTATGATGATTGAGAAAAACCTAACATTCCTTCATAGGTTGCATCTCTATGAGTTTAGGATGATTGAGAAAAACCTAACATTCCTTCATGAGACGAGCTCAAGCAAGAAGATTTAATGTGCCAGGGAAAGTTTGTGGTAGGTGAAGCTGCCTGTTAAGGTTTCTCAACAAGTGTCCTCTTATTAAGCATGGGTTCATTTAGTTCTCACATTCCTGTGAAGTTGAACTCTTTTTATTGTTGTATTTTCATATATTTCAGAAAAATTGCCTTGAAACATTTCATAAGTATCTTTAGTTTGTCAAAAATATCCCTCATTAACCCATATGTCAACTTGAATAATAATATACAAAGTACTCCCTCCATCCCAAAATGAATGTCCAAAAGATTTTCAATTTTTTTCTTGATCAAGAGTAAATTTGATTTTTTGGACGTTCATTATGGGACATAGGGTGTACAAAACATGAGTACGAAATAATATTAGCTCAAAGCATGAGCTTGAAGCAAAATGTAAAGTATTTCCAAAAAGTTGTGATGAACATTTTTGCCTCTATTTTCGTGAACAAATTGTATGGATTGGCTGGTTTCGGGGAGGCAAAAACATTGCTTTGGCCAGATAACTTGTGCATGTCATACTTCAAATACCGTTGGTCGGACTCTTGCTAGGATGATGTAACTACAAACAGTATTGGCATTGCTTCTTGTTCTTGTTTCATTTTGCTTTATATGTGGATATATAACAAAAACTTGACTGCTCTTTTTTTTTTCTCTTTCTTCTTTCTTTTGTTTTCTGTCCGGAACTGATATTTTGTGAGTTAAACGTGCAGAGCCTGATGTTCTTAGAGAGGTGAAACTGAAGCTTGATCTCGGATCTGTGAAATTTGAGGTGCCTATTTCTTCTTTTAAATTTCTTTCGTGTCTTTTTCCCTCAATTGACGATTTTATATGACGATTCATGTTAGTTGACTCCTCTTTCTCTTCCCAAGAAGACTTCTCACAAACGTCATTCTAGAGACACCCACTATTTTTTTTCCAACTAATTGTTGCTAGTAATTTAACTGCATCCGAAGGGGAAATATTTAAGTGTTTATCCTTAATAAACTCAAGAATTGAACTCTTGACAGGCATTGTGCGACAAGGACAGATCGCCAAAACAGGTAATTATTGTCTCCTCTTTAATATCCTATTTGTTTTTAATAAATTCTTTTCGGGATAATTATGCCAAAAGAAGCCCTGATTTACATTTTCAATCAAATCAATATTACAGATCCCTGGATTGGGGAGTCTTGATAGAAGAATTCTTGAAGTTAATAGGAAGAGAGTGAAGGTTGTGAAGCCCGGTTCTAAGACTTCATTTCCTACTACTGAAATTCGTGGAAGCTATACTCCTCCATTCCATGTATGTCCTTTTTTCTCATTTGAACGTTAAATACTCTTACAATCAGTCATTTGGTATCAACAGATTATATACATTGATCTTTCAGCTACCTCATTTATCTAACACGTCACAAATAAAGATAATATGATGCGGGTTTATGTTGTTTTAGCCCAAGTTTACGGTTAGTTTTTGGCTTATGTTGAATATTTGGCATGGATTACAATTTTCTAAGCAGCCAACTGCTTCATGAGTATTATTATGTATTGATTTGCGTGCCCTTCAATTTGGATTAATATGTAAACTGAGACCATGCTGTCATAAGCTTGTAAAAGTGTATGAACTTACGAAAATGCAAGTACTGATTTCCTTCTAGCTGAGTAAACTTTTCATTAAGCATGAATAGTTTGAATTGTGATTTTGACGGCCAACATATATCTGCATGCTCTGATGGTTCATAAATTTTCCTATCCACAAACAACAATCAAAGAGAGTGTCTGTGCACTATGATGCATGAAGTAGGAAATGGTTGTGGATTTCATTATAACTATCAGAAATTACAGAATTAGGACGTTGAAATCATAAGCATTTATGTTGTACCCCATCCCAATATGAGGGTTCTTTTGTATTCTCGATTGTGAACTAAAGAGACTCGTTTTTTATACGATTTAGGAACCTCTTAAAAATGGTTCAGAACACTAACTGTTGATATTTGATTTGTAGGTGGAGTTATTCCGAAATGATCAACATCGACTTAAGATAGTTGTGGACAGTGATAATGAAGTTGACTTGATGGTGCAGACTCGCCATCTGAGAGATGTCGTTGTGCTAGTGATCCGAGGCTTTGCCCAGAAATTCAACAGTACATCTCTCAATTCTCTCCTTCAAATAGATGCATAATATTTTGAAATAGTAGATCTTATTCTAGGTTTCAAGTGTGCATGATTTGCTTCCCTTTCAGTGCATTGTCTCCTTTTGCATTCAGTGCATTGTGTTGTACTTTTACTGTCCATGTTTATATTTTTTTTACTCTCCTTTTTTTTCTTCATATTTTTGTGCTTCGCTCGAAATGTGTATATTGACCATCTATTGAATAACAACATATTATTGGACAGGAATGTACCATCAGATTTGCTTATTGAGTATTAATTGAATTGGTTTTGATGATTTATTTGCGTTCCTTTCTTAAACTCTTTCATCTACAATCAGTTCTGCCTTTTACTCCCCCCACCCCAAAAAAAAAAAAAAAAAAAGGTTTGAATTTTCCATTGATCAACTACATGAACAAAAGAAAAGAGCAGAGCCAGAATGAAAACTGAATCCCTCATATCCTACTTAACATTCAGGTATTTCGTCGTTCTTTGATTTGATACTGAAGCAAAGCAACTCATTGTGGCATATTTGTGCCCTAATTTAAGACTAATATTTTGTCATGGAGATGAGTTAATTTTTTTTTTTTTTTACTATTAAAACTGACCCTTAGGTTTTCTTTTTTTTTTTTTTTTTTTTTTTTTTGAAGCAGCCCATTTGTTGGATAAAGCTGTCGGATTTTTTATTAAAATTACTAGCCTGTTTAATGAAAAACTGTTGTATTTGTAAAATGGTAATCTGGCAGTTTTAATAGCAATACTGGCTCATAAAACTGCTTAGAAAAAAAACAGTATTCTATCATTTTATGTGTTCATTACAAAAAAGTTGAGGACAAGCCTGATAATAACAACTCAATTTGCTCTCACAGAAGTCACTTACTACACTCACTACTTCATTATTGTATAGAAATTTCTTCTTCTACATTCCTCCCTTGTTCTGCTGCATCATCTTCTTCTGTACTTGTTTCTTTTGCTGCATCATATGAAGCATGTAACCCTACAAGTAAATAGTACACTAGCAAAACAACGGTCCAGATCAAAAACCTCTTAAACGAACCTCCATCAACCGATCCCATGATGAACAAGTTGATAGCAATGCTTGCAGATGGTAACCATGGCATCAATGGCACCCCCCATAACTTAGGCTTCCTAGTTTCCTTAACCATAATTTTCAGTCCCAATGTAGCCAAAAACCAAACCGTACCCATAACTCCATAACCCACCCATACACTTACCCCTAATGCCCATAACAACCCCAACCCAATAGAAGAAACCACAATCAAGAACAGAAAACAGACCAGATTGTTTCTGTCAGAGTCTGACGATTCCCCCGTCACATAGTACCTTCTCACAATTAGCGCAAGTGCAACTAATGAGAATATAAAGAGGGTAGAAATGGAAAGAAGGTTAGCCAAGATATCTAGGCTAGTGAAAAAAGCTACAATGCAGTTTGCGATTGTCATTATAACTGTGGCATTCACCGGTGTCCCTCTCTTCTTACTAATCACTGCCAGAAAAGGCGGGGCCATGTGGGTCCGTGCGATGTGTGTGAAATAACGTGCCTGACCGATGATATTAACTAGTAAGACCGTAGTCATCCCCTTCAACGCCCCAAAGGCGACCACAAACTTAGCCCAGTTCATCCCCACTGCTTGAAATGCAATGGTAAAGGGAGCATCAGCATCAATCTGATCGTACGGCTGCATTAAGGACAGTGTTGCTGCTAGAAGACAGTAAGTTATAATGACAATCGACATGGATCCGATTAGTCCAATAGGTATATCTCTACTAGGGTTTTTCACCTCCTCCCCCATTGTAGCAACAGCATCAAATCCCACGTACGTGAAGAATAGCACAGCTGAGGCTTTGAGGACACCTCGTACCCCAAAAGGTACAAACGGGTGAAGATTAGAACTGTCTCTCCTCGTAAATCCAACCACGAGGATGAAAAGTATAACCATCATATGAACTACTGTTGCTACAGAATTGAACCAGGAAGAACCCTTCATGCTCCAACACGCGAGAATACATACACCTATTGATACACCAACCGATATAGGGTCTAGATGGTTGTAACCCTCATCAAGAAACGCGACATTTATTCGAAAATCATCAGGTTTGTGGTTACACAAAGTTGCGAAATATGAAGTCCAAGCACGTGCCACACTAGCTCCCGATACAACGTATTCGAATAAGATGTTCCCTGCTGCAACAAAGGCAACAAAGTCGCCTAGCTCGACTCTCAGGTAAGAAAACGAACCTCCGGCCACCGGAAGTTCGACTGAGAATTCTGCATAACACAAGACGGAGAGCAAAGCGGAGATGCCGGAAATGGCGTAGGATATAAAAACAGCGGGGCCGGCTAGATTCTTAGCAGCTTCTCCGGTGAGAACGAATATTCCGGCACCCATTACAGAGCCAATACCGAAGCAAAAGACGTCGGACCAGTTAAGGGTCTTCTTCATTTGGTTCTGGCTTAGGGCACGGACTTGGTTCAGCTCGAGATGATCGAGTGATCGTGTAAGGATACGATCCTTGAGACGCATTTTCGTGTCGCGTAATGCTTTGGTATAGTTTCCCCAACTCTGGAAAGATTCTTCTGGGAATAGGTTAGTTCTGTAGAATCCACAGAAACTTGTGTTCTTTGGGTTTTCTTGGGTGGTATTGCCATTAGTATCCACCATTTCTGACCTGGTGTAGAGAAAATCATTAACAGAAGAAAAAATCTCTACAAAAAAATTGAAAGATAAACTAGACATATATATAAGGAATTTATAGTTACATGTTTTCCTTGTTTAGATTGCATATTATGCATAAATAGATACAGAATGGAAATCAGTGGGATGCATATAACCTGTCAATGGAGACGGAGAGTGATGGGGAAGGAAGACCTTTCTGAAAGTGAGAGTTTTTGTTACTACTGAAGAGCAGATTGAGACAATAAAAAGATGAAGGTAGGTAAGTATTTTTGTTTTTATATTTTTGAGAAAATCTTCTGAATAATCAGACTACAACTTCTTCCCCCTTTTTTTTCTAGGAGATTTATAGCCATGGATTCAAAAGGTTGAGTTTTCCCATTTTTCCCTATTGGATTTAAATGCTGGTTTAAGATATATGTGCGCACAACCAGATAATCAAGACCGTTGATGAAACGAGATTGAGTTGAGAAATCAAGAAGAAACGGTACATAATATGGAATCATATTAGGAAATATGATAAATTTAGTATCTAGAAGATCTTATAACTTGTTACAAGTATCTTACTTGAATTAGGAGATACCTCCGTCTCAAAACAAACTTTTCATTTTGTCATTTTTAGCGTTCCATTGGAAACTTTCACTTACCCCCCAAAAAAAGTAAAGATTCCCTTCTCACTCACAATAATTATCCCCTTACTATTCTCTACCTCACTTTCTCTCTCATTCTCACTCACACCACCTGCTTTTCTAACATCTTTCCTTAATTCCCGTTCCTAACATTCATGGAAAGTTTATTTTGAGACGGAAGGAGTATAATTTAAGTAGTTTTAGAAATCATATTAATTAAGAAAATGATTCTTCAAATATTATAAATATGAATCTTATGCTTATGAATCTTACGCTTATGTAAAGTTTGAGAGGTAATATTTCTTTGTTATTCAATCTCTCAAACTTTACATAAGCATAATACTCATATTTATAATATTTGAGAAATTATTTTCTTGTTATTCAACCTCTCAATTTTTATATAAGCATAAGTTTCATATTTACAATATTTGAAGAATCCTTCTCCTAATATATGATAAGATAATTATAACAAAAGAACTTTCTAGATATTAAGTTCATTTTTTTTTAAGTATGAATCCATATTTATGTATCGTTTCTAATCAGTCTCGTTCCATATCCTATATCCTCCGAACTCAATCTCACTTCATCAACAATTTTGATCTCGGTCCATCATCTTGATACATACTCCCCCCGTTCCGGGTAAATTGCAACAGGGAAGGGGAAGCACAAAAATTAAGAAAAGAGAGTAATGAGTGGTTGGGAGGAAGAGAGAGAATGAGTGGAGGATTATAAAAGTAATAAAGAGTTTCCTTATTTGGCATTGTTGCAACTTAAGTGGAATGCCCAAAATGACAAATTGTTACAACTTACCCAAAACGGAGGGAGTATATTTTAACAATGTTGATTTATCATTGTAACTAGATCATCAAGATTTGATTTATTGATGAAATTCAATGGCAGGATTAAACACTATTACACAACTTCATTTGTCAGTTTAATCCTGTCTATTACTTCCTGCACCGGAAAATTAGTTATATTTTGACTTTGTGATCAACTTGGTTGAATTCTAAAATTTAGAAATTTTTGTTTCTATAAAATTTAAAAACTTATTATTTATGCACCATTAGATCAATTACAATTTTAGACGTTTATTAAATACTTAAATTGATATAACTTATTAGTTATAGAGTTTAATTAAATTAATCATTAACATTGAAGTGATATCTTTAGGGAAGAAAGACTATTTATTTGGAGGCACAGATAGGAAAATGTTTTTCATTAACAAGACCTTGTTATTAAATGATTCCTAAAATATGCACACTTGTTTATTTATGTAATGTTGTTAATAAATTTTATTTTCTAAAAGATTTATTATAATTATTATATTAACCATACCTCACCTTTTGTCATATCACACAATTAAAAATGTAGATCACTTTTACAAATCTTATTAACTTATTATACTCACAATACTTCTTTCACTTACAATACTTTTTAATATATACTCCCTCCGTCCCACTCGAATTAGGACAAATTTCTATTTTGGGTGTCCCATTCGAATTAGGACAACCCAAAAATGGAAATGTTTTATTTAAAGGGACCCACATTTACACTCACAACAATTTTCCACTCATTATTCTCTACCCCACTTTCTCTCTCTTACTTTACTTTTCATACTCACAACACCTACTCCACAAACACTTTATCCTTAATCCCCGTACCCAACCCAAAAATCATGATTCGGGTGGGACGGAAGGAGTATTCACTACATTTTTATACCCAGTAGTAATTATGCATATTAAAGCTAAGATCTCAATAGTAGTTATTCATGCTATGCATATTGAAGCTGGCATAGAAGGAGAATATACTTTCTTTGTTATTAAATGATTCCTAATGAATGTCTTTTTTATTTATTATTGAATCCTCTTTAGCAATGATCATTTTCTACTTTACACACTTGAAACCATGATATTTTAGTAAATTCATTAATAACAATTATATACTCTTCCGTCTCAAAATAAACGATCTTTTCATTTAATTATTTAAACTTTTGAAGGATATAAATACTTGCTTCATGTTGTGTTTATACACATTTAAGCCCTAATTGTAGAAAAATGAAGATTTTTTTTTTTTTGACAATGAAAATTGGCAGATGAGAAAATCATTTCCGTCCCACCTCACTTGAGACTTATTTCCATTTCAGTCTGTCCCACTTCACTTGAGACTCTCAAAAATGGTAATCTTTTTATAATTTTATATTCAATCTACCACACCCACTCATTCTCTCTCTTCATTTTCCACCCCACAATTCATTCAATCAACATACTATTAACCTCACTCATTCTCTCTCTTCATTTTCCACCCCACAATTCATTCAATCAACCTATTATTAACTTCACTCATTCTCTCTCTTCATTTTCTACCTCGCATTTTCCTTATTTTATTCTTTTTTCTTAGTTATTGTTCTCACCTCTTAGGTCTCAAGTAAGGTGGGACGGAGGGAGTATAAGGAAAAATACAAAAAAAAAAAAACCTTAAAAAATTTCATATCCAAAAGACCCACAATATTTTTCTTCAATCCAAAACATCCTAAATTTATATTATCAATACTAAAAAGTACAAACGTTAAATACGTAACTAACGCGTTAACTTTGAACATTCATATTATTAAAAACTTAACTTTCTTTTCATTTAATGACATGTTAAGAATATTAAAAAAAAAAAAATACAACGCGAAATAATTATATTATTATTATTATTATTATTATTATTATTATTATTATTATTATTATATAGTTATAGAAACAACAAAATTAATCATTATTATTTAATTACCTAATATTTAATAATAAAAATATAAAATTTTGATAAAAATTATGATAATATTCTTTTCAATATTATCACATTCATTATTGTTTTTCATTCTTATTAATTTTATTATTAACTGTATTATTAAAAATTATTAATTAACTAAAATAGTAATAATAATTAGATATATATGTTGTTGTTATACCTATTATTATTTATTATATCTAACAAAATTACAATAAAATTATTTTGCATTGCAAAAAGCTTTTGTATTTGTAATACGTCATTCATTGAAAGGAAAGTTAATTTTTTTTTATTAATATGAATACTTAAACCTAACTGCATTAGTAAATTCGTTAATGTTTGGGATTTTAGGTAGCGATAATTTAATTTTAGGACCTTTTAGACTGAAGAAATATTCTGTGGGTTTTTTGGATATGAAAGTTTTTTAGTATTTTTTTTCAACTGGGTTCACCAATCTCTTTATATTTGCAAAACTAAATGTTTGGAAAAGAGATTACAAGATTGTATATGAATCTTTGCCATCAAATTGTACAAAAAGTTGAGATTTTCAGATATTCTTTAAAATGAAATTTGGACATTCATTTTGGTACATAGTGAATACTTGTTTTGGGATGATGGAATAATATGCTTATGTAAACACAATGACATGGTCAAGTGTATCATATATATATTTTTTTCTTTGAGTGATCATGGAAAAAGAGTTACTGCTCTCATCTCAAAACAAATATTCAAATTTTCTTTTAGTTAAATAATAAAATAAAATATTTTTTTGCAACATATAAAGTGGTAAATAAAATGGAAAAGCTCTGAAACACATAATAGGGATGAGATGCAGAAACCAAAAATGATGAGCATCATGACTTATATTGTACTTTTTTTTTGGGGGGGGGGGGGGAGGGCAACCGTACTCGGTTATCATATTGCATGATGACTAATTTAATTTGGAGAAAATTTTGGGGGAATCTAGTTTTCCAATAAGTTATAAAAAATTATGTTTTTATAGAGTTTAGGGTTTAGGGCTTTAGGTTTGGGGTTTAATGGTTAAAAAACATGACTATTTATAACTTATGGAGGAAATACTGTAGAACTCATATTACCTAATTTTAACACAGTTACGTTTCTAAGGCTCAAATCCAAAAATTAAACTAGAACAACCTATTTCAATTAATTATGATTGTTTGTGTGAGAGAGATTAGAGATATGAGTATCACTAGTTTTGGAAAGTTTGTCTTATTTTGACTTTTTAAGGTCAACATAAATAAACAGTACTGATTAAACATTGTTGTCGATCTAATCATTCTATGTTGACCATAAAAAATCATTTTTTTTTTTTTTGGGAACAGATGGAGTATTATAATTATGCCGGGGCCATTTGATTTGATGGTTGTAGACACACAGTCTTACCTAATTAATTAAGGGAAGTCTTGTTACCAAATTAAATTAAAAGGATACCCTAAAACAACAAACCATGAAACATTTAAATATGCAAAGGTAACAAACACTAGTATTAATTTAGGAAAATACTTTTGCACCTAAACATGCATGTGCTCAACGCTTCTAATTGCATTAAAACTCCATTATCCCATCTACCACCCCACCCCACCCCACCCCACTTTAACAGTCCTAGCGTAAAAACTTGACCTAAACTCAAACACTTGTCTTATTTATATTTTATATATATTCTTCGGAAAAGTATTAAAATAGAAATTTTAAATTCCGGCTAATAGCCAGAGAGTTTAGACAAAAAGATGAAATTACATATTCTCTCACTCTCTCAAAATGAATATTCAATTTTTATTATAAAATTTGCTTTTAAACAGCAGTAATTTTATACATGTTTTGAAGATTCATTTTGAGACGGATGAAGTGTGCACAAGGATCTCATCCATTCAAATTCAGCTCTATTAGAATGATATTGTGTTCCATTTGGATCTTTGACACCAATGACTTTAAAGTCTGATGACATTTTTTCACAATAGGTGGATTAGTAGTGTCATTGAAATATTTCAAAAAAAAAAAAAAAAAAAACGTATATCTCGATCCACTATTAAAGTATACGTAAAACGAAAACTGAGTAGTAATATTTTTTTAATGAATATGTATTGCATTTCTTACTCACGTCAATTGACCTATTTATTATTTTTCATTTTACTATATTTTAAACACATTATTATTAATTTACTATTATTATAGGGATATGTTAGTATTTGGATTAAGCCCATTCATTCAAGTTCAAGTGAAATTCATAGTCGGGTTTGGCAGTGGGTTTGGATGGGAAGCGTGATGTGGTTAATGTTTATGGGCCTGACTTGTCTTTTTTTTTTTTTTTTTGAGTTGAGTGTGTTTTGGATGAAACTAGTTCCTTATAAGTTATAAAAAGTCATGTTTTTAACTTTTAAACCCCAAACCTAAAACCCTAAACCTTATACCCTACAAAAACCATGATTTTTTATAATTTATGGAGAAACTAGTTTCCCCCAAAATTTTCTCTTTTTGAGTTTTTGCAGATTTAAATGCAGAAAACTGCATTCTCACAATTTCACATAATCTGCTCTCCCCTGCTTTTGCGACCATCACTTTCACAGAATCAGTATCAATTGCTACAATCTTCATTCGAATTCTACCTCCATTTATTCTATCAAACTTCTGTAGACGGCACACTTCCTTCTAGGGGTGGCAAATTGTACTCGTCCATACCAACCAGCTCGTATACCAACCGTACCAATTATAATTGGTACAAAGAAGTTGGTATACCGAACTTTTTGGTAGGTAGTACCGTACCATTTTTTTTCTAATTGGTCAGTACACGGTATACAATATCGACTTTGGTTGTTATACCATGTTCCAACTTTATATATATTAGTGGCGGACTCAGAATTATTTTTGAAGGGGGGCAAAAAAAAATTTATTAGTATAAGGGGGCAAGAAAAAAATTAGTGTATTTTTTTTCTCTAAAAGGGGGGCAAAGTTTATTTTATTGCACTAATCTAATTAAAATTTACAAAAATTGCACTAGTAAATTTTTTTATTTTTTTTACAAACGGGGGCCGCGGCCCCCTTAAGCATGTATGTAGGCCCGCCAGTGATATATATAAATGTATATCCACACACACACACACCCCTATATAATACACCGTCTAATTGTCTACATACTTGAAATATTTAAAGGATAGTTTGGTCTATTTGATATATATTGATTGTTTTTTTTTAATACGTGTTCTAAAACTAAAATTATTTTTGGACGAATGGAGTATCAAACATTAATTTGCTTATTCTAACCTTAAGTTCTTAAGTAACTTTATTACGGTTTAGGAAAAAAAATTAAACTACCTTATTGTAATCTTTTAGTTTTGTAGTCGTGGTGAATATTATATAAAGTCATTGTATTGTTTAGCTTTCAAGACTTCAATTGTTCTACTTTTTTTTAGTTTCAAGACTTTATAATTTATATTTGAGATCTATTTTTATGTTATAATGTAGTTTTTTATACTAGACAAAAAAAGTAACAAAAAAAATGCAATTTTTTTTTGTCTTCATTTACATTTGGTGTATATCGAGTACCAACCGTACCAATAAACTTGGTATACCGACTTTTGTGGTTGGTACTGGTACATATTTTTGTGTACCAAATCATACTTGGTTGGTACACGGTAGAAGCAAAATACACTTGGTATACCTACCAATCCACCCCCTACTTCCTTCAAACAGCTCAATTTCTGCAATTATAAGGTATATTTCGTTGCATTTGATTCCCTATTTAACAATCACAAGTAGTATATCCTGATTTATTTTTTTATACTTTCCACTGTTAATTAAGTAGTGTTTAGTCGACAATTTATAACGTTGTTTGATTAGGAAGAGGGTAATGGTGTAATGTATGGATGCTAGAAAAAAGTTTTTGTGCACTCCAAATGTTTGTATTTTTGTCTCTACCAACTTCATCCCTTTTTTATGTGCGTGGCCAGATCTACTTACTCTTGTTGGTTAATGAGCTGCAAGTTTTTAAGAAGTAACTTAACTTGATAACAATCACACCAAATTGACTCAATAAACTATTTTCCATCACACACTTATGCCATTCATCTACCACAATGTATACTATGAGATTGATCAAATACATATATTTGCATACAGAAAAATAGCCAAAAAAAGAAATATAGAAGTGGAAAGTGAAGACTGAACTCAAGCACTAGGACTGATTGGCTGATTTGGATGCATCTCCTTCTTCAGCTTTCCTCAACTGTGTCCCTACTTCCTTCCCTTCATACTCTTTAGCAGTGTCATATGATGCATGAAGTCCAAAGAAGAAGTAATACAACAACAGAAATCCTGTCCAAGCACCAAACCTTATGAATGAGTCCTTATCGATCGACCCCAAAAGGAATATGTTTATGGCAATGGACGCGGATGGCAGCCATGGCACCAGTGGCACGCCCCATAGCTTGGGCGGACGGGCGTGAGGCACCAACACCCATAGCCCTATTGTAGCCAATGCCCATATTGGCACGGTTATGCAGTAGCCTACCCAACCGTGCTCACTAATCCCCCAATAGGTTGCAGTGGCAATAGACGAGCCGATTATGAGTATGAGGCATACAATGAGCTTGTTTCGGTCTGCTGACGTGGTAACACCTGTCACGTAGTAACGTCTGACGAGGAGAGCAACAGCCACGAGCATGAAAATGAAGAGGGTAGAAATGGAAAGAAGGTTTGAGAGAATGTCGAGTTTGGTAAAGAAGGCGATGATGGCAGTGGCCATCATCATGACCACGGTGGCGTTAACGGGGGTCCCAGTCTTGGCGTCCACTATGGCAAACCATGGTGGCATCATGTGGGTCCGAGCTATGTGCGTCAGGTACCTTGCCTGGCCCACTGCCCCGACTAGTAGGACCGACGTCATGCCCTTTAAAGCACCTGCGGCCACCACGTACTTAGCCCAACCCCACCCGACCGCCTCGAACGCAACCGAAAACGGGGCGTCAACGTTGATCTTGTTGAACGGTTGCATCAGGCATAGGGCTATGGCTAGTAAGCAGTAGACGATGGTGGTGATGACCATGGACCCGACGAGTCCGATGGGGATGTCTCTGGCGGGATTCTTGGTTTCCTCCGCCATGGTGGAGACGGCGTCGAACCCTACGTAGGCGAAGAAGAGTACTGCGGAGGCTTTGAAGACGCCACGCGGACCATAGTGGAAGAAGTCTTTGTAATTGTCCGTGTCGGCATTAATGAACCCGCACACGATGATGAAGATGATGACCACAAGGTGGACGACTGAGGCTACGTAGTTGAGACGGGAGGAGCCCTTTGTGCTCATGACTGCGACTACGCAGATGATTGCAATTATGCCGACAGCAATGGGGTCGAGGCGGTTGTAGTCATCTGCTAGAGCAGTGGCGTGGATGCGGAACTCGTTGGGCTCGTGGTTGCAGAGTGTGGCAAAGTATGATGTCCAGGACCGGGCTACGGCGGCACCACCGATTACGTATTCTAGGAGGATGTTGCCCGCGGCGATGAAGGCCACGAAGTCGCCTAATTCCACTCTCAAGTAGGCAAATGAGCCACCTGCAAAAACAAGGGTCAGGTGAAGTGACTATTATAGATGAGGTCAAGATTTAGTTTTAAAAACAAACAAGGAGAAGTAATTAATTAGCAGAACAACGTTCCAAGTATAATTTCAGTTAACATAGTTAAATTATTCAGCTTTAGCAATGGCACTAATAGTAATATACCAAGTCTGATTTCCATAATCTAAGTTGTGATCACCAAGCCAGTAAGTGTTTGTCGTGGTAAAGCTTATTTACTCAAGGAATGGTAATTAAAAAAAAAAAGAGCACCAAGGAAAATGAGTTTTATGCTAACTTTAATTCAAATACACATAAATACCTCCATAATACCTCTATTTATATATTATTACAAACATATATTCCCTCCGTCTCATTTTAGACTTCAAAAATATTCATTTTGGGTGTCCCATTTTAAACTTCAAAATCTAAAAAGAAATGTTTTTTATACTTCTTTATTTGTGGGCCCCACATGTCATACACAAAACAATTACCCACTAAGTACTCCCTTCGTCCCACCACAAGTGAGACTAATTTGTGGGGCATAATAATCAAGAAAAAGGTACTCCCTCTGTCTCGGTTTAAAGTTCTTAGTTTGACTTTACACGCTTATTATTATTAAGAAACTAAGGCAAATTTGAGTCAAAAATTGTAGTGTGTAAAGGATATAATTGTCCGTTTCATAAAGCAAGTGGGTGGAAAGTAGATGGGTAATTGTCCAAGACACTATTCATTCTTTTGTTATTTAAGGAATAAAGTAACTAAGAACTTTAAAATGTGACATACCAAATAGGAAAGTAAGAACTTTAAACTGGGACAGAGGGGTAGTATATATGTGTGGTAGAAAATGAAGAGAACGAATGAGTGGAGTAAATAGTAGTGTGGGTTGAATAAATTGAGTGTTGGAAAATGAAGAGAAAGAATGAATGAGTTTAAATAGTGTGGTTGGTTGAATAAAAACATATTAAAACATTTCCATTTTGGTCAGTCTCACTTGTGGTGAGACGAACTGAAAAGGAAATTAGTCTCACTTGTGTTGGGACGGAGGGAGTATTTCCTACCCCACATTCTCTCTCCTACTAAAACCATCTACACTCACAACACGTCACTTTTTCTTAATTTTTGAACCCAAATTTTTTTTGAAGTTTAAATTGAGACAGGGGGAGAGGGAGTACGTGTATTGTGATATGATATGAGTATTTGTTAAAGACCATTTTAGGATAGTTTTTTTTTTAAAAAATAAAATGTCTCCAAATGAATATTTAATTTTTACTTTTATTGAGATATTAAGAAAGTTAATTTAAACATTTTATTTACCTCAGCCTTTCCATCAACAAAAGACATTCATTTACTAGTTAAGATTGAATTTTAATTTTTTTTTTTCGAAAGGAAGATTGAATTTTAATTATTGATTCAGTTTAGTGTTGTGTAGTTTAATCGTACAAACCCAATTTCCTATGACCCTCCCCCATATATTTACTCTCTCCGTTTCATGTGAATTGAGACTAAAAAAAATGGCACAATAATTAAGAGAAAGTAGTGAATGTGTGGTGGAAAATGAAGAGAGAGAATGAGTGAGGTAAATAGTAGTGTTGGTTGGATAAAATGAGTGGTGAAAAATGAAGAGAGAGAATTAGTGTGGTTAAATGGGTGGGGTTGGGTGAATATAAAATATTAAAAAGTTTGCCATTTTAGGCAGTCTCAATTGAGGTGAAACGGACAAAAAGGGAAATAAGTCTCAATTCACATGAAAAGGATGGAGTATATTCTAAACTCAAATGCTCCCTCCGTCCCGGACTAAGGTTCTTAGTTTGACTTTATACGGAGATTAAGAAAAAAAGTAAATATTGTGAGTATGAAAAGTGAAGTAAGAGAAAGTAGGAGAGAAAAAGTGGGTAGAAAGTTTTTGTTGTGAGAATGACAAGTGGGTCTCATTGTCCATTTTAAGTAATAAAGCAACTAAGAACCTTAGTCTGGGACAAACCAAAAAGGAAAGTAAGAACCTTAGTCTGAGACGGAGGGAGTATAAAATTGATGATTGCAGCAAATACTTTCTCTGTCCTAATTTAAACTTTAAAAAACTTTTGCGTTCAAGAATTAAGAAAAAAAGTGATGTATTATGAGTGTGGATGTTTGGTAGGAGAGAGAAAGTGAGGTAGAGAATAGCTAGTAGGTATTTTTTTTTTTAGTATGACATGTAGAGCCCACAAATAAAAAAACATAAAAAAACCTTTTCTTTTTTTAAATTTTAAAATTTAAAATGAAACACTCAAAATAAAAAAATTTAAAGTTTAAAATGAAACAGAGAATGAGGAGTATTTATTTAGGGAATATAATTAGAGTACTTTGACTTTTTGACTAACATAATCAAACATTGTTGGCAGGCACTGGCAGGCCTTTAAATTTGAAAGCAGCTGGTTGGACAAAAGAAGACTAATCAAAGGGTTGACTTGAAAGTTGTAACGTCTATTTGACGTCCATTGAGTTACGGAGGGAGTAAGCAACATGACTGAATGTTCACATTCTTATACTTTCTCATCCGTTTCAAAATATTATACTCCCACCGTTTCAAAATATAGTATATCTTAAAAATAAAATTTTATTTCAAAACAACATGTATTTTAAAACAAAAGTATATAAAACATTATCACATTGTCGCGTGACAATTAATATTATTAATCTTTAATATAAAAATAAAAGTATATACATTCACATTATATTGTTCTTAAATGGGGGTGAGGACACAAACTAGGCATAGTGCGAGACTTGGGACTAGGGGTAGCAAAATGGGTGTGTTAGAATATTATCATATCTTCCCATTGCTATGATATTATTCTTGTATATCCTAGGATATTCTCTTGTAATTATCTCTTGTAATTATCTCTTGTAGTTTAAACATTATTTAGTTACTTAAGATAACTTAAGATAGAGATAGACTAGCTAAATTAGTGGTAGCAGTTTTGTATATAATACTTTGTAAATCACTGGGAATGATCATCGAATTATATCATCTTTCATGGTATCACGAGACCGGGGTTTTCTTTCTTCCGCTGCGCCTCCTTCCTCGTGATTCACTGTATTTCGTTCCTTCTTCTCTATCTTTTGCATCATGTCTTCCAAACACTCATTCCATCCAGCCATGGCTGTTTCGAACATCCGAAACAACATTGCTCTTACTCTTGATTTGGAAACTGCTCAATATGCAACCTGGGCTGAACTTTTCAAAGTTCATGCCCGCGCAACCAAGGTTATTTCTCACATTATCACGTCTGCTAAAGGCAAGGAGAAAGACCCGTCTACTGACGAAGAGGTCGAACTTTGGTCGACATTGGATGCGGTGGTTCTTGGGTGGATCTATACCACTATTTCTAGTGATCTTCTCACTACTATCCTGGAACCGGATAGCACGGCAATGGCGGCGTGGGATCGTCTCCGTGATATTTTTCAAGACAATAAGAACTCTCGTGCCGTGGCACTCGAGCAGGAGTTCTCTCACACCGTGATGGCAGATTTTCCTTCCGCTTCGGCGTATTGTCAACAGTTGAAGCAACTAGCCGACCAATTAAAAAATGTTGGGGCACCCGTGTCTAATGACCGGCTCGTTTTTCAAATGGTGGCTGGCCTCACGGATGCGTATAATGGCGTGGCCACGTTACTTCGTCAGCGTGATCCCCTTCCTCAGTTTTATCAGGCTCGGTCTATGGTGACATTAGAAGAGGCTGGTTTGGCTAAAAAGGTTGCAGTTGGGTCGGCAATGATGGCTCGTGAGGCTGCGGTTCCGCTCCTACCGGTGGTTCGTCCGGTGGCTGCTCCTCTGAATTATGGTGGTTCTCGAAAAAATGGAGGTAAGGGTAGTGGTACAAATAAGAACAACAATAAAGGGGGTGGTAAGAATGGTCAAACTGGTGGGGCTCCTCGTCAAAATGGACAGCCTGGTGCAGGGGGTTTTCAACCTTGGCAACCAAATTGGGGTATGGGTGGGCCACAACAGTGGGGTAATGCATGGACTTGGCCTTGGGCCACTCCACCTTGTCCATACCCTACCTCTGGTGGACCCAATGTGCAGCCTAGTTCGTGGGGTCGGCAATCTGCTCACCAGCCTCGCCAGCAGTCTGGCGTCCTTGGCCCGCGCCCTCCTCAAGCGTATACTGCATCTCAGAATTCCCCGACTGACATTGATAACGCTATGCACACTCTTGGGCTAACACCTCCGGACACAGGAAGTTACATGGACACTGGGGCTACGTCTCACATGTTCTCCTCCTCAGGTAATCTCACTCCCTATTTCAATACGAGCACTCATAATGATATTATTGTTGGGAATGGCCATTCGATTCCAGTTATGGGATACGGGGATAAACGATTAGATCCACCACATCCACCTCTCATTTTAAAAAATGTTATTCATGTCCCTAAAATAGTGAAGAATTTAATCTCCGTTCGTAAATTTACCACTGATAATTCTGTAACCGTTGAGTTTGACTCGTTTGGTTTTTCTGTGAAGGATTACCGGACGGGGAGGCAACTCATGAGATGTGATAGCCGTGGCGACCTTTATCCACTCACTCCGCTTCGCAACAAATTTCATTCTTCTTTTGCTGCTTTCTCTCCCGATTTATGGCACGCACGCTTGGGTCATCCGGGATCTTTTGTTATTGAGTCTCTTAGGAAAAATAAGTTGATCATGTGTAATCATTCTAAATTACATCATGTTTGTCACGCATGTTCACTAGGCAAACTTATTAAGTTACCTTTTGTTTCTTCAAGTACTAGTACTATTCTTCCGTTTGACATTATTCATAGTGATATTTGGACGTCTCCTGTTCTTAATACTTCGGGTCATCGTTATTATATGCTACTATTGGATGATTTCTCTAATTTTTTGTGGACTTTTCCGTTGTCTCATAAATCTAATGTGTTTCCCACGTTTCTTGAATTTCGGAATCATATTAAGACTCAATTTAAAAGAGACATCAAAAATATCCAGTGCGATAATGGCAAGGAATTTGATAATACTAATTTTTGGAACTTGTGTAAACAAAATGGTATTTCCTTTCGTCTTTCGTGTCCCTATACCTCCTCCCAAAATGGTAAAGCCGAACGATCTATTCGGACAATCAATATTATGATTCGTACCCTTTTGACTCATGCCTCCATGCCTACTTCGTTTTGGCATCATGCCCTTCAAATGGCTACCTATCTCCTTAACATTCTGCCTCATAAAAATACGAAGTCTCGTTCTCCTCTTCAAATTCTCTATCAAAAAGATCCGTCGTATTCCCATCTTCGAGTATTTGGTTGTTTATGTTATCCCCTCTTTCCATCTCCCACCATTCATAAACTACAAGCTCGCTCTACACCTTGTGTTTTTTTGGGATATCCGTCGCATCATCGGGGCTACAAATGTTTTGATTTATCTTCTAAGAAAATCATTATAAGTCGGCATGTCATTTTGATGAAAATGTGTTTCCTTTTGCCAATCTTCATAACCCTACTTCGGTCACTTATGAGTTCCTGGACTGCCCCATAAGTCCCCACCTTCTCCAACAATGGGCTGCCCCTCTCCCTTCCACTACCGCCCAGCTTCCAACTCCGGCTGTTCCTGGGCCGGCATCCGTCCATCCACAATCTCTTTTTCCTTCTGATCCACTTCATTCTTCACCCAATAACTCATCAAATAACACTTATCAGCAGCCTCCTTCTCCTCCGTCCCGTCGCCCGGTTACTAGAAGTCAGCATGGTATTGTTAAGCCTAAACAATTGTTTAATCTTAATTCTGTCACTAAATCGGCTATTCCCCGTAACCCAATAGCGGCCCTTAATGACCCTAACTGGAAGATGGCTATGACAACTGAATTTGATGCTCTTATTGAAAATAGGACGTGGGATTTGGTACCCCGTCCACCCGGTATATCATCTTTCAGGGTGTTTTGGGTGTACCCATTAAAGTTAAAATATCCGGATATCCAATGGATTTTTAACTTTAATGGGTAAACCCAAAACACCTATTTTGCCACCCCTACTTGGGACAAAACAAATTAGTGCAAGTATTGACCAGAGAGGAGCTATTCTACCCTTTGGACTATCCTTCAGATTTTTATCTCTAGGCGCCAAGATTTGGTGAAAAAAATATACCCGTAATTATAATTATGTAGACAAATTCATTGATAAGTTACATTTTTTTAAAATGTTAAATAATTTTTACTATTCCTCTTCTCTCACTCGTTCTCTCTTACTTTACTTTTATACTTACAACACTAATCAACCTACTATTCTCTGCCCCATATTCTCTTTCTTACTTTACTTTTCACACTCAAAATGGGTAGGGGTTTTTGTTGTGAGAATGACAGGTGGATCCCATTGTCCATTTTAGGTAATAAAGTAAAGTAAAAACCTTAAAATGGGATTGACCAAAAAGGAAAGTAAGAACCTTGAAGCGGGACAGAGGTAGTACTATTCATCTCTTAATTCCTGTGCAAAAATTTTATCCACATAGTTATGGGATAGATGGAGTATATATTATTGAAATAATACTTTTAAAAAATGGAGTACAATATTTTTTATTTTAATCAAAATTCATTTTAAGTGAAGACGAAAAGTTTAAGACAAATATGGTATGTTTGGACTTGGAGATAAATTGGTTTTGAAAATTAACACTCAGCCTCAGGGAGTGATAGACTAGAGTAAGGAACTCTAGGTATTACTACATTCTGAATATTTTATCATTCAAAAATTTAAGTTAAAAAGGTAAGAATATCATTTCGAAATGGATAATCTTACCCATTAAATTTTCCATTTTATCTGTCTCAAAAAATGTCTACTCCCTCCGTCTCATACTTATTGTTGCTAAAAGTAAGTACATAGAAATTAAAAAAAAATATATGTTGGAAAAATACGTATTGTAAGTGGGTACTCCCTCCGGCCACAAATATAAGCAACACTATGGGTTTTTTTTTTTGCCACAAATATAAGCAATTCTATGGGATTTCAAGATCATTTAATAATTTTGTTCCAAAAATACCCCTAATAATTGATTCACTTTTCAAGACAAATTCTACTCCATAATTATAACTTGTTAAGGGCTATTTAGTCATTTTTGTTTTTCCTTTTTGTAAAATCAAGATGAATTAACTACTTTAATTATTTTCTTAATCTGTGTGAAACCCCATAGTGTTGCTTATATTTGTGGCCGGAGGGAGTATAAGAGAAAATAAGTTAGTGGATGTTGTGAGTAGGTAAGAGAGAGAAAATTAAACATTGGGAAAGTAATGAGACACCCAAAACAGAAATAAGTAGCAATAAGTTTGGGACGGAGGGAGTATGTATTTTTGAAATATGTTTTTTTTATTAAAGTTATTATTTCAAAAAGTTTTCCAACACTAATCTTTTATGGGGGAGGTAGGTAACGAAGAGTCCAGATCTCCTGTGCACCTTCATGTGCCCCTCTCTGTGCTCCTCTAATCTGGACCGTTTATATGCTTGGTTAATATCAAAATAAACGGTTGAGATTAGAGGGACACAAGGAGGGACACATGGAAAGGCACAGAAAATCTGGACGCGGTAACGAAAAGGTTTAATTAAAATAAAATAAACCAACCTGCAACAGGGATCTCAACAGCAAACTCGGTGTAACAGAACACAGACAAAAGCGCAGAGATACCGGACACAACATAAGAAAGCACGACGGCTGGTCCGGCTACTTCATTAGCCTCAAGTCCGGTGAGAACGAATATTCCGGCACCGATCACGGCACCCATCCCGAACCACATGAGATCCCACCAAGACAGTGTCTTCTTCATCTGGTTCTGACTCCGAGCTTTCACATCCAGCTCGGCTTGGTCACCCGACCGGGTCAAAACCCGGTTGATTAGCCGGTTCGGAGTGTCCATCAACGCATCCACATAGTTTCCCCAGCTCTTGAACGATTCCTCCGGGAGGAAATCGCCATGGGAGTAGGAACATCCTCTTCTTCTTAAACCCTCTGTTTCATTTCCAACCCCCATTGAGTCTCACCCTGTTTTTTTTTTTTTTTTTTTTAAACCAAATAAATTCATATTAAAAATTAGTAATACAATTTAATCAAAAAGTGATACTACTAACAATATGAATCTAAATCATCAAAATTAGTTAGAGATGCAAAATACCTTTTAAGTTGCTTATTTTTATAAATTCGAATTAAAGAACAGAGGGGCTGGCTCGAAAAAAGCACAAAACTTTCTTGTGTTTACGGAGAAATATATATAGAGAGAGTCATGCTTTGTTCGGCTGAGTATATTAAATTAAATAATTAAGGATATCAAACAAATAAATCAGGACAAACAAGAAGTTTTTAGAAGATTTAAAAACTAAATAAAAAAGTAGTTAGACATCAAAATAATCATTAGCGTGATAGTACGTAACACCGATAAGGACGATTAATTGAGTATATTAATAATATCATTTTCATCCCTCTTGTTACACAAAAATATAAAAATAATGTATTGAGCTCGGATGTCATTATTCCAAATAAAGTCTCAATTAAGGAGTACTATAATTAGTGTGATTTACAAAGTACTCCTTCCGTCTCAAAATAGATGTCGTTTTGAAGTGTTTCACACCTATTAAGAAATGTCATTAATGCATGTGAAGAAGTCTCAAATACCCCTAAAGCAATTCAACTACTTAGGTAATTAAATGGTTAGGTAAGAGATAGTTCACTATCATTATTAAGGGTATAATTGGTTTGGTATAGAGCAATAAAAATGCTTTGAAAATAGTGTAACGACAAGTAATATGACACAAAATTTAACTCCCAAAACGACATCTATTTTGAGACGGAGGGAGTAGAGGATTAAAGTGAAAGTAAGAGTAAAAAGAGAGTAGTAATGAATGATGTATAGTACTATATACCTGGCAGGGGGAGACGGACGGAGATTCCGGCGGCGATGGTCGGAGAAAGAAGTGTGCCGGCGAGAAGAATGAGAGAGGAATTTCGGATGAGCGTTGACGCGGCAAGTATGGGAGGAGATGTGAAGTGAAGCAACGTGGTTGGGTTGTATATATTGACTGGGTTGGGTAAATGTGACCGGTGATTGACGGTAATGTTAGAGGCATGTGTCGGTTAGACGGCGGTAGAGGAACCCGCCAAAGTCTGCGGAGCCGGAGATTCATAGGAATCGAATCATTCAAGTTTCGGCTGGCTTTCTTTAATTCTCCGTCCGATCTCAAATATGCTCGATCCCTCCCTCCCGGTTCAAAGTTTTTAGTTTAACTCTTTACGCTTATTAATTAAGATATCAAGGCAAACTTGAGTAAATATAGTAATGGATTGAAGATATAATTGTTCATTCATAAAAAGTGGATGAAAATTATATATGTAAGTGATGGTTTATTTGTAATACTCCCTCCGTCTCATTTGAAGCTTCACCTTTTACCCAAATGAATGTCCCGTTAAAAGCTTCATCATTTCCTAAAATGGTAAAAAAAAACGTAGGCCCCACTTGTCATACTCACTCACTTCTTTCTCTCACATACTTAAATTATGGGGCTCAATTATCATACCCACTAACTTTCCCCTCACATATTTAAATTGTAGGCCCCACTTGCATACACACTAACTTCTTCCCTCTCACAACCCTTCTAACACACATTATTTTTCTTAATTTGTGTGTCATCACCAAAATTGTGAAGCTTCAAATTGGACGGAGGGAGTATATATGAATTTTATAAGGACAAGAGAGTCTAAAACACTATCCATCTTTTGCCATTTAATGAATAAAGCAACTAAGACCCTTAAACTAGGACATACCAAAAAAGAAAGTAAGAACCTTAAACTAAGACGGATGGAGTATGTAGTTTTTTGAGTAAAATTTCGGTTCAAAATAAGTGTCATTTTTAATATAAATGTTTCTCTAACCTGACATTAAAATTTGCTATGTTTTATTGTCTTAGTATGAGTCGTTGATAAAAAAATATTGTCTTAATATGAGACATTAATATAAAAAATATGCACACTTAATAAAGATAAATTTAACATTCTTGTGATTAAATCTTGATAATAATTGGTTTTCTTAACCCGTAAGTAAATTTTCTCTCATAAATAATCTCACTTTTTATACTTGTAAATTTAAATTAATATTTATTCCGTTCTACTCGAATCAGGATTTTTAGCAATGACACGGATTAAGTAAAAGTGTTAGTGAAATAGGTATTGTGAGATGATAAGTAAAATAGGATAGAGAAAATGGAGTAGGAAAAAATAAGCGGGGAAGTTGTTGTGAGTGACATGGGTCACATGACATGGGTCACATAACATAAAATATTTTTATTTGGGCTTGTCTTATTTCGACTGTAATACCTAACATGGTAAAATGTCTTGGTTCGGGTGGACAGAGGGAGATTAATTACTACCTCTGTCCCTAGATGAGTGTCTAAATTTCATTTTAAAGGACATCTGAAAATATCAACTTTTTGTACACTTTGGTGGCAAAGATTCATATATAATCTTGTAATCTTCTTTCCAAACATTTAGTTTTGCGCGTATAAAGAGACCGGTGAAAAAAAATTCGAAAAAAAAAACATTTAAAGACAAAGTTATGCTAAAAAAAACACTCATTTTGGGACAAAGATTTCTTGAAAATGGACACTCATTTAGGGACAGGGGGAGTAATTATTAAGATTAATTTTGTGTTTTAATGAAAGTCTTAAAAGTTTACAGTTAATAAAATTTATAAAAGATTGTTGGTCTTAGAGGGCAATAAGTGTATAGAACCACTAGAGGGTGGGGTGAATAACGGTCCAAACTTTTTCTAAAAATACTCTTAAAATTTAACCGAGTACTTATCAGTTTGGTCAACTGCGGTTTAAAGTAGGGATGATCAAACCGGACCGGAGAAGCCCGGAACCGGAGCAAACCGGACCGGAGAAGCCCGGAACCGAAGCAAACCGGCGAGTAAACCGGAACCGCCAGTCATCCGGGCCGGTTAAGGTTCATATAAATGGCGAACCGGCCGGAACCGGATCCGGGGTAAGCAAGGGCCGGTTAAGGTTCACCTATATGCCGAACCGGAACCTGAGTTGGCCATCCCTAGTTTAAAGCACTAGAACCGAACTGATAAAATGCACAGCGGAGTTTGCGGTTTGGCCAAAGAGGATATGTAAAGAGTTGGGCGGTTTGACTGTGTTGAAAAACACAATGATGCAAACGATAATCTGAACTTAGAGATCAAAGGAAAACACAAGTCATCTTTCAAGTCATTTCATAGATGAACTTAAGTGAGAAACCACAATCAATAAAATTAAAGAACAAGACAGAAAATTAAAGATCAAACACACAAATTTGAAAGAGGTTCGTTCTTGAATGAACTACGTCCTCTACTTAGATGGTTAGTCTAAGATTTTCTAATAGCTACTAGACTTGTATTAATTTAGATGAGCTTTTACAAGTTTACAATGAAGAATCTAAACACTAAATAAACAATCTAACCTAACAATGCTATTATAACAACCGGTGTATTCGAAGTGTATAATCTATGTGATCATACAAATCGGGTGTGTGTGTGTGGAGGGATCAAATACTCTAATGATCTAAATGATGTTTGAGCAATTGAAAACTTTCTGTGTACAAGGCTGAGTGATGAAAGGTTGTTTGGCTTGAAGCTTGATGAAGAATTTTGGGTTTGCTAAGGAGATCTTGAAAGTTTGAATGTCTGGGTAAAATCTTCAAAGCAAACTTTGAACACTTGGGAATATTATCTCTTGAAGCTCAGCAACCTTTATTGTTGAGAAATGAAGGTTATTTATAGGCAGTGCACCCTTATGACCGTTCGGACATATTTGAATCAAATCTGATGGTACAACTGCTGTCAAAATCCCATTGGTTGAGCTGTCATTTTCGTCCTTGGTTTTGTCTTGTAGTCCTAGGTAGTTGTAGCACCACTACCTGACATCTGTCCCTTGTTGCAGAAAAGGACTAACGGTAAACATTTAAATTTGCTGGACAAAACCGACATTCCTTGCAGAAACTCCAAGTTAACTCGAAGTTATTTTGTCAAGTCATAAAACATTCCTTTATGATCATAAAGGGAATGTTTGTCTCAAAGAATAAATGACATACATGAATTCAATAAATGTTCTGCGGTTCCACCAGGTGCTGGAGCGGTTCCATTGATGAACTTGATGTGCGGTTTCAATGAAACTGTAGTATGCGGTTTCATGGTCTGCGGTTCTATCAAGGTAGCATCAGAGGTTCCATGCGTGACTTGAAGTGCGGTTTCATCAAAGTCACAGAATGCGGTTTGATGAAAGTATGCGGCTCCATGCTGGTGGTTCAAGAATAGCGAGAGTGTGGTTTGAATAACTAAACCGCTGAGGTCAAACCGAATCAAAACTCAGCTTAGACAAATAAAAATCTAGAAATGGACTTATCTAAAAATTGAAGTATAACTTCATTACATGATTCCTAAAGTCCATAAAAAGACACGTGACATGGATTAATCAAATCTTAAGAGGGTGTACTAACAAAGAATCCTAACAAAGATTATCAATCACAAGTTTATACTTTTATTGAAAAAAATATTTTTTTCTCTAAATCTTTGTTTAAAGTTCATAATTTGACCATTAAAAAAGTAGGAATATTGTTGCAGTGATACAAATATCGCGTTTAATTTGTCAATTTTTCTAAAAATTGTGCTTTTAATGTTTATACAGTATTTTGTACGTATAGTCATAAAAATGCATTGAGAGTATTTTTTTTTTTTTTTTGAAAACACTGTATTCATTTATGAGAGAGAGAGTATGAGATAGAGGAAGTGAAAAAAATAAACAATTACACTACATGCTCACAAAGAAATATTGAATAAATTATGTAATTCATTTTCTACTCTTTATTTTTTTGTTGTTGAAAATGTATTTTTTTTTTCAACAAAAAATTGAGGGGAATGCATTATAGCTCCATTTCCAATTTAATTCATGTGTGAAATGAAATGGTTTTAAGGAAGGAATTGGGGATAGCAAGTGGTGAAAAAGAGGACAGAGTAGCTATTGTAATCAAAATTGACAACCCCAAATTAAATTCGAATGTAGAAGATGAGAGCATTGACTTTACGGAAAGTACGCGTTGACCGGCACTCCATTTTTCATACTACTCTCTCACACCCATTGTGTCACTAAATTAGAGGTTACCAACGCAACCTTTTTTTCAATTTTTTTGTTCCTCCTTAGAAATGTGATTTATGTAATTGTATATTTGTGCATTTTACATAACTTATTTATTTAATTTTTCTTTTTTTGCATTTTAACTTAACTTAATAGTATTATTTAATACTCCCTCCGTTTCAAAACATCTATCGCTTTAGACTCTTTCACACATATTAAGAAACGTAATTAATGCATGTTAAAAAGAAAATCTAACTATAACATTTATTATGACACAAATGAACGATTAGTTACGTTTTGAAATTTTTTATCTAGGGTTGTATGTATCGAGTCAAGATACTCGGATTTGACTGAAAAATCTGGCTTGATTCAAAAAATAAAAATAAAAAATTATCGTATTAATCAATTGTCTATCTATTTCAAATAAATTATGGAGTCTATACAGAAGAATTATAAACTTTTCAAGTTATTTAATTTTCAAGAAAAATCTTAATTCAAGCTTTAAATGAAGTCTCAACCTTGAAATAAAATCAGATATGAACATCATAAACTTCAGACCGAACATGAAACATTTGCGAGCTTAACTTGAATTAGACTAGAAATTATCACAAGACAATACTCCCTCCGTCCCAGCTCACTTGAGACTTTTTGACCAAAAATGGTCAACTTAAGGTCGGTTTGACCAACACTTTATAGAAATATTTATGATCCGAACAAAAATTAAAAAAATGTAAAATGACCACCATTAAAAATCCTCTCAATAACAATTTTTAAAAAGTTTTTTGAAACATAAATATTTCTATAAAGTGTTGGTCAAACCGACCTTAAGTTGACCATTTTTTATCAAAAAGTCTCAAGTGAGCTGGGACGGAGGGAGTAGCTATCAACCAAAATTAATGACAAACGATTTGATTTGGACATCTTGCAATTCCTAATTCAGAATTTAGTTAAATTCTTACCATCCCAAAATATGAAAAATGAATTAACTATGTTAGGACAACCAGACCAGAATATTTTCCTAAATGTTGAAAGCTCAACTCAAAACTGGCCGGCTTGATAAGAACAATCAATGACAATGAATTCACCAAAGAAAAGTGTTTTAAGTAGGGAGTAGAAAATTCCACATTTCAAAATCTATACTATAGTATTTTAAAGTTGGTGAGAATGACACGTAAGCCAAAAATAGGTTTATCTTGATAGAGGATGCCATGTAATATGACTTTTGGAATCATGGAGGCTTTTGGCATTCTCCTACCTAGGTAAAAATAATACTCCCTCTGTCCCTAAATGAGTGTCCATTTTCAAGAATTTTTTGTCCCTAAATGAGTGTCTTTTTTTAACATAACTTTCTCCCTAAACGTTTTTTTTCGAAAAAATTTTCACCGGTTTCTTTATACGTGCAAAATTAAAGGTTTGGAAAGGAGATTACAAGATTATATATAAATCGTTGTTACCAAATTGTTTAAAAAGTTGAGATTTTCACTGTCCCTTAAAATGAAATTTGGACACTCATTTAGGGACAGAGGGAGTAGGTAATATCCATAGGTATGCTAGGAGGTAATTTAGTGATTCTATAAGAAGATAAGAAGATATTCATATCTAATAGAATATGTACTCTTATATATAGAGTATTAGACTAGGTAGGGTTTGGATGCATTAAAGAACAATTCATTAAGAAGTGACTTTTTAGTTTTTGACTATTCAATTTTTCATAATTCAATGGCTTTGATCATTTCATGTATTCCAAGAGACAACATATTATTCAAAACCATTGAATTATGATGGAATTCTTAAAGTTTAAAGTATCAAGTGAACTTGAAATCATAGAAAATGAAAAGATAAGATGAACCATTGTAATAAATAATGTCAAAATCTAAAAAGTCTTTCACTTACATTTTATTAATATGACTTGCATTTATGCTAACATATAAAAAGTTTCTAACTTACATATTATTAATATGACTTGCATTCATGATCTCATAAGTTATAAGACTCTTCAACTTTAAAGACTACTACAAAAATATAAAAACCAAACATTTATTTATCGAATAGTACTTTTAAGCTCTCAACTCTACCAAAAAGACACCCTTCTCATTTTAGATGCAAGGATAATTTCATTGTTCATACTTTTCTATACATAAATGAAGCCAATGGGATAAAGACGATGCAATGATTTATCAACCCTCCATATCGGTAATATAATATTCTATTTCATGCATTATATACTAACTATTGTATTTTTTGATATATTTATTTTTATAGGTATTCCTTCAAAAGAAATTGCTAAAAAAAAAAATCGTGCTATGAAGCGTGCTTATTTGATGAGTAAAAAAAATAAAGGAAGTTCAAATTTACAAGCGAAAGAGAAGGAAGGAACAAGCATGTCGAAAGATGGACGAGAAACTTTTTTTGGCCAATCAGGTTTGAAGTCAGGTTTCTTCCATATAACTAAAGTCTCTTGCAGAGTTTAAGAATAATATTCGTAATAAAATTTGGGAAATTTGGGTAGTTAACCTATACACACAAGCGGCACACACAACACACACATGTATATATATACACACTAAACACACATGCAATTTTCCATATCCTCAAACTTTTATTTTGTTTACATATTCATTAGCGTGCATCACAACGGACGAATAGTTCCAGGAAAAGAAATTTACTATTGGATAATGAAATTGGTACCAAATCCAATTACAATGTTAGGACATCAGGTATGTTGAATTTGTTAATTTAATAGAGTATGTAAAATTGTTGCAGTTAATTACTAAGATTTAGTTAATTACAAAGATTTAGAGAAAACTACAATAGCTAATGTATCTTACATAACAATTCGGACGGAAGGAGTATATAGGTAGTTAGGGCTAAGTAGTAAGCAACAGGTCTTCATTTCATAATTTTTCATAGCTTCTCACATATGTGACTGAGTGTATATATTAAATATTTTACAAAAACATGACCGCATTCCTATGACTATTCAGCAATTTAGGAGAGAAATTTACTTTCATCAGTAATTAAACTTAGGAAAAATTCAAAATGGAAATTATTAACAAAAAGTTTGGGATGGAGGACTATAACTAACAAATCCAGTTTAACCTTCAAATAAATTATTTAAATTTCATTATCAAATAATTTTAGCAATAACATGATCTTCTAAAAAAATAAAAAAAAAATGAGACAATTTAAATTCACCATAATGTCATTAGGTGTTTTAGCTCCCGTGCCCGTGCGGAGCACAGGTTTATTTTCTAGTAATGGGGTTATATTTGTCAATGGTTTGGGGGGCACCCATTACACTATAACCAAATGTTCGGGTCAAGAATCTTTATTTTCAATGTCTAAGATTGCAAGTATCTTTCTCAATAAAAAAAAAAAAAAAAAAAATCCCTACATTCACAGACATAAAAAAAATAACGGAAATATGAGTTCAAATTTTTTCTAAGTGACAGAAATGTAAAATGAACACCCTAATTTTATTCTATTTTAATTGAAAGGGAGGGATTAGAAATTCCTTAAAGAAAGTTGACGAATAGTACACTGCAAAGAATGGGGAAACCCATATTCAAGATAATGACGATGAAACGCAAGAAAGCTACAAATAAATAAATAATACTCCTTCCTTTTGGCTCATAATATCACATAATAAGTGTCACAAAATTTGTCAAATTATTTAATAAAATGTATTTTAATTTACTTATTTATCCATACATTTGTACCATCATCACAGAATTGCACCTAGACTGTTTTTTAAATTTAAAAGAATGACAATCATTTAAATATAGAAAGAAAAAAAAAAGATAGAAATACTCACTCCATCCCATAACTATGTGAAAAAAAAAATTATATTTTATCTGTTCCATTGATAAGTTACACTTTCTTAAAATGGCAAAGAATCTTTATTATTCATCCCACGCATTCTCTCTCATACTTTACTTTTATACTCACAACACCAGCCAACCTACTATTTCCTAATTCATACACCGACTTTCTCTCTCCTACTTCACTTTTCACATTCACACCAACTAGACGTGACCAAAAAAAACCGGCAACCGGCTAACCGCCGGTTGATAACCGGTCAAAACCGGGTCAAAACCGGGAAACCGGTTAACCGGAAACCGGCTCAACCGTCAACCGTAATTCCCCGGTTCGGTTTCGGTTAGGCCTTTCTCAAAACCGGTAAACCGCCGGTTATAACCGGATAACCGCCAACCGGATAACCGGCGGTTAAACCGGTTATAAAACCGGAGGTTAACCGCCTAACGGCTACTTTTCAAAAATTTGCACCGGGCCCCCCCCATTTCCCCATGTCTGACTGACCACCACTGTCCAAAAACGGCTAGTTTTCCAACTAGCCGTTAGTTCAGTTAACTTTCGGCCTTAAATGAAAAAAAAAAAAAAAAAAAAACAAAAATTGCTTACATATAAATACCCCCTCCCTCCTACCATTTTAGTTCCACATCTTCTCTATACTCTTTCTCTCTCTACTAATTCTCACACTCTCTCATATTTCCAGTTAGATTGCATAATTCCAGTCAGTTTTTTAACGCTTTCCAGTTAGTTTTTTAACGAAATCACTTTTTTTAATTTATTTAGAAAATTCCAGTCACTTTGTTAACCATTTCCAGTCAGTTTCAAATCATTTTCCAGTTAGTTTTCAGAATTCCAGTCAGTTTTTGAGAGTTTCAGTCAGTTTTTTGACAGTTTCAGTCAGTTTTTTAACAAAATCTGTGTTTTTCATCATTTTCAGTCAGTTTTTTAGCGAGTTTCAGTCAGTTTCTAAACAGTTTCAGTTAGTTTGTTAACAAAATGGCCTCATCTCGAAGGAGCGGCAAGGAACATGTTGGTTCTTCCTCACTTAACCCGGAAATTGAGTCACATTTTGAGGAAAGTGAGCAAAATGTTGAAGAAAATGTTCCTCAAAGTGGTAGGGCCGGGGCCGGCCGAGCTCGAGGCGTGGGAAGAGGTGGTCGGGGGCAACGTCAAGCACGAGAATCCAAATCCGACACTTTCACGATCCATTTCCGAAAAGTACAAATTGACCCCAACGACTTTGTACATTTTCGAGCGTGTTGCAACTATTGCACCAAATCTTACCCGTTCGCAAAAGGTAATGGGCATGGAACATTGAACCATCACTTGAGATCAACACATCCTGAAAAACTTGGGATTGATAGTGATCAAGCTCAATTACAATTTGCTCAACCTAACACCCAAGGTACGTCTTCGGTCTTATTTAAGTTTAATAATGTCGTTTATAGGAAAGAATTGTGCAAATTTGTGTGTGTTAAAGGGCTTGCTTTTAACTTTGCGGATGATGACTTTTATGAACGGTTTATTAGACTTTCTTTAAATCCGGCCGCCTCCAAAGTACCACGTACGACTCTCGTACGCGATATTAAAAAAGTGGTTTTGGAATATAAACATTTTTTAATTGATGTTTTATCAAAATTAGATCAAAGAGTTTCAATTTGTGCCGATGGTTGGAGTGATCATTGGCAAAGAAATAGTTATTTGGGTGTTACATGCCATTGGATCGATAATTCGTGGACTTTACAAAAAAGACTACTTGCATATGATAGTTTTGAACCACCTCATTCCGCGGAAAATATTTGTAGAAAGTTGCACGCCATTTTGGCAAAATATGGTCTTTTGCAAAAAATATTTTCTATTTCATTCGACAATGCTAGTGCTAATACCGCTAGTATACCGGAATTGATGCTCATTTGTCAACCGTCACTTGGGGGTAAGTATTTTCATATTAGATGTTTATGTCATATCATAAATTTATGTGTTAAAGATGGTTTGGATGCTTTAGATCAATATGTTAAACCCATTAGAGAGGCTCTTTATTTTATTGCAAAAAAAAATAAAATTACAAGAAAATGGATAAAATATTTACTAAATAAGGGTCTTCCCGAAAAATATTTTTCTATGGATGTTCCGACTAGGTGGAATTCTACCTACAAAATGTTAATTGATGGTTTTGAGTATAAAGAGCATATCATGGATTTTTTTATTAGTATGGGCTATGAAATTCCTTTATTTGCGTATCAATGGAACGCTTGCACTAATTTATGTCAATTATTAAAGATTTTCAATACCGCTACTTTGGCTTTGTCGGGAGTTTATTATCCAACTTCCGTTTTGGTACTTGATCAATGTATTGCAATAGTTCTAAGTTTTAAAAATTTGCAAAATTGCACCATTTTAAACGAAAGCATTGCTTCCATGAGGCAAAAGTGGGTCAAATATTTTGATAACATTCCGTCTCTATTTTTGCTTGCAAAGATGTTGGATCCCCGTATTAAATTGAAAGATCTAGTCCGCATAATAACGTTTTATTATGCAAATTTATACCCCAATGGGGACGGATTACACGAAAACCCGGCGATTATTGTTGAAAATACAAAAAAAGATTTGGTGACTCTTTATAATGAGTATAATGCAATTCATGGAAATGTTTCTCAATATGGCTCAAGTCCTAATGAAGAAGATATTGATACACAATATGATGTGAATAACGATCCATATAGTTTTGTTAATGATATTTATTTTTCAAAACGTCCTAGAACGTCTCCTTCTTCTTCTTCTACCTCTAGCATTCCGTACGAGTTGGAAGCATATTTCTCTACTAGACATGAAGTTGTACAAAACACTTCAAATCCAATTTCTTTTGATATTTTGAGGTGGTGGTCACAAAGGCAAGAAACTTATCCCATACTCTCTTTAATTGCAAAAGAAGTCTTAGCTTCTCCCGCTTCAACCGTGGCCGTCGAATCGGCATTTAGTGTGGGAGGAAATGTTTTGGATGCAAGACGTTCCCAACTAACTTGTGAAAATTTGGAAAATCAACTCTTGCTTGGTGATTGGGTTAGAGCGGAAAAGAGGGAGCAAGATATGCCTTATGAAGAGGATTTAGTAAATGTAGATCCACAATATCAATACGACTTGGAAGATTCTACGGGAAGTTCGGAAGGGGACGGAATGTAGATAGTTTTTATTTTAATTTTTAGAATAGGTTTATTTTTATTTCATTGTAATAGTTTAGTTGAGGTAATAAGGCTCCATTTTTTCCTCCCTTAATTATAAAAGGGCAAGGATTGGTTGTCCCCCTCTTTGTAATTTTAATTTTAATTAATAAAATTTAAGGGTACCGTCCCTTTTTTACTTAAAAAATTTGTGTTATACATTATAGTTATACACTTATACATTTTAAGTTTTTAACTTAAAAACAAAAAAAACAAAAGAAAACTGTTTAATATATGTATGACTCATACATATACTCCCGTTTTTTTTTTTTTTATAAAAACTGTTTAAAAAAAAAAAAAAGTTAAAAAATCTGTTAATAAAACTGTTAAAAAAATCTGTTAAGAAAACTGTTTAAAAAAACAGTTAAATTTTTTTTTTTACTTGAAAAAAAAAAACTTTACTTGAAAAAAAAAACCCTTTAAAAAAATGAAGTGTTTTTTTATTTTATCTTTTTTTTTTAACAAAAAACTGTTAATAAAACTGTTTTGAAAAAAAAAAAAAAAAAAAAAAGGTAACCGGTTTAACCGGTTTAACCGCATTAACCGGTTAACCGGTTAACCGTAACCGGACATAACGGTTAGACGGTTAGGTTACGGTTAGCATTTAACGAAAAACATAACCGGCGGTTATAACCGTCAACCGCCGGTTATAACCGGATGGACACGTCTAACACCAACTACCAATTACTATTTATCCATTACTTCTCTTCACTTTTCACATTCACACCGACTACCAATTACTCGTGCTATTTATTCATTACTTCTCGTGCACAACCCATTTTATCCGCATAATTATGGGACGGAAGGAGTATACTAACATTTACTGAACAGAGAGAGTAGTGCATTTATAAAGGAATAAGCTTTAGTCAAAAGAAAGTTGCCACATTTATAAACAATCAACTTTACAAAGTAAATGAATTGAAACAAATTATCAAAGATGCATCCAAAACTGACAGAAATTGTCAACCTCTCTGACCTCCCAGTTCCCAGCTGGACACAAACTCATAGTTGACTTTTCTAATAAACAACCAATCAGAGAAAACCCAAGGCTTGTTTAATACTAGCAATTTCTAACTTTAAAGCAAGAAATCTCTATTTTTTATCAACACTTGAACTGCTTGCACATAAAATCAGCCGTCGTTGTATTCTACTTCTTGGAAATTATTAAAAGCAAAATTTTCATGGGGTTAAAAAGGGGCAGAAAGGCAAATTTGTTACATGAAACTAGATTGAAAAGTTTCTGCATAAAAAAATTAATTGTATATGTAAACACCTCCAAGTACCGAGATCACATAGTAAGAGGGTGTTCTAGTTAAGAAAAAAAAAAAAAAAACGGTTTCAAACCCTGTGAAAGCATATGTTTAATACTTGATAGGGAGAGCTTTGTCAGCCTTGTGGTCCTACCCGGCTTAAACCAGATTAGTCAACACTTGTGGTCCTACCCGGCTTAAACCAGATTAGTCAACACTAAATGCAGTGACCGGGTTCTGACAACAAAAATACTAATAATTGTACAAAGAATGAATCTAACTGTAAAACTACAAGCACTATTAGGAAAAAGGGTTAAAAAAAAAAAAAAAAAAAAAAATCATCACTTACCCATCTTAGGGTACTTCCCGAGCAACTACGTGAAGAGAGTAACAACATCTCTGCGATATCCTCGGACTATCAAAAGTCTAGGAACATTCTCAACCAATAGATCCATATACTCCATGTAAAAATATGCCGGGTGGTTTACTGGTGGAGGTGGAAGACTCACAAGCACCACTGCTGACATTCTCGAGTATCTCAATATAGTCGAGTTTAACTTAAGCGTAGTATAAAGAAATTTCTCCACCTGCTGCTCATTCACAACCACAGCCTTCCCATCAGCCATGAGAGGCTTTCCTTCTCTCTCAGCCGTCTCCTTCATTTCCGTTAAGTAACTCCCAATCCGCTTCTGAGCAGCTGTAAATGCCTCCACAGATTCATCTTGTGGGCCCACCCCGTCTGATTGTCCGTCCCATGACTTCATAGATATTACTATTACTTCGGCTTGCATTCGAAGGTCGTAAAGGAACTTTTTCACATCAGCTTTTAGTTCCTCTGCATCTGAGTCCTCCTCAGCAATGCAAAATACCTGAATCTTGCAGCTCTCGAAGCTTTCCTTTGTGAGGAGAAGCTGTGATAGGAGAAGCATCAGACCACCGTCTCTCACAATCCAATACAAATCAATTGTACCGTACTGTCTTTGATACTCGTTAGGCCATTCATCAAGACCCTTGACTATAACAACAGCCTTGTTGGCAACTATGCAGTCGTTGATTATTCCCACAAAGGTAGCTGGTATTTCTATCAAATTCTCGCGTCGCCATATTTCGGGATAACGCATTACGACAATATTAGGTTTTAGATTACCTAGGCCCATTGTTTGGACGATTCCTCGGAAACCGTCAGACAAGGTCGGGGCCACCACAATCTCTGCTACACCTTCACAGCGTTTGTAGTCGAGGTATGTACCGAGTTGTCTGCAGGCAACTTTGGCATCTTCAGCACACTCGTGATAGTCTCCGTCTAGGATGGAGAAAAAGATAGACATTCCTCTGCCTTTCTTCTTCATGCAGTTTGCGAAATCAGCAAGTTTTGGATGGCAAGGTACATTCTCTGGGAGCTTACCCCATGGCCTGCAGAATATCAGGGGGATAGGGTACCAGTTCTTTGGGTGAACGCTGTTCGCTGCACGTGGTTAAATATCAGTAACAAGGTAGAGCATTGTCAGAGTAAATAGCGGGCTCATCAAGCAGGTACAATTATATAGGGGAAGGAAGAAGAGCAACTCTTCAAGAAGAAATCAGCAAGCCAAAAATTTAAAACTCAGATCATATCACAAATGCACCACCAACAATGTCTTTTTGAAAAGAAAAAAAAATGTTATGGGTATTTGACCTACAGATGACAATTGGTAAAAGCTAATACTTTTCAAGGTTAGTACACTTGCCTCCCAAAGATCGAAGACTGCGAAGAGCTAGTTGAAAATATGCACTCTTAAAACCATCACCCCAGTCTCCTGCTTTTCCCTTAATACTCACATAATAATATATGAGGCTTGCAAGAGCCAACGAAACAACAGTGAAGGACCAAGAAATCAAAAACATGATCACTGCAAGAAAACAAGTAAAAAGTTAGCAATACTTTTGGGTGCATTTAAATACACGCTTTTATTTTCTTTTTAAATCTTGTGTCTACTTGTGTGGTGTATGGTTGAGATGATCTTTTACTGTAGCCCTTTCTATTTTTTAAGTTAGACCAAGTGAAAAAGGAATCAGAAATGAATTTTTGAAGGTTATTATTGTGATTTTATGTAATTTGACAAAGGTGCTACTCTTAATTACGTTACTCCCTCCGTCCCAAAATGATCTTCACACTTTTTTCGACGTTACCACGAAGGAACTTTGATCAATGATTTTACGTTGATTCAATTATAATAATGAAAATCTAAACCTTGTTATTGATAGTATTGTTGATGGTATATCAATAACAAGTTTTAGATTTTCATTAGGATAATTTAATCAACTTGAAATCATTGCTCAAAGTTCCTTCGTAGTAATGTCGAAAAAAGTGTGAAGATCATTTTGGGACGGAGGGAGTATCTTGGTGCAATGTATTGCCAATGAATGTCACCCATATAGTCAGTCTTCTGTGCAACCTGGCTTAGGGATTTAGATGATGTGAGTAATGTCCCAGACGATATTGCCTACAACTACAAGATTCACTAAGATGGAATTAATCCTACCTTACTTCAAAACAGATGATGAGTTTTCTCGAACATTCGGGAGAATGATGTAGCAAAGCAACAACTCTAAATGTTTGCAACTAAAAAAGGAACAAGCACAATCAAACCTTGGCCTGAAAAAGGCACAAGTTACCCAAATGATGGAAGCATACCTATGCAGAGCAATGCTCCAAGAAGGGAGAGGCTCCAGTGGTGAAATTTCCACCGAGGGCGCCAGCTGGGAGCGTCTAAGAGGTCCAGAAGGAAGCACGATAAGTTCACACCAGCATAACACAAAAGATAAAACATAGTTATGGTTGGTGTGATTAGATCTAGATTCCCAATTACGACGCACGTGATGCAGAGGAAGGCTGTAAAGAAGGTAGCAACATGTGGCTCACTCCCATCTGCAACTTTAAAGTAGTTAAGAACAGGCAGGATGTCGTCATTTGCTATAGCTGCTAGCAGACGTGGGGCACCCGTCAGGCTTTGAAGAGCAGCTCCCAATGTTGAAAGAATAATTCCAATATAAATTATAGCCGGGAAAGGCCAAGCTACAGTGGCTGTGAGTAACCTGCATCAGTTGGCACATTAATCAACTCCATGTCTACTCGCTCTGACAACACACGAAACCGACTTGTTGTGTCAACATTGATAACAACAATAAACCACTCTTTGAAGTTTAAGCATCATAAACAATTCCTTGACAAAATCAAAAAACAAAGAAAAAAGCAGGAAAAGAGTGTCGTAAGTAATAAATCGTCTCAATGAGTACCACATTATAGAACCACGTTAATGAATAAATCAAGTAATCAAATTGATGTATAAAAATCCGGACCTAACACCTAAAAAAATGGATTATATAAAACAAAGAGGCACAAACTTCTGGTAAAAGGATAATTTTTACAAAAGAGCTATATATCCATAGACCAATTTCACAGTGGTAGAGTATTGGGACACAGCAGGAAGTAAACCACACCTAATCATGCCCAACAATCCACAAGGAAGACAATAATAACCATATAATAATATCAAATTGTGGATAAACTAGTCTCCCTTAAGTGAAAAACAATGGAAATCAGACAGCAAATCAATTCATTCCATTAAGAACACAATTTAAGGTTCACAAGTTCACAGGTCTTTTTTCTTTTAGGTAGACTTCATCCTCTTAGACTCGCAAAATTGCAAGATTTCACATATGAACCAATCGTATAAGAACGATAGCTGATAATCACATTCATAAAATAAAGGACTTGTCAAATATCAAAATAATAAACTTATCAGAAAATGTAGAAATGAAAAATACCTGTCTGTGAAAAGTTTTTCTCTGGTTGCAAGAGCTCCAAAAAAGAAAACAGAAACTAGATATAGAGCAGTAGTCGTCAAAGTTGCCGCCAGTGTCCCAACAGGAATAGAACGCTGAGTATCTTTGAGGGAGGCTGAGCGATTTGAACCAGCCATAATTCCAGTTACAGCAGGAAAAAATAGACCTACCAATGCACTGACAGTGGCAAAAATTAAAGCAGCTAAAAACCCAAAAGGTAAAATCAAACTTCAGTCCTGTTAATTGCTAAGTCTCGAGTAGACACATTTCAGATAAGCATCTGTTTGACAGGCTTTTAAGCATTGATTCCAACTAGCACAACTACGTACAGCAAATTTAACTCTAGTTTCACCAAGCAGCATGACTGTGATATAGAAAGATGAATAGTATAGTCATATGAACAAGTTAGACATTGATATAGCGTATTCTTTTGCATGCATCTCCGCAATCGAATAGTACTGATTAGTGCTCCATCCCAATTGACGAGTAACAATTGACCAAACATGCAAATCAAGAAACGTGGTTTCAAAATTGATTGATTCTCTATGCTGCCCTTAAAACATTTGAATACAAACTTGAAGGCAACATTTGAATTCAAACTAGATACGAAATAGAGGTTGTACAGTCAGTTGGTTGGGAGAGAAAAGGACTACCCAAAAAGGAAGGTTACTCTTCTATGGAAGGCCCAAAAAGAAATGCACACCTAACCAATCGGGATAGAGGGAGCATTTATCAGTAAACTTCCAAAAAATGTTTCCCAACTTACTTGAAAGTCCAGTATGTCTTTCCATTCGGGTCGGGTATTCCAGCATTGTTAGTTGTTTGATAAGCGGGACCCCAATTGTCTTTAAAAGATTGCATGCTCAACCCCGTAATTCCAGCTGCATCAACCATCATAGGAAACATGGTTAGGTTTAATCTTCACAGAACAAAACACTTGCAAACATGAGGTTCACTAGACATCCTATAAGTGTGCCTACACAGGTTAATACAAGTACGAATTAGGCTCCCAGACACTAATCCACTGCGACAGTCTTATTTTTTTTCATACTAAAGTTGCCAAGAAAAGTTGGACCTTTCTACGGGTACCTTGCATGCCACGACATGATCTAGGGTCAACTGTCTGAACGTTTCCACATTCACCTATCACAATGACCACAAACTTACATAATTTATAAGATAGTCCACATAGATCAAATCATAGGGCCATGTCCAAGATCACACCTTATATCAGACTTCTAGACAACTATTTGTACCAACACCTGCATCTTTGAAACTAGGTAGACAAATTGAGTTCCCCTCCAGTTAATTCTAACCACCTTGAGGGGGGAAATATAATACTTTCTCTGATACAGAATAAGTGATAACTTTGAATCGGTACATAGACTGAGAAAACTCAGTTGACCTCATTAAAATTAAAAAAAAAAAAAAAAAAACTACTAGATACAAATTCTTTACATTTAGCCCCCAACCTCCATTCGGAAAAAAAAAAAAAAAAAAAAAAAAAGGTGGACATGAGTGATTCTAGTATTCCAAAAAGAAAAGTGATCACTTATTTCAAATTACCCAAAAGGGAATAGTGATCACTGATTTTGGATTGGAGGGAGAATCAGACAAAAACCCTACACCATAGTAATTTTCTTAAACAAACAATAGATAAATTAAGATGGATGGTCGTCATCATAGTAAAAGAAAATTGCTCTAGAGTAGTACCACTGTCCCTATGATCTCGCACCATTATGAAAAACATACCTTAACTATGAACAATGACTAAAAGCAAGAGGAAACTGTCATAACTTCACTCACCTGCTGGATAATCCTTCCTGGCCAGAAGTATTCCAATAAATATGCAGATTAACGAGAACAGGACAGGTATAAGAAAAGCAGGTGCAACCCTGTTAATCATTTTTACGCCACCAAAAACGATGAAGCATAAGACAATAGTCACAATAATCCCATAAATTTGTAGGTCATGTAAACTTGGACTTGTTATAGGCTCTGCAACTGCTGTGCCATTAACATTGGTGATTGTTTCTGCATCATAAAATGGGGAAAATATCAAATTGATGTTAAAAGCATCATTTAACATCTTTACTAATAGAGATACCAAGAATCGGGACATTGTTCAAATGCAGCAAAAGACAGTGCAAGGTAGGTGGAGGATTAGTAACAAAACAGAACCAGTAACAAGAAAAGACCACCAAATGAACAAAGACATGATGTAACAACCCGAGCCCGCAAGCCCTACCCGCTACATAAGCACCACAAACTAGCCCACTGAACACAAATAACTGGGTCCACTTGGCTTACCACACGCCCACCCAAAAGTCCATGGATGTTATTGGTGCTCAATGGTATTATAGTGGAGGCTTATATATCATAAACAAAGTCCATATCTTTCTGATGTGGGATGGGGTATTACAAACACCCCCACTTAAATCCTTGCCATCCCCGGCAAGGCCCAAACAATACCCAGATCGTCCCCCCGGGCGAGCTCGCAAGCCTTACGGCCGGGGGTCCGTTCTGATACCATTTGTAACGACCCGAGCCCGAAGGCCCGACCCGCTACTAGGTACCACACACTAGCCCACCAAACATCTCCTCAATTGGGTTAACCACAGCCCATCACAGGCCTACAAAAGTCCAATGGATGATTTGATGCTTAGTAGGAGTGTATCTATATAGCACACTCATTTCCCACATATTTCCGATGTGGGATGGGGGATATCACAATCTCCCCAACTCAAACCCTTACCGTCCCTGGCAAGGTCAATCAATACCCAGATCGTACCCCCGGGCTAGCCCGCAGGCTTTAAGGCCGGGGTTCCGCTCTGATACCATTTGTAACGACCCGAGCCCGCAAGCCCGACCCGCTACATAAGCACCACAAACTGGCCCACTGAACACAAATAACTGGGTCCACTTGGCTTACCACAGGCCCACCCAAAAGTCTATGGATGTTATTGGTGCTCAATGGTAGTATAGTGGAGGCTTATATATCACAAACAAAGCCCATATCTTTCCGATGTGGGATGGGGTATTACACATGATGACTCAGATTCAATTGAAAGAGAAAAGAATCTACTAGAGCATGAAAGGAAATATAAAAATTAGATTCAATTAGGAAAACCCTCCAATGTTTTTGGACATTTACATGACTGCTCTTGTACCTTACATTGCAAATGACAACTTAGAAACCCCAAGGGAGTGCAAACTGTCTGCAAGAATAAGAAAATCGACATGTCTTGACTTGTAAATTAATACATACCGTTAACAAATGACAGTTCATAGTTCATGAACCGTGCAATGTCTAATAACAATGAAAACAACCAAGGAACAATGCACTATTGTGGCCACTGAAAAGATTCCGAAGCAGCACCGTTACCTCTAAATAATCCCGCACCAGGCACAGCATTTAGAAAAGTCTCAACTGCACCCAACACATAACTGGAAGAAAAAAAAATGTTATTGCAGAATTTAGTTGAACATTAAAGATATAAGACAACGACTGAACAATAATAACTAGCCACATTTGCATCTCATTGTACTACACAACAAACAAAATAGTAATATAAACTCACAGAGATCCAGCAACTGCATTTCCCAGGAAGAAACAAAGTCCAATGCTGACTCCAACTTCTGGGCCCAAGGCACGACCAATAAGATAGTAAGGTCCCCCACCCTAAATGCACAACACACAAATTAAAGTGAGAATGAGCTCCAACACTTGCTATTTTTTATGACAGCTCCAACACTTTCTATTAGGTACTTATAACTGTAAATGTTTGTTCCTGTAGAGTAAGCACTCTTGGACTCTAATTTGAAAGATTTTGCAAGTGTCCCCCCCCCCCCCCCCGCCTCTCTCTCTCTCTCTCCTTCCTTATTCACTCCTTAATTATTTCTATTCCTTGCCCTCACTTCCTTCTAATGTTTCCATCAAAGGTGAGAGCTCACCTAGACACAGCCACAAAGACATGCAGCTGAGTCACATTTTTGTGTAATATGTATAGTGTGCGTGTGCACATACATCCCACTTTCATTTGAACTCCAAATGTTTTGTTGAGAAACAAGTTTCTAATCATCAAAAGTACCTCAACATTTCCAGAAAATCACTGATAATCAGTGCACATGAAAACATACTAAAGTTGCCAAGAAAAGTTGCGCAAACATGCAGGAACAAGCAGAAGCGAAGAGGAGCAAATCTATGTTCTACCTTCATTGCACCATTAGTTGCAATCGCGCTTAATGATATAGCAGTAAGGAACGTACACAATCCACAGAAGGCAACAAGCAACAGTGACTCGCCTATGCCAGCCATACCAACAATCCTGCAATATCCAAATTGAAACACCAGTAAATTCTTTAAAACATAAGGAAAAAGTAATCACCACCACTCTTATAGTACATAATCTCTAAGCACAGTGCTACAAGAATCAAAGTGAGAAGACGCATAACCCATTCACAACTTTAACCATCGGTCTATTTTGTCAAACGACGACCATCTTGACTTGCTCTTTCTCACCATTCATGCTTGCATCATCAGAAATTGTTGATCTCCTCGCTTTCAATTTCAATGTCTCCCCCATATATTGATTTAAGGTCACATTAGTTACTTCTGACCAAAAGTCTTATTTTTCGCTTGTATGCCTTAAAGAGTAAAATGTAATATACATCTAAGAAGAAGGAAAACATTCAAACATCCATGACAAAACACATCTCCGATTTTCTGCTTCTTCTTCCCCTTTTTTTGCTTAAATGTGATAATCCAATCAATGGAGCCCAAGAGAGATTGGATATTGCCCATTAGGGATGTTTGGGTTTAATTAGTGATTAAGATATTCCTAGATGGTCATACATAGTCTATATGGGCCTCTGGCCTGGCCAAGTATAAATCTTCTTCTATGTGTTCCAATTCAACCCATATTCTAGCTACTCAAACAATTTTTCTGGTTTTCCAAAAGGACTAGTATAATCATGAATATGTATTTGATCTGAACCCAGTCAAAAATTAACAACACACTGGTATTTGACTCAAATTCATATTCAAGCAGAGCGCCTGTTTGACTTGATTTAAGCCGCTAATCAACTTAAGATGACTCAATCAAGAACCTCATAATTACGTTGACTACTAAAAAAAATAGAAAAATAAAACTCACTCACAACTGATCACCCCAACTGTAAGACAATAAGAGATTTACCAAGAAAAACGGATGTAATAAATAATCCCCAAAATATTTTGCAGGCAGGGCACAAACACTCCCATCATTGTCCCAAGCTTTATACCACCGGCGGCCTGTGTTGAATGACAGCAAAGACATGAATGAATCACTCAAGGTCATCCATTGCAATTCAACGTTGCAAAAGTAACTGCATAGCATATGTAGGCAAATTAAAAAAATACCTTCATTTATTATTAAGAAAACAATAACAACGTTAATAATAATTTTAGTAAAATTTGTTAATTATTAATAACAGCAAAGTTAAAACTAAGAATTCCTGCTTGCTAAAAGGCTTTCTACATGCCATGAATTCTCCCTTTACGATAAAGGGAACAGTCCCAAACGATAAAGATAGGGTTAATCTCATCATACAAACCATATAAAAGTTACACACGAGGGATAGATTATTTCGGACAAGATAATTTCAGCTCTCAAGAGTAAAGATCATTCTACGATTCTACGTTATAGGGAATAGGAAAAAACATATGCCTCACACCCCAGGGAAACATGTCTCAACTCTCGTTCATCTATGAGATCTGAACTCTTTGAGTGATTCTCATGATCACAATCAGCCGCAATGTTCATGGCCATTAAAGTTCCAGCAGTGGACAACGCCTCATGATTTACATTCATAATATTTGAGAAAGCTTGACTATTGGCTGATGGCAATGAACTTTATCTGCTTATAATCAGGAAGGGGGGGGGGATTTGGAAGTTTGACCACGTTTGAAGAAGATACACACGATATAAGCATTTTGTCAGCTGGTCGCATAGATGATTTTCTTAACTGGTTGGAGAATGGAGGGCCTAACTCAGAAAAATATAGAAATAAAAACAATCTTCAACCAACAAGACCCTTGAACTACACACATCATTTGAAGTGCTAGAATATATTTTTCTTGGACTTACTAGCAGGAGTGCCAACTAATTGACTGAAACTATAATGCATGAAATAGAACAAGAAGCTTCCTAACGGCCCCTTGTTCACTTATATCCAGGGGTGTAACACGACCATCAACGAAAAACGAACATTGAAGATACACAACATTATTCGAACTATTTTAAGTACCTGTGGGCGCTCAACAGAGATGGAAACATCCTCACCATCTCTAGGACTAGAAGGTGCTGCCATCTGCTCCCCTGTCATACTATAATTGGAAGTAATTTGGTCAAAGAATAACAGCAACACTAATGATTAATCTACGAATATACAATGTGTCAGTATACAAACACACCAAACATGGCAAAAGCATGGTCAACTTATGACTGCAAAGCCATGTGCCTGCTTAAAACATCGAATATCAACACAGTGCAGATGATTGCAACTGAAAACGGAATCAAGGAAACACTTACCTTTTAAGACCAAGAATATTAACTAGAGAATCAAAACCAAACAATTCCAATTTAGATTCTTGACGAGGGCCATTGACTCCCCCATCAGTAGGCAATGACTGGTCTTTTCCATTTGTACCCATGTTTGGCGGCATGCTTGTCTTTACTTTCCTGAAAACAAAACCAGTTTCAATATATTATATAAACTGAATGTTTGGAAAAAATTATGCAACAAGTCAACAGCATATAAACGTGTGTATACCACTATGAAGTATAGTATACAGTATATAATTATGCATGTTCTTTTGGGGATACTCACGACCTTCAACTTAAGTATCAAGTTTACATATGAGAATTCCAAAATAGCAGCCACTTCGCTACCTTTATAGTCCTTAACTTGTATCTCAAGGGGGGAACTTGAGTCTTTTCCATTATCTTCCAATTCCTCCTGTTGTTTTGGAAGTTTTTCACTATAATTTAATGGACATGGGCACGAAATAGACACATGGTGTCTAAGTCTTAAATGCGACCTTTAGATACATACACACATGACACAACACACACATATGCAGATGCAGATGCATACATACATATTATTCAACAAGTCACCAACATATGAACATGTTGTGAATACCATTATGATATATAGTATATATAGTCGTGCAAATTCGTTTGGGGATACTCGCATTAACCAAGGATGGAAGACCTTGAACTACAGTATCAAGTTAACATATGAGATTTCACAATAGCAGTCACCTCGCTACCTTTTGTAGTCCTTTACTTGTATCTCAAGGGTGCAAATTCAGCCTTCTCCATTATCTTCCAAGTCATCTTGTTGTTTTGGAAATTCTTCCTATAATTTTATGAACATGGACACAAGTTTGGACATAGATACATGGTGTCTAAGTCTTCCAAATGAACTTTGAATGCGTACACACAATGCTCACATACGCTCATACATACATACATATGTACGTATACAACAACAAAGCCTTTTATCCTTATAATCGGAGTAGACCAATGTATGTATGTATGTATGTATCTTCATGAGTACTTAGTGAAAAGGAATATATATACATAATACAAGTACTTTGAAAATTTCAGCAATTACTTCCAGATACAACTTCTTTCCTGAAAAATCTACATAGATCGTTGACATGTGAACTTGGAACGCCTTTCCTATGTTACTTGTTCTGTCCCCCCCCCCCCCCCCCCCCAGTCTTAGATTTCATGAGTACAGCATTTTTGGGCTGAAACTTACAGAGCAGCAAATGTGGACTAGTAGAACAGAATTTTAGAACTGCAGTTGGTATGTGCTCTAAGTCAAGTTTGACGAGTGTTAAGCCCCACTCATTCATATTAATCTTTATTACGGTCGTCCATGTTTGTTTTGGTCTTCCTGGCCTCTATCCTGGTGACACTGCAAATGCAGATTAAAAGACTTCTACTTATAGAGAGTGAATATTTAGCGGTAACAGCCTAAACGGGAACGAGTGACTCATTCTTGTGTAGGAGCCTCATTTCATCACCTTTCAGTACTTAAAAGCTACAATTTACTTTCAGAGAGCTTCCAATTCCAACCAGGAAACCTAAACAAGAGACCTACGCTATTCCCTGACGAGTTGGGTTGAAACTTAATACTACAATCACACCATACCCACGTGGCCAGGTCAGGTCCTCAAATTACACTTGGTATACAAAAAGCAAAGAATTCACAAGACGTACAAAAATATACAAATACATCATGAAAGCAAGAGATGGAAATGTATAGTCTTGACTCTAAAGCAATTGCATATGACTAGAAGTTGAAAGTTTATAATTCAGGTAATCAAGTTGTAAAACAGCAGGAAATAATCAAATGGGTGCAAATGAAATTGAGAAAGAAAAAAAACCCTAGAGACGAAAAGGAAACCAACTTGAGGGGAATGTCGTGATTAGGGAAAGAAGACGATCCAGGATCCAAAGATGACATCTCGAGAACAGCTCGATCATTGTCGTGAGCCACAACTGGCCTGTACTTCCGACCGCGTCCACCCGGGAATTCATTGTCGTCGGAACCCTCATTTTCTCCATTATCCATAGTTACCCCGGATCTAAACGAACATCAGATACATGAATATACACAGATTTGTGTTTGATTATATGTGTGTTTAGAAATAGAAAGAAAGAGATCCAACTGAATGCGGAGGAGATTGGAGAGAATGGGGGCTGACTGGTAGACCACGAAGATTGAAAATGGACAAAGAGATTATATACGTAATGCAGAGAGAGAAACCGGGAGCTGGTTTTGGAGAGAGAGAAATGTATTTGAATTTGGAATAACAACAATGGAAAAACTGGAAATGCGGGTTGTCTTGAGTAGTTACTACTAGTTAGCTCTTTCACTATTTTGGAGTGAATTGCAAAACATTGCAAAACAGACATCTCACTATTCGCACTATCACATTAATGCAACTTCCCATTTGTACTGTCAAAACTCTCAATGTCGAGTAAACCACAAAACCGGCCCACGTACTACGACCACAACATCACTTTGACTAATGTACTATGAACTCAGTAAATGTAACATGCGTACTATAATTTTATGATCAATTTCCCTAAGATTTTTAACGCCAGTTAAAATCTTAACGAGGTTGTTAATATTTTAACAAAAAGTATGACTCTCATTTACAAATGTGACTATAGTGTTCAAATTATTTCACTTTGTCTCCCGCCTCTTAGCGAAAGTTAGAAAATTAACTAAAGAGGTCATGTACATTTTTCCAAAAACACCATTCAAAGAAAATGTCGAAAATAACTCTAACCCAAATCACAAACTAACCCAAGCCCCAGTTGCTGACCACCTGCTCATCTCTCACTTCTCTCTGGCAAGTTACAAGCAATCCGTTCCTTCCCCCTCTCTTTGCAGCCATATACAATCATCGTTCCCCTTTCTTCAAAACCAGTTTGTGAAACCCTAGCCCCATCCCACCAGCCTTACATCTTTTTCGTCAACCACCCTTGCCCTCCACCCCTTCACTATCTCCCTGACATTCCACCTGAAAGAGTATAAAATACTCTTAATATCTTTAGGATTTTTGTATTTCTGATTTGTACTTTAGTTTGATTTAGTTTGTATATTATCTTTAATTAAATTGTTTATATTCAGGTTAGTATTTATCTTAGGTAATATTAAATTAGGGTTTATATTTATGGTATTTATCTCCTACTAATCTATTAATATTTTACTTGTTTTAGTGTTTATCTTTTATGGAATGTAGGACTCTTTCCTTGTGCAAAGATCTATTCCATATTGTAGGACTATTGAAGCTATGGAGTGGCTATATAATGAGAAAATGAATTCATCCATTCTCCTGCACGGATTCTTAGTGTTTTGAAGAGAGAAATAGAGTTTTGATAAAGAGTCCTTCTTGTCCTTGAATTTAGTTCATGATTAAGATCTTCATAGTCTTCAAGAGCTTTGCAATTGTTCTTGTATTAAGAACACATATTGCAGTTTGTTTTGGCCTTGAAGCTTTGGTGATCGAAGTCTTTTATTCTTCAAGGTTGTTTTTGTGTTTGATTAGTTCTAGGAGTCTAGAACTCATTTAGTCTTTTTATTATTTTTATTTCTCTCATTGTAATCGTTTTCTACAACTTGTATTCTGCAAGTTTTTTATTAATGAAAGTTTTCCAGCAAGCATAGTCTTGCTGAAGTGTTTAATTCGTGTTTTATTTATTCCGCTGCGTTTTACTAAGTTTTTACTGGGTTTCTGTCCGTGGACAGTCAGGTCAGTTGTGTTGTCGCTTGTGTGATCATCCTTGATCACAAGTGTCCTAACAAGTAGTCGTTCACAGAAACAGTCCTAGCTACGAACTTTTCACCACCAACTTTTTCGGCCATAAATCTGAAAAATCAAGCTTGCTTATTGGCCATAAAAGAAGGAACCGCCCTAAATCCCTAAATTATTCGGCCATGGTGGACTGAAGGTGTTTGGAAAAATGGAATAGGGGAAGGAAAGGTGTGTTTGAGCGTAGATGGGGAGAAAGGAACCACCATTTTTTTTCGGCCAAGAATCTGCAATCTTGTAACCCTCTTCTTCCCTCTTCTTTCTCTCTAACTAAACTCTTCTTCCCCATCTACTTTCATATAAAAGTAGAGTTTGATTTGGGGAATTTTTGGTTTAGAGTTTGATTTCGGGAAATGTTGGTTTAGATTTTGATTTGGGGAAATTCATATTTAGGGCTTGATTTAGGAACATTTTTAACAAGTGCTGGATTTGGGATACTTCATAGGTAACTAACCCTTTTTTTTCAACGGTGATGATGGTGGTTGTCGGAGGACTGGAGATTGGTGGTGGGTGAATTTGGTCGGTGGTGGGTGGGTTGAGGTGGGGCGGCATATGGCTGGTGAGGGTGAGGGGCTATGAAGGAAAACATGGAGGAAGAGGATGATGATAAGGGGGTTTATTTTAAAATTTAGGGTCAATTTTAAATATATTAATTTAACTTTTTGTTAAGATATTAACAACCCCGTTAAGATTTTAACTGGCGTTAGAAATCTTAGGGAAATTGATCATAAAATTACAGTACGCATGGTACATTTACGAAGTTCATAGTACACATGTCAAAGTGATGTTGGAGCTATAGTACGCGGGTTGGTTTTGTGGTTTACTCCCCAATGTCACATGCATACTTTAGTTTATAACCAATTCAACCGAGTTTTTTTTAACTGATGTTAAAAAGTTAACGACCTTGTAAAAAGAAGCTCGTTAGGTTTTTCATCCACTTTTGTTAGTTTTTAAACGATCCATCCATTTTTATACCACATTGCAACTAAATGACAAACTGGAGTAACCAATTTGCTGAAAAACGGATTCAGGAACCAATTGAAACATCGTGTAAAACTCAGGTAACTAAATTGCAATTTGCCCTTTTAAATAAAGAGATTTATTAAATTAAAACTGATAATATTAAAGAATATATTTAGAATACTATTGAAGTGTTTAATGGAATGTTAGTCAAGCGATAGCACATGATCAACTCTAGTAAAAAGATTTGACAATTTCGTGAGAGGGATGAGGACGTTGCAAAAGAAAAACTTTAGTGGCTACATTTAAAAAACATGTGTACAAGTTCGTTAAGTTTTTAACACCAGTTAAAAAAACTCGGTTCAATTGTTAATAAACTAAAGTACGCAAGTGATATTGGAAGTTTTGACAGTACAAGTGGGAAGTTGCAATAATCTGATAGTACGCATGCATGTTTTGCAATTTACTCCATTATTTTGTACTACTCATCTAGAAAACCCAGAAAAAATCGATTCAACGGGCGGTTTTGTTTGAATCGGTAGTTTTAAACGATTAAAAACTATACATCTGACAGAATATAAACTGCCGATTTACTATATATTGGTGACAGTGGCATATTCAGGAATTCATTTGAATGGGTGCCAATTTTTCCACTTGTGATATTATTCATCAATCTTTGAAAATAGTACACACTCCGTCCCAAATGTTGTTTATTAGTACGAAAAAACTTTGACTCATAATTTTAGTTTATTGAATACATAAAACTTATTATTAAACATTATTATAAATACTATCAATAAAAAGCTTTATATTTTCATTATGATAATTAAATTGAACGAAAATAATTGCTCAAAATTCTTTCGTATTAACATAAAAAAAGAACAACGTTTTGAAACAAAGGGAATAATTAAATAAACTTTTGAGATGATAGACATACTATTTAGAAGAGGAAATTAGAAAATTGATGGAAAAGCAGTTGATAAAATTCGAGTTAGTAATTAGTTATTTAGTAGAAACAATCAAAGTCAAGAATAAAATAAAAAGAGCAAAAAAGTAGTCAGTCACAAAATGATGAGTGTGGGTTTCGAGCAAAAGACATCTAAGGCTAACATAGAAAAGAGGTGGTCTCCCATGAGAACAAGGGGATCCGTCTCATGAATGAGACGGGTCGCCCCATGACCCATGGGCCGAACACGCCACGTGGCAACCCACCATTGGCCGATTTTTTTTATTTTTTTTTTGAGTTTTTATATTATTTTTTTCCAGCTTTTCAGTGGTTTAGCAAAAAATAATAGTTACCATCTCTTAAAGTAACATTGTTCATAAGTAAACGTAATACTTGTTTTAAAAAAACAAAAGCTCGTTTTTACCCATTTTTCCAAATGTAATACTAAATATAATTACATGTTACCCAAACAATATCTAAATGTAATAATCATCTATGCTGAAATATAATAGTGCTTTAGCTAAAATGTAATATAATGTGTATTTTAAATTTTATTTTTTAAAAGAAAATAACATTTGAAAAGTAATAACTTATGTATATGAATGTAATAGTAAGTTTATACAAGTAAATGTAACACTTTGATTGACGAAATTGTAACAGATTTCTATAGATAATGTAATATTTTTACACGTATCATGATAAATTTGACCCCATTGTAACTTATTGTTTGAAAACATATAGATATCTATACATATGTATTACAATTATGTACAAATACTATTACATATAAATAACACGTTTGTTACATTTTAGTTATAATAAGTATTACTTTTGGCAAACGAAGAAAACATAGGAAAAACACTATTACTTTAAGAGATGGTAACTATTACATTTCACAAACCGAAAAAAAAAACCAAAAAAAAAATATATAAATTTTTTTTTTTTAAAAAAATAAATAAATAAAAATCGGCCAATGAGGGGCTGCCACGTGGCAGGGTCCCCCCATGGGTCCTGGAGCAGGGTTGTGGGTCGGGTAATGGGTCAAAAAAATGATCCGTCTCACCCATGAGACGGGTTGGAGTGTTCTCACACAAGTTTTTGTCCATAGAAAAACCATTACAAACTAAGCCAGGAACAATGTTTTCATAATACTTTACTGTTTTCTATATGTATTAAAACTACAACTGAAAATTGGTAAAAAAATTATTTCAAAATTCCAGTTGGTGTCGTCGCCCCGCCTGATATCAAGGTGGGTCCTCCCTTGATTGGTGGTCTGGGTTTCAAAATCCGCTGTTCAGACCGGCTGTTTGACCCGCAACTCAAACGGTCAGATTCAAAGTAACTAAAATTTCTTATGCCTTGGTCATTGTGTGTTCAAATTTGGTCAGTGTATGCATGGTCCTGTCCGTGTCTGTCGTCGGTCATGTAAAAAATTATAAGGGCGTCGTTCCTTTTTTCTTAAAATATTTTTGTCCCAACCCTTAATTGCTTTTAAAAAATGGAATCCAAAATATCAATAAAATTTGTGTAAAATAAAATATTATATATATATATATATATATATATATATATATATATATATATATATATATATATATAAAAAAAAAACTTTTCAAAACAATGGCCGAAAACAATTGCTATAAAAAATACAAACGGGTGAACTGTGAACTGTGATTTCGGTGTTCATTAACAGTTTTGGATTTTGGCGAACTTTGAACCGTGAGTTCACATGAACCATGTATGTCTAACTATCTGTCTCTAAAATAAACGAATGTTTATTTTCAACAAACGTTTGTCTCAAAATGAATGTCTTTTTTGAAAAGAAAAAAAGTTGCCTCTAAATATATTTTTTACCAAAATATTTTCGTTAATCTCTTTATACTTGTAAAACTAAATGTTGGAAAAAGGATTATAAGAACATATAATGAATATCTGCCACCGAATTATATGAAGTTTTTTCAGAATCTCCCTTAAAATGAAATTTAGTTATTCATTTAGAGAATGGAGTATGAGCAATTATTTTTTATTTTTGAATGCATTGTGAGATTATTAACAATTGGTCTGCATCCTAATCAAAATTTACTCCTTCTTGCCTTAATTTAATTTAAGTAGAAAATGATAGCTTTTTTTTTACCTTAAATATAAGCAAATTTCATCGATTTCACTCATTAAATGTAATAGTATTTAATACACTTTTTATCAAAAATACTCTTTAAAAAGTATTCCTTTCAAAGATAAGTATACATTTATTATATAATTAATATGAAGATATATTAGTAATTCTAACACATTTTTTGGTATAAAATCAAAGCGTCTAAACTAACTTAACTTTATGCGTAATTTGTGTGAAGTAGAAATCAAAAATTAAACGGATGAAAGGCATAGATGGGTGACAAATGACTTTTCAGTGGGATGAAGGGAGAAGAAGGACGACAAATAGAAAGAAAAAATTGAGCGAGATGGATAGAGTAAAAAGGTAACATATAAAGAGCAAAAAGAGAGCAAAAATGAGGGGAAAAAAGGCAAAAGATGAGCAAAAAAAAAAAAAAAGGAACAAAAAGACACCAAAACGAGAACAAAAGTTATAACTTCTTATTTGGTCTCTGATCTCTTATGTTTTAACAAAAGTTGCAACTTTTAATTCGCCTAGGTTAAGAACTATGTACAACAACAACCAGAGTTTCATGTTAACGAAGATAATATTATCAAATTCTTCATCCAAAAATCTTGGGTTGTAAACTTAAAAATTCAGATGGTATATTAAGGAAAAACAGGATGTGTAAAGTGGGTTCACAAACATGAAGAGAATTACTCTCTTTCATTCTTTTCCAACAAATTTACAAACTAAATATATTGTCCAGAAAAATCGCATGATAAGCAATTACAATCAAATTACTTGGTGAGAGTACATAAGCTTCAGGTTTTTGCTCTAGTTGAAAAAAGATTTAAGGTCATGTCTCACATTAACTCACAAATGTTTCTACCACGCTCGCAGCCATTAACATGTTTTACTAAGTGATATCAGATATTTTGTGTTTTAGTTATGTTTCATTGCACTATTATCCGGTCCTTGAATCAACTTATCCATTTCTTTGGAATTGAAAATCAATTTTTTTAGTAGTATCTTTTGTACCTTTGTCTAATCCAACCAACGATGACAATCAACCATGCAACTGCATCAGAACACACAACTTCGTACCTTAGTGATTTTCGTTAAGCAATAAGTGGGATATTGTTAGCGGATTTCATGGTAGCATATAATGGATTACGTAATTTTAAGATAATCATTAAAGTTGTTGAAGTTGTCCATAGTTAAAGAACAAAATATTTTTTAATAAGCGTGAGATCAAGCCTGTACAATGAGTATCTCGTAATTGGAAAAGAGAAGACAAACATAACAATGTTTGGTGATGAAATAAATAAAACAGTCACACTGGGAAGAAGTACAACAGACCTGGCACCCCCAACAGTGAAATGATAAGATATCATTTACAACTTTATTCATGATGATCCACAACATACACTCATTCATTCACTACAGTTGCTTGTGTACTTTATTAATGGGTTTTTTATTTTGAAGCAATGTATGGTGAAGGGTTTATTGCATGGGATATATCATTCTAGAATGTTGTCGGACCCCGTGATAACCACTATGTAGAAGCAATGAGTAAAGCAGGGAAGTGTGCATTCTTTAGATGCCGCTTCTCAGGCTTTCAAGATACTCTTTACGCCTAAGGGGTTATTAGATTTATTGGTAATGTGAAATCTACAGGATAATAGATTTCATATTCATGAACACAACGATGGTCTTCCAAAGCTTCATCTATGCACATGAAGACCATTGCTAGGGAAATTGAACACCATAACAACAAAACTCCAGAAAGACATTTTGGGGTCGTCCTCTACAACTGTACGATTACATCTGCACTAGACCTTTGCCAGATAGTCCCTAAAAATTTGAAACATACTTAGGAAGACCTATTAGGACTGTAATCATAAAATCCTTTTTGGACAACTTAATTCACCCAGAAGATTGGCTCCAATGGGACCGTTATGGCACAAACAGTGGTAGCGAAGCCACAATATTATTTGAAGGGGGCATAATTATACTGGGTTAATTGCAATTTAGACCCAGAAGTACCATACCACCCTTCCAAGCGAACCCTGATATGTTTTTTTTGTCAAATCAGGTCTTGATGATTTAAAAACTCGCCAAATAAGGCCTTTTTGACTGAAAATGTCAAAAATTGCTGTTAAGTGATCACGTGCGATTCCCATGACCAATTTTTGAGGGGTTAATTGCAATTTATAACCTAAAGTATGTTACCACCCTTCCAATCGAGCCCTGCTTGTCTTTTTTCGCCAGATCAGACCTTGGGGTAATTCATTTTCGCAAGTTAGGGCCTTTTTGATGAAATTTGTTAAAAACTCAGTTAAAAAACATGTGCCATGCACGTGACTAACGGAATTGGGTAGTTTGAAGTTGATATTTCATTTAAGGGGCTTAATAAAAATTCCAAACTTAACAGGGCTGAAATCAAAACAATTATCAAAAAAAAAAAAAAAGAGCAAAAAACAATTATCAAAATATTAAACAAAATAATACAATATAATTTTATTATCATTACTTTCATAAATTTTTTAAATTTACAAAATTTTGAATTTTTTGTTTTAAAAAACTATTTATTGATTTTGTTAAACCAATAAATTTTCTTTTCGAGCATTCACTATTTATATATTTTATTTTATACAAATAATCATTTTCTTTCAAGACAAAATTAAAAATTAACTATTTTATTTTCCTTTTTATTACTTCTTAATTACTCTTTCCTTCCCAAAATAATTTTTATTTGGCTATTATTTTTTATTTTTTTTGTTTGGCTCGTTTGATAGACCGGTACGTATAAGCATTACTCCCTCCGTCCCATCCGAATTAGGATTTTCTCTCCCGATACGGGGATTAAGGAATAATAGCATTACTCCCTCCGTCCCATCCTAATTCGGATGGGACGGAGGGAGTAATGCTTATACGTACCGGTCTATCAAACGAGCCAAAAAAAAATTAATAGCCAAATAAAAATTATTTTGGGAAGGAGAGAGTAATTAAGAAGTAATAAAAAGGAAAATAAAATAGTTAATTTTTTATTTTGTCTTGAAAGAAAATGATTATTTATATAAGATAAAATATATAAATAGTGAATGCTCGAAAAGAAAATTTATTGGTTTAACAAAATCAATAAGTAGTTTTTTAAAACAAAAAATACAAAATTTGGTAAATTTAAAAAATTTATGAAAGTAATGATAATAAAATTATATTGTATGATTTTATTTAATATTTTGATAATTGTTTTTTGCTCAAATAAAAAAATTTGATAATTGTTTTGATTCCAGCACTGTTAACTTTGGAATTTTCATTAAGCCCCTTAAATGAAATATCAACTTCAAACTACCCAATTCTGTTAGTCACATGTATGGCACATGCTTTTTAACTGATTTTTTAACAGATTCTGTCAAAAAGGCCCTAACTGGCGAAAATGAATTACCCCTAGGTCTGATCTGGCGAAAAAAGACAACCAGGGCTCGATTGGAAGGGCGGTAACATACTTCAGGGTCTAAATTGCAACTAACCCCTCAAAAATTGGTCACGGGAATCGCACGTGATCACTTAACAGCGATTTTTGACAGTTTCCGTCAAAAAGGTCTTATTTGGCGAGTTTTTAAATCATCAAGACATGATTTGACAAAAAAAAAAACATATCAGGGTTCGCTTGGAAGGGTGATATGGTACTTCTGGGTCTAAATTGCAATTAACCCAATTATAATATGCCCCCATAATAATGCACACGTTCGGTCGTGCACGAGAATTAAGGATAGTGTATATATGTATATATATATATATATATATAGTATATATATATATATATATATATATACATATATATATATATATATATATATATATATATATATATATATATATATATATATATATATATATATATTATTAGTAGTAGTAGTAAAGTATGTGTTGTGAGTAGGCCTGACAATTTTGACCCATTACCCACTAACCCGCACAACCCAACCCATTATAACCCAACCCAACCCATTTAAGTTAGCGGGTTGAAACGGGTTACCCGTCTCAACCCGTTAAGCTTAACGGGTTGACCCGACCCAACACAACCCGCTTTAACCCGTGAACATAAATAGGTAGAATTAATAAATTTAAGGCACCCCGGGGGAAAAAAATGAACGGGTCGACCCGTTTCAACCCGCCAACCCAACCCGTTTGACCCGGCAACTTAAACGGGTTGTAGTGGGCCGACCCGTTTCAACCCGCTATCCTGCCACGACCCGACCCACACAATTGCCAGGCCTAGTTGTGAGTAGAGAAGTTTGTGTGCATTGTTATGAGTTGGAGGAAGTAGTGTCTATTTTTTTTATTTTTTTTTTTCAAATTTAATTTATAGTTGAGCTCAATACATAATCATCAGCAGAAGCGCCTAGGAGACAAATCCTAGGGAGAGAAAAACTTCTCTCTAACTTCTGGGGGGAGGGGGGGAGATCGAACCCATGACCTCCAGGTTGGAAGCCATGAGCTCTGTGTCTAGACTAAAGAGGGTCAATATTGCAAAAATAAATAAATAATACATTTTCAGTGATAAAAGTGTTATTTTTCTAAACTGAAAAAAGGGCACAAATAAATGACATAGCTCCAAAATAAAGGGGTTCGCCTTTTACAATACTTGGCTTTACCACTGATACTCACCCAACATTATTAAGTACAACCATTTTTGTGAAGGGTGCGCTTAGTAATGTGTGGTGTATGTATAATGTTGTTGAGCAATGGGTTTGAACTCCATTAACCCAAATGAGACATAATATTCTCATTCTCTTGTTTTTCTTTGTTTACTTTGTGTTCTCTTTTTGCTCAGTTTTCGCTCCCTTTTTACTCTTGCAGTATCAGAAAATGTCTCGTGAGTTATTGTCAGTTCCAGTTATTTACATAAATACCACCGCACTTTGTAACAATGTTTCACTTATTTACAAAAATATCACTCCGCTATATTGAAACAAGTTTTACACAGTGTAAAACACATTTTTCTTTTGGAGATTTTCTGCTCAAATATTAAGAGGGGAAAAAAAAGAGAGCCTAAACTAGGAGAGTAAGAGTAGGAGAAAGAAGGAAAAAGTTGAGAAAGAAAATACCCTATCCGACCCAAAATACTTGTAGTTTGTCCCAAAATGTTTGTAGTTTTGCTTTTATCTAGACATCTTTGGCATTGTTCGTAAAATATACCCCTTATTTATGACGGTAGTTGTTATTGTAAAAACATTTAGTTGTCTTGGTACATGAAATGATTCAAGGGCAATTTAGTCCATTAGACATGCATTGATTGCTTTTCTTAATTTGTGTGAAAATCCTAAAACTACAAATATTTTAAGACGGAGGGAGTATATTATTAATAAATACTTTTAATAATAATTTATAGATATTCATTGAATACTATTAACCTTACAAGTTTGAAACAAAGTTGAAATCATAGTCATATAATAGTTATATTTTGATTTTTTAATCATTATTATTAAATTTTGAAAATTTGAGTTTTTAAAATATGAGATTTTTATCTTTAAACTTTTATTGAAGATTCAATGATGTTACCAAGAAATTCAAACTATGACTACTAACATGGAATAATTGGAATAATCTTTTGAACGCAAGGGGTAGAGCTAAGAAAAAGAAATCACCTGTATTACTTTGTCTATCAAACATATACAACTCGTGATCCAAAAATTAAAAGTTATTATGATTGACTTTATGATGATGTTCTTATCAATAATGTACTTTACACAATGTGATATTTCCATTTCATGTATTTAAATGATTTTGTCACATCGTGAAGGCATACTTAGGAGTTTTTAGACAAAAATATTTGCATTAAATACATCTATAAATACTGAATTCCCAAGATAATGGTTAAAAATGTAACAATTCCAAGAAAATTAAATTAGCAATAAATATCTGTATCCATATGGGAACTTAAGCAAGCATTCACATGGCATAGCTGGATCACAAATGTAGCTGTTAAAAGAAGAAGAAAATTGCGCGATAAATTATTGGGCATAAAGAGGAAAAAAGATCTTTTACAGACATTGTTTAAAGATTGTGGGAACATCAACAAAGTTCTAAAGTGAGCAATGAGTAGGTTTGAAGCCAAAGGAGTCAACTTTGGTTGAGACCCATTTCCGCTGTTCAAAGGTGGTTATTTTTTTTCAGAGCTCCACCATTATTACACATGTTTTCAGTCTTTGCAATCTCTCTTTTTGATACATGTGTCTTAATTACTCCGAAAGCACTTCAATTTGATTGTATTTTGATTGATTTTTGGACTTGACATGAGTTTTTAGTATGTATGTACCCACAAGATTAAAATATTCCATTAGAAGAGAGAGAAATTAGAATCAAGCAAACAGGGTACAGTGAATTCATATTTTTTAACATTACTTTTCTTTTCATTTTTTATTTTTTTTAAAAAATGTTTTGTTTGTTTATTAAATTGGGTATATGAGAGGAATTGGGGACCATTTGGCTAATGGGGTTGAAAATTGGAATCTTCTGAAGGTGGTTTAAGATGGGTAATGTCAGAAACAAACTGAGTTTTGTTTTCTTGTTTTTTCTTGCAGGTGGAGAGGAGTTTGGAGAGGTTTGACCTAAAATTGGGACTGAGATTTTCTTGGGCCTGTTTCTTTAATTAGAACTGGGCATGTGCTGTTGGAGTGGTTTCAGGGGTGGGGTTTTCCAGAAGGGCATTTCTTTAATATTGGTCAAATAATTTGGTAGATTTTGGGGGTGTTCTGACCCAGAATTGGTTCTTTATTTGAAGTGGGTTTCTGCAAATTTGGTTTGTTTTCACTCAGGAAGGGGAATTTCTGGTAGTGTTCTTCAAGTATTTGTGTTGATTGAGGTTGTCAGAAGACTGAAAATTGAAAGTGCATTTCCCCCAAACCTGGGTTTGATGTTTGTTTGATTGAAGGTGTTTGCAGAGGTTTATTTACAGAAGACTAGGTTTGAATTGTCTTCTGGGTTTAGAGAAAAGATGGCTTGTATGAAGTTGGGATCCAAGACTGATGCATTCAAAAGGCAAGGGCAGGCATGGTAATTTTCCCCATCTTCTTTGATCTGATTTATCTTTCATTTCATCTGTAATTTTGTGTTCCACCCTAATTCTCTGATACCAGTTTTCTGGCTTTTCACACACAAGCCACCCTCCATTTCACACAAAAGGACATCTCTCCTTATTTTATGGTCATAGGAGTATTTTTTTTACAAGCACAGCTGCTCTCAACTTTTGTGCAAACCGATGAAATTTCTTCTCTTACTTCAGCCAATTAATTTACTAAAATCTCATATTTATGTTATACTCCATTTGTCCCAAAATGATCTTCACATTTGACTATTAAAACTTTTTAAGGATATGACATGTTTTGTTTATGCACTTTCAAGCCTAAAGCCTAAAATGTTTTTGGGACAATGAAAAATGGCAAATGGGAAGATCATTTTTGGACGGAGGGAGTAATAATTGCATTTGCTCCAGATCCAAGTTATTTTTTCGTTCTTCTTGTTGTTTGTTGGTCATGTGTACTAGTTTGTAAAGCTCTCGGTCTATATTTGGTTCAGTAGTTTAATACGTGTTTGACCCAGATCACTTCAGTTATTATCAGCTTTTTGTTTTTATATCTAAAAAAAGTACACTTCTTATGGTTGGACGAGTACTATTAAGTAAGACTGTGTTCTTAATGACAAATTATGGGTCAGAACTACTCTCCTTGTTTTTGCAAAATGCTATTACCTGTTGAGGGTAATTGAAGTTACACGGGTGAAACTACTTTTTAGGGATGTACTTCTTTAGACGGTACTCTGTCGGCCTTAAAATGAGTGTCGCTTTTTTAGAAGTTAATGTTCTGAAGTGAGCAACCCTTATCTAGTGAAGTTACATAATTTAACTTTTTCGAACAATTAACTTTTAAAGTGCACTTGCCATGCTATAATGTTGACACTTTGGTTTAATCATGTATATTTGTTGCCAAAAATTACTTTAAAGTCCAGTTTCTTACTTTTCTTGAAAGGCTAAAAATATGCACTTATTCTGGGGCCAGGTAGGGTAGTTATCACTGACTTCTCACTCATTTGCACTGTAATATTACCTTTCTAATCACTTCCACATCACTCTTGCTAAAATATCCTGATTTGTGTTCTTTTATCTCTGCCAATCCGCATGGGGTTTTGTTTACATTGCAGAGTCTCGTCAACCGTCTTATTGATCAATGATATCCATAATGATAGTCCCATTTGACTATTCAAACATATTAACAACATATTTTCATTTTCATTACTACCCTTAATAAAGTTGAAATATTACTCCTAGTAAACTTTCTCTTGCAACAACCATGCATCACTCAGTAGGTTCGTCACAAGGTTATGTTTGGATGTTCAATCATTTTAAGACACCAATTATAGAAATATGACTATCTTTTTGGGACAAACATAAATGGAAAGAGGGACTATTATTTTGGGACGGAGGGAGTATGTTGTAGTATTGGATGGGATGCCCTACTGATTAAATTATAACCAGTATGTCTACAAATTTGGGGCTTATGATGTTTATTGTACAAGTACATAGACTTCACCCAACGAATTCATTTTGATTTGATGCCCTGCTTTTATTGCATATGTTATAATGGTATGTGGTACTATTAGCCATAAATTCTTGGTAAGTGGTAGGATTCAAACCTGCACGGAGGATATAACTATTTCATTAACACCAACCATGCTGGCATGTCCTAGTTAATTTACTTTTGTTATGCATTTTGCTCACTTATCTTCGTAAAATTGGACTATGCTGTTTGCAGATGCAGATTAAAATTGGATGTGGATAAGTGCTTGTACTGGTCGATTTAGTTATAAACTCTGCTATATTTTAAAAAAAAAGAACGTGTACTTTAGATTTGTTTGTTCTCTTTCCTGCTTTTTTGTCTCAAAGATTATACTACTCCTTAAGGTATTTGTGACATTGTGTAAGTAAATTTGTGTATAGTGTGTATTTGTGTCTTTATTTGAGTATTTTTCTTGGTTCTCACTGAATCTGAATGTCAATTTTTTGACTAATTATAGGTTTTGCACTACTGGTCTTCCGAGTGATATCGTTGTTGAAGTTGGTGATATGTCTTTCCATCTCCACAAGGTAATGTTTCTGTTAGAGACAGTTATCCCACATCGGGAATTAACTAGCCAAGCATTGACTATATAAATATCTTGGGCTACTCCTCCCATTGCCAATTGGTTTTGGGATGGAACCTTAAGACTTTATCAGTTTCGCCGCTGTCATCATCATACTGAATCATCAAGATAATTGCTCAATTATTGAATTTAGGGTTATTGTTGCTTAGGAAGTGATTAACCTCTTAAATTGCTACTACTTGGGAACCCGTAACATTTTTATAATGCTTTACTTTTCCATCTAAAATCTACTAGAAAATGATTTCATATTTTGTATTGCGGGGACAATTTGGTGTTAGACTAGTTCTTGCGTGTATACTCCCAAATGATTTCTGTTTCTTCCAAGATGATGGAGCCATCAAATTATCCGTTCTTTTTTTGCCTTTGCTTATGCAAGTATCTATTTATTACTCACTATTTATTTTTCTTCACTTATTTTGCATGATATATATCTTTAATCGTATAATGCAGTTCCCGTTGCTATCTAGAAGTGGAGTTATGGAAAGATTAATAGCAAAGGCTTCTGAAGACGGAGAAGAGGGCTGTGTCATTAGCCTCCCCGACATCCCAGGTGGCACTAAAACATTTGAACTTGTTGCCAAATTCTGCTACGGAGTAAAACTGGAGCTTACTGCTGCATATGTCGTGTACCTCCGTTGTGCTGCTGAGCATCTTGAAATGACCGAAGATTACGCGGACGGAAATCTTATTTCACAGACTGAATTATTCCTCAATCAAATAGTCCTCAGAAACTGGAAAGACTCTTTAAAAGCTCTCCAATCATGTGACAATATTCTCCCTCATGCAGAAGAGATTCAAATAACAAAGAGGTGCATTGACTCATTGGCTACAAAAGCAAGTACTGACCCAAATTTGTTCGGATGGCCCATTATGGAGCATGGTGGGCCCATGCAGAGCCCCGGTGGGAGTGTCTTGTGGAACGGGATAAGCACTGGAGCTAGGCCTAGAAACACGAGTTCTGATTGGTGGTACGAGGATGCATCAACTTTAAGCTTACCTCTCTATAAAAAGTTGATTTTTGCCATGGAATCTCGTGGAATTAATCGAGAAATAGTTTCCGGGTCCGTCACTTTTTACGCAAAGAAGTATTTACCGGGGTTGAACCGGCGTAAAAGCACAACCGAGTCGACTCGACTCGGTCCTGGGCCCACAACTAGCCCGCCTTCAGAAGAAGACCAAAGACTCTTACTTGAAGAGATTGACCGGTTACTTCCCATGCAAAAGGGCCTAGCCTCGACCAAATTTCTCTTGGGCCTACTCAAAACCGCCATGATTCTTCGGGCAGGCCCCTCGTGCATATCAAACTTGGAAAGAAGAATAGGATTGCAGCTCGATCAAGCGACTTTGGAAGATCTCTTGTTGCCTAATTTCTCTGATTCCATGGAGACGCTTTATAATGTTGAGTGTGTTCAACGGATTCTTGAACACTTCCTAGCCGTTGATCAGGGGGACAGGTGGAGCATCCCCGTGTTCCATTGATGATGGACAGTTGATGGGCTCACCATCTTTGACACCTATTACAATGGTAGCCAAGCTAATTGATGGCTACTTGGCTGAAGTTGCTCCTGATATCAATTTGAAGCTTCCCAAGTTTCAGGCTCTTGCTGCGGCTGTTCCTGATTACGCTAGACCCTTGGATGATGGTCTTTATCGTGCCATTGACATATATCTCAAGGTAAAATCATATGTCTCAATTTTTCTTGAATTATCTGCTGTTTGTAAGTATAGTTTCTTCTTGTTTGTGGTTTTTTTCTTTGGGCAATGTTAGGGGCACAAAAAAAGTTTACAAAATCATGGATACAAAGTGAGGTGGCGATATTTTATTGGTTGCATCGATTGTGGACCCGCCACACTCTAATTAAAAACACCAACAAAATTTTGACATCATTTTGTAAGCCACATTTTGTGGCACTTTTTTGTGACTTTATATTTACCCTTTTTCTTTCTGGTTTTTCATCTCTCGGCCCACATTTTTTCTATATAAATCTTTTAACTTTTTCCTGCAACCACTACAAAAATAAATAAATAATAATAATTAAAAAATATACTGGTCATCCAAACAGGGCATTTGATTTCCACTTTCTTTCAGTTCTTACTGTGTTGTTGGTTTGACACATACTTCCTCTGTCCCATGAAGATAGTCTCATTCAATTTTCAGTTTTCAACTCAAATGAACTTTGACCAATAATTTGCCTCAATTAATTTATGATAAAAAAAAAGTCTAAAAATTAATTTTGATAGTATTTTTGATTATGTAGTATCAGTTATAAGTTTTAGCATTTCACTGATGTCAGTAACTTTTCCTAAACCTTTAGTCAAATTTCAATTTGTTTGACTATCGAAAACAAAATGAGACTAACTTTCTAGGAAAGAGGTAGTAATTAGTAACTACTACTAACCCCCTACAATTTTACAGTCTCACCCATGGTTAGCGGAGTCAGACAGAGAACAACTCTGCAGATTAATGGACTGCCAGAAACTATCCCTAGAAGCATGCACCCACGCTGCCCAAAACGAGAGATTGCCCTTAAGAATCATCGTGCAAGTTCTCTTCTTCGAGCAGCTTCAGCTCAGAACATCCATTGCCGGGTGCTTCCTAGTATCTGACAATCTCGATGGATCGAGACCGTTGAGAAGTGGATTAATGGCATCAAACGAAGGAGGAGGCTGGAACACAGCTGTCAGAGAAAACCAGGTTCTTAAGGTAGGAATGGACAGCATGAGAATGCGTGTTTCTGAGCTCGAAAAAGAGTGTTCGAATATGAAACAGGTAATTGAGAAACTGGGTCGGGTCAAAGGAACATGCAGTACTGGCAGCACGTGGGGAAATATGTCGAAGAAGTTTGGGTTTAGGTTGAAGTCAACTCAGATGTGCAGTGCTCAAGAAGGGTCTGTTACGAAGCAGGATAAGGGAAGTGGGATGATTGAGAAGGTTAAAGTCAAGCATGGAAAGTCCAGGAAGGAGCACTCTTTGTAAGGTTGGATAAGTTAAATCTTGATTGATATTTTATTTGTATAATTTTTTTATTACTTTTTTTTTTTTTTTTTTTTTTTTTTGGGTGGGGGGGGAGGGGTTGGTGGGTGGGTTGGGGGGGAGGGGTTGAAATTGTTTTTAAAATGTTTGTTGTTAATGTACCATATATTCATGAGGTGTTTTTAGTTGTTTCATTTTATCATCATCTCATCCTTGTAAGACCATCTACAATGGGCAAATGTTTGGGTGTTGAATGGCCCATTCACACAAAATGTTTGGTTTAATGGCTCCAATGGTGTGTGAATGAGGGGGGTGTGAATGGAAGTGTTGAATGGATTCAACACTTGTGAATGGAAATTGTGTCCCCCGGATTTGCCACGTGGCGCCTCTCTATTGGGCCAGCGAGGCGCGTGTAGTACACGCGCCGACAAGGGCGCGTGTACGGAGAAGGTCCGCCTTTTTTTTTTTTTTTTTTTTGGTTGACACTTGTCAGCGCATGATTGGATGGCTCTATTTTTTACTTTTATCCCAATTTTTTGAGCTCAATTATTTCACAGAAAATGAGGTTTTTTTTTTTTTAAACCAAAATTCCTAAAAAAAAATTCTCTTTAAATTGACGCAAGTTTCATTGTATTCCGACACAAAAAAAAACCCATTTTTTTTTAAATGGATCTCAATAATAACTATTTCAACACTAATCATAAAAATAAAAAATAAAAAATAAATTTTAAGTGATGAGTATAGGATGATGAGTGAGAAAATTGTTGAATGGGGATTAAACAAACCATTGTAGAGTGTTTTGTTGAATGGGTGTTGAATGGATGAGTTGGAAGAGAGAGAAACTGATGTGGAGTGATAAAGTGGGTGTTGAATGGTTTTTTTTGTTTAAACCATTGTGCATAATAGTGGACAGATGAACTACCTTGTTAATGTTGCATGTAATGTATGGAGTGTTGCTATTCACACACGTCAGATTTCTTAATACACCCGTCTTTGTGTTATTGTACCATAAGTATAACAATTTGAGCATATTTACCATTTAAGCGTGCATACAAATATATTGATGTTAACGCGGATGAATTAACCTGGAGTGTTGCTATTCACACACGTTAGATCAATTTAATTATAAAACTTGTTCTTCATACATAAGTTTATTTGTCTTAACTTACAAAAAAAAGTTCGACATGTATGAAAGAGAGAGTACTTACTCATACTCTCTCCTTCAATAACGATTTGTTCTAATTTCTTTTTTTTTTTAAATGCACCGGTAAGTCCTCATTTTATAAAATGTAGTTTTTTAATTGCCCTACTCATTTGTCATCATTGCTTAAAAAGTCGCCCGTCTAGGTCCCGCTTAGGCGTTAGGCGTTCATGAAACGGTTTGTTCCCGCCTAATATATTATAACTATGTCTGAATTCTCGGTTCTGCCTAGATCCCGTCTACGGCCCGCCTAGGCGCTAGGTTGCAGCGCCTAGCGACCGCCTTAGAACCTTGCTTGTCATATTCACGTACTTAAATTAAATAGTCAGTCTCACTCTCGTATCATCATACTCACAACTCTTACAATACTTCTGTGTTAATTTCGATACAAAAAAAGAAGAAGAAGCGAATTTGCTCTAAAAATAAAATAAAATGAAGCAAATAGTTATGAAATGGAAGGTGTATTTATCAAAAGTAAGCATGTTAATTTTGTTTCTACCGGAGGTAAAAAGAAGTGAAAGCGAAAATTTGGAAAGGGCTAATTGCAGTTTAGGGCCTGAACTCAGCATAGTATTCCCTAAGGAGGGCTCCAACAAATTATTTCTGCAGACCAGGGCTCAATACGTCTTTTTTCATCAATTTGGAGCTTTTTGACGGAATTCATTATAAATTTCGTTAAATGATCATGTGCCGTGCACGTGATCAACAAATTGGTTGCTTTGAAATTTATATTGACTATTAAGGGGCCAAGTGTAAGAATTTGGACATTAAGGATGAAATTGAAAAGCTCTCTTTCTCAAATATTACACCCAACTCCCATCCCCATCTTCACGGCTTCACCTCAAGATCTTACCCAAATCCAACCTCTCTCTGGCCACACCACTCACTCCAACCACCGCCTCTACCAAAGACCCAAAATCAAATTAAGACGCCAAGAACAATAAATCAGCCAGCAAAGTGCAAATTCAGCGTGCAACACGTTTCGCACCGGCTATATAGTAATCGGTTCCATTTTTCATTTCCTCAAACCAACGAAATTATGGCGTTAACAATCCAACTCCTCGGCCCACCGGAGCTCCACCTCCGGCAACCACCCGCAACCGTCCAATACTCCGATCACACCTTGATTCCCCATACCCAAAACCTCATCCTAAATGAAAAAACCCCAGTAGACCCCACTGACACCGAGATGGAATCATCCGAAGATCATCTGGATGATTCCGCCGATGATGATGGGCTTGACTGAGAATCTCTCTCCTACGTTCTTGTCAACCGGAAAACCGTGTTTGGATTTCTTCTTTCACGTTGTTCCCGACACCCCACGGGAAGATCTGATCGTGCGTCTGGAATCAGCGTGGGCACAAAATCCATTGACGGCGCTGAAGCTGGTTTGTAATCTGAGAGGGGTTAGAGGCACCGGAAAGTCGGACAAGGAAGGGTTTTACACGGCGGCGCTTTGGTTGCACAAAAACCACCCCAAAACCCTCGCTTCCAATGTCAAGGCGATCGCCGAGTTTGGGTATTTCAAGGACTTCCTTGAAATTCTGTACAGAGTTTTTTGGGGATATGATGTCAGGGAGCGAGAGAAAGCGGAGAGACCAAAGAGAAAAAAGAGGGTAAATCGATTTTCCCGAAGGAGAAGAAATTGGAGTGATGAAGATGAGGATGAACTTGTCCAACTATTATCTTCGTAACTGGAGATGAAGCAATATTCAATTGATATGTACATTTAGTACTCCCTCCGTCCCGAACTAAGGTTCTTCGTTTGACTTTACACGGAGATTAAGAAAAAGTAAATGTTGTGAGTATGAAAAAGTAAGTAAGAGAAAGTGGAGAGATAAAGTGGGTAGGGAGTTTTTGTTGTGAGAATGACAAGTGGGTCCCATAGTCCATTTTAGGTAATAAAGCAACTAAAAACCTTAGTCTGAGACAAACCAAAAAAGAAAGTAAGAACCTTAGTCTTGGACGGAGGGAGTAATTTAATAAATTTGTTGTCATCTTGGGCTCACCTTTTTCAAATTCTTACATTTAACCCCTTAATTGTCAATATAAACTTCAAAGCAACCATTCCGTGGCACATGATCATTTAACTAAATTTCTAACGAATTCCGTCAAAAAGCCTCAAATTGATGAAAAAAGACGTATTGAGTCTTGGTCTGCAGAAATAATTTGTTGGAGCCCTCCTTGGGGAACACTATGCTGAGTTCAGGCCCTAAACTGCAATTAACCCATTTGGAAACAATGAGTCACTCTTCAGCGGATTGGTTTATATACACAGCCCCTATTTCCACAGCCCCGTTAAATTACCAAAGTACCCCTATATATATATATATTTTATTTTTTTCAATTTCACTCTCCCTCACGTTCGCTCCCTAACCCCTCTCTCTCTCTCGGTTTGAAACGACGAAAGAAACGAACGGTCTCTCTAACGTCTCTCTCACCGTCGTCGCTCACCGTCGGCGTCGTCTTTCTCTCTCGCTCGCTCTGTTCTGTTCTGTTCTTCTCTCTCACCTCTCTCTCTCACAGTAAAAAAAAAAATAAAAAATTCGAAATTGAAATGGTGAAACTTAAAATACCCAAGACCGCCGCCGGGACCGCCGCCGCCACAACCGCCGCCCACATCGCCGCCGGGACTAGCTCGTCTACAGCGCCTGTGAAAAAGGTAAGCAATTTTTAACCTTATTTTACATTTCTATATTCCCAAAGTACGTTGTATTTTTTGAAATTGAAATTGGTGTGTCTCGTGTAACACCACTCGAGATGCATCTCGGGTGTGTTTACACGAGACAAGACTCGTATAAACCCACTCGAGATGCATCTCGAGTGGTGTTACACGAGATGGATCCTTCTGAATATTGTGAATTATCAGTCAGCATTGTGTTCATTTATTTAATCTACTGTAACTGTCGCTAATGTATTGTCTCTTATTTGTGTTTTTTGTAGGCACGTGATCCTATGACCGTTTCAGCTAGAAAGAGGAAGGCTGAAGAGCGTTTGGAGAGAGGAGAAAACCGGAGCAAGGCTCGGAATGACGAGGATGCCACAGCTGATGATGAGCAGGAGGATAGGGAGGAGGAGGCGGCAGCAGCTGATGATGTTCAGGAGGAGGAGGCGGCGGTCGATGGGGATAGTGAGGAGGAGGAGGAGGATAGTGATGATGGGGAGGAGGAGAGTGATAGTGATGATGGGGAGGAGGATGGGGAGGGGCAGGAGGGGGGGGGCAGGATGATGAGGAGGAGGAGGAGGAGGTGGAGGTGGGGGTGCAGGAGGAGGAGGATGATGAGGATGATGATGTAGTAGAGCCGCCTAGACCTCTGAGACACGGGAGGAGGCAGGGTCAGGATGCGCCACCATCATGGCAGCTTCAGAGGGACCCCGGTGGTGGGCCAGAGGATGTTTCACTGATGTACGGGTTCGGTGACCACCGAGCCAGACAGATTTGGGGTGACTCTACTACTGAGGGATTGGTGACTTTCCATACGAGACTCACGCATCTTGCACAGTAAGCTTAGCATTAATGTGAAATGTTTTAAATATTGAAGTTATTTATACCACACACTCTAAATATTCCATTAATTATCATCCTATGCTGCTTTTCTTGAGTACTGATAATATTTTTTGTTTCGAATGAACAGGTTCAAGCGTGATGAGCAGCCGGTTGCTGATAGAGCCTGGCTGGCCCTCGTAGATGCATCTGGCCTCCAGCATCTGCATGATTCCGTCATTCATAGGCCTAACCATGCCCTCCTAACGGCATTTTTGGAACGGTGGTCTCCTGAGACTAACTCGTTCCACATGCCGTGGGGGGGGGGAGATGACGATTACTTTACATGACAGTTTTCATATCCTGGGTATGTTTTTATAACATCGCTTCGATACTCCATTCACAATTATATAACTGTCTACATATATTATATGAACTGTCTACATTCATCTCTTATACTAAAATGTGTTATTGCATCTTCAATTTACAGGTATCAGGATTGATGGTGGAGTTGTTCGCTATACGGATCCAGCGCCTGACGTATCTGGCATCTCTAGACACCTCCAGTTGAGCGGCACTGGTTATTTATTGAGGGATGTCAGACGTCTATTTACTCAGCGTAGAGGCGGCATGACAGATGCCCATCGTGCGTCCGCGTATATCCTGCACCTATTGGGTTGCACGATGTTCGTGGACAAGAGCGGGGATAAGGTGCCCGCAGCCTACCTGCCCCTGTGCATGGATCTAGCCAGCCTCCCCACTCTTTCCTGGGGATCAGCCACTTTGGCATATATGTACCGAGAGTTGGGGAAGGCGTCCAGATCCGGATGCAAGCAGATGGGCGGTTGTGCGGCTCTCCTAGAGGTACATCTTACTCTATTCACTATCTTTTTACTGTCTACTCCCCCTGTTATTAAATGTTGCATTTGAGTAGTATTTAATACTTTTTTACATACATCTCAGGCCTGGATATACGAGTACTTTCCGGGTTTTCGGCGAGTTACTGACCCCCATTGGCAGCAGGGGCAGCCGAGAGCCCGTAGATGGTCTCGTGATGATTCGGCTGGGAGGACGTTCGATCATCTTGTGAAGTATCGCCGCATTCTTGACAGGATGGGGGCTGACAGTGTGAGTTATTCATATTAAAACTATTATACGTTTTTGTGTCGTTCCTTCCGATATTCTGTTGACTTTGCCTAACAATGTCTACTCACAGGTTATTTGGACTCCTTATGGGACCGGGTCGGACGCGATACTGCCTGTTTCATAGCGGTATGAAACTTAATTGTCTCATCTATATTAGTTATATTTAGTTGTCTTACTTATATTCATTATATTTCATTGTCTTGTATTTAACTGTTATTACTTTTGCAGCTGCGCATGTTAGGCAATGATTACCCAATACCACCACCACCAAACCTTTATCGGAACCGCTGTGATCCAACCGCAAGCCAACTACTCCTCCCATACCAAGATAGGATAGCAGAGTTCAGTCAACTCTATGAGGAGGATACCGATGCAAGAAGACAAAGAAGATTACATATAGGATAGTATATGTGTAATGGTTTTTGATTTATCCAGTTTGTATGAATGTTTGAATTATATGCTTATCCTTGTTAACACTTTCATTTCGTATACAATTAGGCGATAGTATATGTGTAATGGTCTATTGATGTTTTGTGGAGATGTCCTATTTGAGAATCAAATTTCATTCCAAGTTATGTTTATTGTTGCTTTTGCTGTTGCGGTTCTCATCTCGTGTGTACTTACACGAGATGTATCTCGTGTATATGTACACGAGATGTAAGCTCTCATCTCGTGTAAGTATACACGAGACGTGCAAGGGCAGCGATGGAATTAAATGGGCTGTGTGTATATAGTTTTTGCCCTCTTCAGCGTCTTTTTGACGCTTAACAAATTGCCTGCCATGGATTCCTGCAGAATCATCCAAAAAATGAGGGACACGGTACCTTTCTGAAATTATTATTCAAAAATCGTTCTTTTTCTGTTTGTTTTCGTTACACATTGACTCTGTCGTTATCTGGTAACTAAGAATATTCGATCACGATCTTGCGTAAAATCCCTAATCATTTCGTTTATGCAAGGCTTCAAGACAAACCCTAAATCACTCAAAATCAAGAGAGGTAATTCGTTCCTTTCCCCCAATTAAATTTCTCAGTCTGATGCTATTGTTCTTTTATTACTTTGCCCATATATTTTTTTTAAATGTGCAAAAGTCAAATCAATTTCATTTGTAATTGTAGGAATTTTACTGTCTTGCTTCCCCCTTAATCGAATTGTCCAGACGAGATAGAGGTAGTCTTGTTCTGTTTGGTTCCTGCGAAAATTTATGGGTCTACCTTTGTTTACTTCCAAAGTTTTGGGTAGTGAAACGTAGGTTTTGATCAATTCCATGAGAATGGAAATGGAAGGAAAATAAGTTGAACCCTTGTCTGCAATTTTCATTTATTCTGGTCTAATGTACTCGGGGTAAGCTGTCTGTTTGGGGCTATCATGTCTTTTTCAAGGCCTTGCTGATGACAGTTTCGGTAGGTGGTCCAACAATGTACAGTATATCATAACAAAAGTGCAATTTTGAATATTTCGAACCCATGACCTTGTCAAATTAGGGCTTTGATGTCATGTTAAGTTATCAGCTAAACTAAAAGCTAAAGCGGTCAGATAGACGCCCAACAATGTATATCATACCCTTTTCACATGTTATTTCCTTCTTGGAAATGCAATTTTTGTTCTAACTATTTCTTTCAGGAAAATATATCAACTTCTTATCTCAATAGTCAAAGAAAACGACAAATGAAACTTTCACAAGTAGTGGAACCCAGCAACAACATGCATCAATCAATGCAGAAAAAAACAGTTGTAACAAACAAGAAGAAATAAAAAAGACAGACTTTTAGCCTGGATAACGTAAATAGGAAAATCTACTAGGGACGTAGCAAATCCTCCAGCATTGCTAAATGATTATTCTCTATACACTAGGGATGTCATCAGTGCGGATCCAGGATGTTGTTAGTGGGAGCGCATCCTCACTAGAGGAACAACATATTGCTCACCAAAAATATGCAAACAGGCAACAATAACAGTTCAACAGTTAGGTGGCGTTTTTCTTAAGTGTTAAGTTTTGAAATCTGAATTCACATCTGAATTCATAAGAGGCAGCATCTGAATCTGAAGGTTGATTTCTGAATTATTCAAGCTGTTTGATTATTCATCTAATTCACATCTGGAATTAGGATTACAACATTGAATCGAGTAGAGAAATGACGTGAAGCGTTGTTTATATAGTGTTTTGGTTGGGTATCTTTGGATTTTGAGTTTAAGAAAGAGATGTATATGGAAAAAAAAAAATCAATTCAGAGGAAAATAAGTGACATTTTTACACCTGAAAATTAAGTGGACAGTAAGTGGCATCCAAATCTGAATGGAGAAAGAAAAACAGACTAAATTTTTATATGTCTGAACTCTGAACGATTCACCCTCTAGACATGATTAAGAGCTGAAATAAAATAAATAAATAAACGAGCCCTTAGTTTATGACATGGGTTACTTGTGAGGAAAAATAAAATCAGTTGCAAGGGAGTGTTTCTAACAATTTGAACTGGTACATGATGATTCAGATTGTTCCTCATCATTTTGATGTTCTCTTTAATTTGGACATGTCTGATAATTAAAGACTAAAGTCTTCTCGAAGCTTCCTTGGAGCTCCCTGAAAGCGAAATCACAAGTGTCCTTTGGAAAACTAAAAAGTATATAAAAAATGCCTTTCTTTTTTTCTTTCTCCGAATTTAGAAATTCACTGAATATTACTTTGAATAATACTAGGGGCACAAAAAAGTCACAAAAACTTGCTCACAAAATCCTATGTGTAATAATGTTATTGGTGTTTTTAATTAGAGTGTGGCGGGTCCATTATCGATGCAACCAATAAAATATCGCCACCTCACCTTGTGAGCAAGATTTTGTGAGCTTATTTTGTGCCCCTAGCATTGCTCTATTACTTTACAGATTGAGTTTTGGCCACCAATGGTATGGACTCACTCATTTTTTTTTTCTTTTAATTGTTGATGGAGTTTTATTAAGTGAATGTTTTTCTGATGCTAGAGTGAACTCTATAGGCAAGGAAAATCTTGAGTGGTTTTTCAAATGAGGGCTGAATGAGCATATAAGATTCTCTCCAATTTGCTACCTACTGTTGTTAGTAGGGATTGAGATGGGTTTTGAGCCATTGCTTTGGTACTGCCGACCGGTGGCGAACGGGATTTGGGTAACAGGTAGTGCTTTTGGTGCTTATACACCTTGTGGCATTGACACTCTGGTGGTTTGTGTGTCTAATTTGGTTCTTCTGGGCTTGAGCTTATGGCGAGTATGGCTGACCATAAAGGATAACGGTGTCAGGAGGTTCCGTTTAACATCAAACTACTACAACTATCTCTTGGTTCTGTTAGCTGGTTACTGTGCTGCTGCGACACTGTCCAGATTGGCTTTGGGTATTTCAATATTTGACTTTGATTCAAATACTACCCTCGCCCCATTTGAGGTATTTTTCGTCCTTATTTATACTATTTTTCTAATTACTTAATAAGTTTTGTCAAAATCACACTGTTGTGGTTCAATCTTAGGGGTGAAACATGAATACATGTGCAACTTGAATTTGATAGTTACCATGTTCACTTCTACAACGCTACTGCCGATGTTAGATAATACATGTAATACCTATATATGCACATTAATTATATTTCCGCAGCATTAATCGCTTGACTTCTTGATAATCATTTGTAATTCATGTGCTTGGTTTTGGAAGATATGTCACTCAAAGTTTTAGAACCGCACATCACCATTGAACTCAACCATGTTAATTTGTTCACTAGAGTTTTCATTGGCAATCCAATGATAACATGTGGCATTCTCGAATTGTGAGCATTTTTGAAACTGTAATGAAATATAATATGTTTAGGAGAATAAAGCTGTTTAGGTTGAGAATTAACCACTCATTAGGATGCTTCGGTCCTCAAATAAACCTCTTGGTAGCTAGCGAAAGTAGCAAGATCAGTAATGGAATTATAGCTATTCCACAGCTCTATAGGCAACCCGTTGATGTATTGTTGTGCATACATTGGATTAGTTGCGAATTGTGTGTGGCCCACATCGTATATTGATTTGTGAAATCTTTTCATTCTTGAACGGCCAGCTAATATCCAAGCAAATGTGTTCACTTTTGACTTTTGTGATATCCATGAATCACGGATATGGTGCTTTCTAAGGGAGTCTACTAATGTTGTGCATGGGACCATATAGATAATGATTGACTCAGCTGAATTTTGCTTACGGTTCATCATCACTTAAGCTATTAGGAAAGCTCATCACCTGATGTAGGAGGCGACCCGACCAACCAAGCAGCATCCCAGGCGCGCCAAGCAGCATCACAACCGGGCAAGCCAGGTGCCCGCCCGTGACCAACCAGGCGTCCGCTTACTTGGTGGTGTTTCCGGGTTGTTGTTTCTGATCCGAGCGAGCGCCCGCCTGGGTTGTACCAGGCGCCCGCCTGGTATGCCGGGCAGAAATTCCTGTTTTCGTTTTCTTTGTTTTGTGCGCAAACTTATTAGGTTATTTTGGGTATTTGTTAAGTTAGGGTTTTGTTATTTTGTTAGTAGTATAAATACTCTCTTTCATTGTTTTAGGGTTACAACTTTATTTTATCAATTGAACTTTTGTTCTTGGAGATTTTATCTCTCTTTCTTGGTGGATTCCAAGTTATTTGTGTTTAAGGATTCATCGCTTGTGAATTCTTGTGTTTAGTGCGCTAAACACGAATATCTATCGCTTCCGTGTTGCGTCAGTTGGTATCAGAGCAGGCCATATCCTGTCTTTTGCATCACTGATTCGTTATGGGGGATCAAGGAGCAACAAAAGGTGATATCGAGGGTATGACCACCGCTATCACCAACGCTATCGCTGCTTTAACAACGCAGATCGCTGCGTTGGCAACCGCACAACAAGGTCAAAACGTTAATCAGAACCGTAGGGGTGAGAGGGATAGGGTTGATCAAGTTCGAGATCCAGTCCGACGTCCTCAACGGGCAGAGAATTGGGATGTTGAAGAGTCCAGTTCTGAAGAAGAGGTTGTTCATGATGAAGAACCAAATCAAGGTAATAATCGAAACCGCCATGATTATAGAATTAAGGCTGATATTCCTTATTTCTATGGAACCATGGGGATTGAAGATTTCCTAGATTGGCAGAATGATGCTGATCGCTTTTTCGAGGTTATGGAGGTACCTGCGAATAAACAGGTAAAGATGGTGGCGATCCGATTGAAGAGTACTGCTGCAGTTTGGTGGGATAAACTAGCAGGACAAAGACGACGGCAAGGAAAGGGGCCAGTTAAAACATGGAGGCGTATGAAGCAGTTGATTTCCGAGAGGTTTTTACCAGCGGATTATGAACAGATCTTGTATAAATTGTATCTCAATTGTGTGTAGGACAAGAGAACAATTAATGAGTATACTACTGAGTTTCAGAGGTATACTGCGCGGGTGGAGATCGAAGAAACCGAGGATCAGAAAGTTGCACGTTACATCAACGGTCTGAAAAGTTCAATACAAGAGAAGATGGGATTACATCAAGTATGGACTTTGACGGACGCTTCCACGCTGGCTTTGAAGGCCGAACTCATGGAAAATTCGGGTTCAACAAATTTTACACCGTTTCGCAAATGGAATCAGCAGGGTAGTTCTGAAGCAGGGACTGATAAGGAGAATGGGACAACAGTTAAGGACCTTACTCCACAGACTAAGAGTACAGACAACACTAGTAGCTCCACAGGAAACAAAGCTCCAATACAGAAAACAACAAACCCTTATGCCAAGCCAACAGGGGATAAGTGTTTTCGTTGTGGCGGACAGGGTCACAGATCCAACGTTTGCCCCACCTGGCGAACGGCTGCGATTCTAGAAGCAGAAGACGAGGAGGAAGAAGGCGTCCCTAATGAGTATGAAGGGGTCGAATTTGCTGAAGAGGAGTCTGGGGAGCGAGTCGGATTGGTGCTTCAACAGATGCTGCTATCTTCCAAGGATGAGGGGCAGAGGAAGAATCTGTTCCGAGCACACTGTTTTGTTAAGAGCAAGGTATGTAATTTAATTATTGATAATGGTTGCACTGAAAATCTGGTGTCGCAGAAATTGGTGGACTTTTTAGGGTTGAAAACTGAACTTCATGAGAAACCATTTAGTTTGGGATGGGTAAATAAAGGTTCAGAACTCAGGGTGTTACGGACTTGCAGGGTCCCTATATCTATTGGTAACACTATAAGGAGGAGGTTGTTTGTGACGTTCTGAATACGGATGTATGTCACATATTGCTTGGTCGGCCTTGGCAGTATGATCATGACATTACTTATAGGGGCAAGGATAATGTTCTGATGTTTAAATGGGCAAAGCATAACATTGCGATAGCTTCTGTTCTGCGTTTTGAGGAAAGGGTTGTGGACGACGAACCGGTCATGATGCTCATACAGAATGAGAAAATTCTTGCCGCACAGCTGCAGACAGATGGACAGACTGAGGATACTAACCGGATTGTGGGGAATATGATCAGCAGTGTTTGTGGAGACGAGCCGAAACAGTGGAAATTAGCTTGGCCATGAGTGAAGTTTGCTTACAACAGTGCAAGCTCGGGGAATATGTATGACTACCACGCGGATGGGGTTCTTTATTTTGGTGAGAACTCGGGGTCGAGTTCTTTAGAGGTGGAGGAGACTGATGTATGAGGCGACCCGACCAACCAAGCAGCATCCCAGGCGCGCCAAGCAGCATCACAACCTGGCAAGCCAGGCGCCCGCCCGTGACCAACCAGGCGTCCGCTTACGTGGTGGTGTTTTCGGGTTGTTGTTTCTGATCCGAGCGAGCGCCGGCTGGGTTGTACCAGGCGCCCGCCTGGTATGCCGGGCAGAAATTCCTGTTTTCGTTTTCTTTGTTTTGTGCGCAGACTTATTAGGTTATTTTGGGTATGTGTTAAGTTAGGGTTTTGTTATTTTGTTAGTAGTATAAATACTCTCTTTCATTGTTTTAGGGTTACAACTTTATTTTATCAATTGAACTTTTGTTCTTGGAGATTTTATCTCTCTTTCTTGGTGGATTCCAAGTTATTTGTGTTTAAGGATTCATCGCTTGTGAATTCTTGTGTTTAGCGCGCTAAACACGAATATCTATCGCTTCCGTGCTGCGTCATCACCGGAAGTGTCGACTTGCATGGTTTGATATTATACAGAATAGTGTCCATCACTAGGTCCTATTCTTGAGGTAGTCGGTCATTTTTGGATGCTTTTGTGAGATTTATGACCAGGCCGAACTAAACATTAAAATATTGTCATAATTATGGTAGAGTCAGTAGTAAATGTTTTACTCCCCCCCCCTCCCCCACAAAAAAAAAGAGTTTTTTTTTTTTTTTGAAAAGTAAACATTTAAAATTCTGAATATACATGTCCTAAATTACCTTTTAAACATTTACTTCAAGAATCCGTTCTTTATTAGAGCCTTGCACTAGAGCATTTTGGGGATCATTTAAGTTTAAGCTCTAGTTTTAGAAGTATGGCTCTTTTCTTTCATAGATAAAAAAAGGAAGTGTGATTGTCTTTTGGGAAGAAGAGTGTTTCATACTATTGGCTTTAGGTCTTGTTGTTACTAACATGCAGTGTCACCCATTTTTTCTTTGCTCAAACATATGAGTGTTGAAAACCTTGGAGCTCATGCTTCACCTCTTGATACACCCGGGGATGCATGAGATGGTGGCAGAAACAGTTCCCTTGTAAAGAAGTGGCTTTGGTGTTCTCTCCGTGTATTAAAGTTTATAGGCATAAGGTTTATTTGACATAATGTTTATTTTTTATAAATATCTTATTAGCTTTCATAATTTTATTTTTATGTTACCACCTCCACCTTTTCATTGGTTTCTCATCTCTTTATTGACGATTCCTTATTATATATGCTAGCTGACCCCAAATCATTTTGGGATTAGGGCTTTGTTGTTGTTTAGGAGAACGTGTGGGACGTTAGCACCAGAAGTTTAGTGATGCATAAAAGTTTTAAGAAGTTTATGCATGAGTGCTTTCTCTCTATTCTTCCTCATACACGGTTTAGGCTGGGGGATGGGACTCCTATCTGTCATGTATTTGGAACTCCCTGGTTCCTTTCAATATAAAAGCTTTTATGTGGTCTCTGATTCTAAACAAAGTTCAATGGTAATGGTACACTGTTGAAGCATAGGCCCAATAAGAAGCTATATTTAGATCATTGTGGCGATGTGTCCAAATCTGTTAGAATCCCATGATTACTTGTTCCTTCATTGTGACAGAGCTCACTTTCTGTGGTATAGTCGTTTTGGGGTTGTTAGGAAGGCCCAGGTGAGTCGTACTTGGATTACCTAGTTCCTTGAGATGAAGTTTTGTTGTTTTACGAGAGGGTATGATTTGACAATGTGGCATGGTCAATTTTTGCCAATCTTTGTGTGTTGAGGCAGAACATATTCTATGATATTCTGGCATTGTTATTTTTCCTCAAAGTGTCACTTTGGCCAAAGTATCTCCTAAAATGCCTATGTGAAAGACTTTACCAAAATGTGCTAGGTTTTAGAAGTTGCTATTGGCAATAGCAACTTTAGTGTTCAGGGAAAACTATCACCTAGGGACTTTTTTTGAGATAGCAGAAGTCTATCGCCAACACCGACTTTAGTTTTCCCCAAAACAAAAAAATTGCTATTGCCTATTGTGACTTCTCATAACTAGCACATTTTTGTAAATACTTTCAACATAAACATTATTAGGCATACATTTTTTTCTTTCTAAAGTGATATTTAGAAAATAAAACCCTTCTGAGATTAGATTGTCATTGTTGCTTCTACAGGAGAAAGTTGTATGTCTGGCCTCTCTATTGGCATCGGTATTCGTAGCATTCCATGGGGTTCAATATTCAGCTACTCGGTGTGAATGGAATGATTTTCTGTTCTAGTTATCCTTAGTTTCTTGGCTCTCCTTTTCTTGGTTTTTCTTCATAGTTTTGATGGCATTCTCCCTTATCATGCTTTTTTTTCTTTCCCAAACACAGTTAGTTCATTTCTGGTTGAAAAAGAAGGAAAATAGACGGTATATCTGAACCATGAGTGTCCTCTCACAGGTGGTTTCGTTGACTGTAAAGGCTCTTGCTTGGATCTCATTGATGATGATGATTGGTATGGAAACTAAAATCTACATCATAGAGTTTCAGTGGTATGTCCGATTTTGTGTAGTTCACACGTTGGTTGGGGATGCTGCTACGCTGATTTCCATTCTTTCAGTGAATGATTATTGTCCGAGGTCAGTTTCCCTTTCTTGATCAAGCCAGCTGCTTAAATTGGATAATACACTGACAAGGCTGACATCATTGCTTAACTTTCGATAAAATTAAAACTAGGGCTGTTAAACGAACCGAGCCCGTTCGAGCTCGGCTCGGGCTCGGCTCGTTAAAGCTCGGTTCGAATGGGCTCGAAGTGCTATTCGAGCTCGAGCTCGAACCGAGTTTTCGAGCTCGAATTTTTATCGAGCCGGCTCGTGTTCGGCTCGTTTGTTCGACGAGCTTTGTTCGAGCTCGGCTCGTTAGAGCTCGGTTTGTGTTCGGCTCGTTAGAGCTCGACTCGTTTAAATCACGCATAACTCGAGCTCGGGCTCGATAAGCTCGTTAACACGCGTTATTTTGTTTGCGTTTGGCTCGAGCTCGGCTCGGCTCGTTAAGCTCGAGCTCGACTAAATAATCATCATTATTACTTTTGTAATGAATACATATACATTATATGTATATAGAACATTGTACAAGGAATAAATCATAACTAAAATATTTTTATCTTCAAAATGAATCAAACAACAATAATTGTACAACTAAAATTAATTTAATTTTTATACATTCATATAATGATCATATAGCGACTATATACATACAATACAATAATACAATATAGATTGTACAACAACTAAAATCAATTTATTCTATGCCCATTCATTATGAAAACGTAGAGATATATACACAATAGTCGGGGGTTTTTTTTTTTCAAAACTAATTTATTATTTTCAAATGTACACATATTTGTCTTATATTATTTTTCTCATTAATTACTCAAATATAGAATGAACAAAATGTTTATCATTTACACATACACACACATATATATTTCACATATAAATGCGTTTCCATGTAGAAAAATATTTATTAAATATATATATATATATGTACACACACATATACACACACACACGCGGGCGCGCACACGCACACACCCGCACACGCGCCCGCGCCCGCACGTGCACATACATACATATATATATATATATATATATACATATATATATATATATATATATTTATGTATTTATGTATACGGTATAGTGGATATTATATATACATACATGTAACACATTTATATACATAAATATATGTATGTAGGATATGTGTGTGTCTATATGGAATATTGGATGTTATATATATATATATATATATATACACATACATATAGCACATATTTATATACATTATTATATACTCCCTCTATCCTGCCCGATTTAGGACATTTTGACATTTTTAGTGTCATACTCGACGTAGTACGGCCAAAAAATGGAAAGATAATATTACTTTTGTTCTCATAACCTCCTCCATTCATTCTAGTTCCTCTTAAGTCGGGCGGGACGAAAGCCGTATATGTGTGTGTATGTATGATGTATGTATGTATTATATGTATATATACATACATGTAACATATACTATATTATACACCTAGCGTAGCGTACGTTTTACTAAATACATTTGACTATGTATAATATCGTCATTTAAATGCTATATACTAACCAGAAAGTTTGTCTGACTTTGACTTTCATGGTAAACTCCATAAAACGTTGACCACAATATGAAAACCTACCTATCCCTATACATTTCAAAAATTGTTATGAATTCACCGTTAGAATACGGTCGGCCTCAACTTTTAAATATAATTGTTAAAACAAATAGTTAACTATTAATAGTTAAATATAATAGTTAGCTATTTATAGTGAAATATAATAGTTAACTATAATTATTAACTACCTTAGTAACTATTTGTTCTTAAAAAAAATTACCATAGTAACAACTATAATAGTAAAACTATTTGAATATTGGTTATGTAGAGTCAAACTATTTGAATTTTGATTAATATTTTATGTAAATTATTAATTTACATAATTTATTAATGATTTAACAACCATTTTTAAATTTTTATGAGAATTAATAATTTAGTGTAAATTATTAGTTAAAGTTTAAGTAAATTTTTATAAGTAAATATAAAATTTGGGACAGAAGGAGTATATCACAACCTGATGGTATATATACGATTCAATTAATCGTTTGTAATATGAGAAGTTAAATGAACAAGAGCTTTTCAAAAAAAGAAAAAAAATATAATAAAAAAATAAACAGGAGGTTACATTTGTAAATAGACACATTTTGAGATTAAAAAAATAGAAAAATAAATAAAAAAATAGTGTTTTTGTTCAAAATGCAGAGAATACTTATCAGAGCTCGGTAAGGCTCGAGCTCGATAAGGCTCGAACTCGAGCTCGTTTGATTTCATAATTTTCAGAAAAATATTTAAGCTCGAGCTCGGCTCGTAAAGGCTCGAGTTCGAAAAGCTCGTGAAAAGCTCGCGAGCATAAGGCTCGAACTCGAGCTCGTTTGATTTCATAATTTTCAGAAAAATGTTTAAGCTCGAGCTCGGCTCGTAAAGACTCGAGTTCGAACAGCTCGTGAAAAGCTCACGAGCGGCTCGCGAGCAGCTCGAAACTCGATTCAATTCGAGCTCGAACAAGGAAAATGGGCTCGAGCTCGATAATTCGTTAACGAGCTCGAGCCCAAAACTCCAAAGCTCGGCTCGGCTCGGCTCGTTTACAGCCCTAATTAAAACCACAAAAGAGAATAAGAAACTTGAAACGCTAAGCAACTGCAACCTTTACTAGGTTTGGCGAATGCTAAGGATATACTCCCTAGTTATGGCTTTCGTCAGTAGTTTTTTTACTGTGCATTACCTAGGTTCTTATGCCAATTCAATCCTAGTTATAGCTTTCGTCAGTAGTTTTTTTTACCTTCGCACTGGCCTTGAAGAGGCAACCTGACAAAATGCAAACATATGCAAATATTTGGAATAATTTGATGCACTGTGGACCAGATTGTGAAAGTGGTCTAAATTTTGTATTAGTTATCAAGTTTGATATCTGTGTACTTGTAGAATAGGTAGCATGGAAGTGGCCACGTGACATTTGGGACTGTATCATAGATACTTGGACCTAGGATAATATCTAACTGGGGGATCTTTTATGTTTTCGTAATCAAATTTGATATGTATGGTATGTACTTAAACAATCTTTATGGTATGGAGTGACTAGATAATTTACTAGATGTTTTTAAATTTTAGTATTTCATATTCAACATTTTCAATATCCAAATCTTATGGTTCCCAACGCTCACAAATACTAAATGAAAGAATGGAAATAGAAATAAATTTCTTTCTCACTGCTAGCTTGATATACATTTTTTGGTCCCTATCTATTAGCTTCAGCTGCTTGATGAGTTGATAACGTAACATGATATCAGACCTATGGTTTGGCGAGGTTCAAGTTATCTTTTTTAGCGATGTTCAAGTTATCAGGCTTGGGTTTACAACTGCAGTATTGCCAGTGCGCATGTTAGCTCCTGTTTCGTTTGTGTTTTCTCTAGTAATGCATCATTGTTTATCTATCACGTGTGAGCGGTCACATTGAGTGAACTGTCAGCTTGATATACGTTGGTGGGCCCTTTTGTACCAACTTAATAAAAGGAATTGGTTACTTTACAATCACAAAGACTTAACGTAATACTGGCTCTGGAGATCACACCTTTATTTGTATGTTGTAACCTTAATATGCACTTGCGAACAGTAAGGAACATATGAACCAAATATTTATTTGCTGGTGTACTCATGCTTGCATTTTCTTTTGCAGATCTGTGCTGTATGTGTACATGAGTTCTCTCTTGGGTCAGGTGGGTTTTCTACCTTGCTGTTTATCACATTTTCCATTGTATTGCCAGAATATTTTATTTTTTTGATATCTATATCAAATCCTTTTCGTTGGCTTATATGTAGTTAAGATGTAGATACTTGTTTAATATTAGAAAATCAAGTCGGTTTTCTACCTTGATGTTTATCACATTTTAGATTGTATTGCCATCATGCTTTTATAGGTTTTTTGATATCTAGGTCAAATTCTTTTTGTTGCCAGAATATCCATCAAGTCGGTTTTGCTTGAACTGTTCAATCAAGACTAAGATTCGTAAACTGGTCCTTTGTCTGTCCATTCTCTGTAGCATAACCATCTTCTGTTTGTTTAATGGATGTTTTGATGCAGGTTTTGTTTGGAATGCTTATTCTTGTTCACATACCTCGCTTGGATCCTTACCCGGGTTACCAGCCACTGCGGTCTGGGTCCCTAGATTACAACCATTGTGAAGCACTTCTTGGAGGAGAAGTTATCTGTCCTGAGAGACATGCCGGGATATTTTCAAGTAAGTACTTCTATGTGTCTAAGATTTGAGCAGTAATACTATTATGAAACAATATAGGGTACTCAAAACTATGTAAAATAACTCGGCCTCATTCCAGAGGGGTTTGATTAAAAGCTGTTTACACCCAGTAAAAACTATTTCCATACAAAACCCGCTATGTTACTGATCAATGTACCCTCTATAGAGGAAAGCCAAGAAGAAAACCAAAAATAAAATAAAATAAAAAAATAAAGAGAGAAAAAGACAATTCAATATGGTCTCACTTTTTTAAACGTACTATGCTCTACTCTTATGTTCCCATATGCTACTCATATGATCCCTTATGCTGTCAATTCTCACGTGGACTCCTGACCAAAACATAGCACTCGTGATATGTAAGCATAAGTGGTAATTGGCTAACAGATTTGGACCTCGATGAGGGTAAAATGGTGTCAGCACGACACGTTACAAGTAGGATGGTGGGATATAGGCTTTACTACTGAAGAAGTGCTTTGGATGTGCCATCATGATCTTTCAAGGTTCCTTACATTCACCCACTAAACCTCTTAAATTGATCCAAACTCGATTACCACTAAGTCCTAATACAGCATGAGTAAATGATGCTGTTATGTGGATCAGCTTCCCCGATTCTACGTTTCTTAATATGTGTGTGTGTGTGGGGAGGGGGGGGGGGGGTTCAACATCTGATATTTTGATAAGTTTCTTACGTGGAGCCTGTGAATATGAAGGTGCCATGTGAGCTGCCACGTCAAGAAGTATCTTGAACATGCCATCTCATGATCATACGTCAAGTATTTTGAGATCGACCTATCAATACTCTCAATTGACCTAAACCTGAAAATGTTGTTCACATGTTCTCATAGCATGTGCACCGTATTCAGCTAAGCCATAGCACAACAAAAATAACAACAACAACGACACATTTTAGTCCCAAAATGTCAGCTAACATGAAACGTCATATGGACTTGTCAAAGAGAGGTGAGAAAACAATGAAAAAGAGTGAGAGATGGTATACGTGCGTAACTTATCCGAGATAGTGTCACTCTGCTTTGGACTAGTGAAGCCGGGTGTATGCATCTTAAAATTTGAGGGATCAGGTATCCGACTCTAGATACCTATCCAGCCAGCCAAAGCGCAAACGGCATTACTTTCGGTATCGTAATGTACATCCTGATGCATGTTTGCCTTTTCTTGAGTGCACCACTGGCAGTTCTAAATTTGATGACCATTTATGTTTGGCCATCTCTTTATTTGATTTCTATTTGAAGATACGTGTGGGAACCTCTGTTTTCACATTTGGTATCTGCTGGACAATCAGAGTTGTCAACTGTAAAATTATGTCATTTATTGGGTAGCCAGTGAAATTAAGGACTGTTTGTCTCATTGATTACAATGACATCTGCAAGCAAAAGACAGTTTTGCACTATGGTAGTTAGTCTTGTAATTCGCTTGGCAATTACACATCTCTTTGGCAAGAGGATATGGACAAATTTGGATCCCCGGTATAATCCTGCACTGATTGGGAACTCAAAGTTTCTCCCATTATCTTTGTAAACAATCATTGCTACATAACTAACTTCTTAATCTTGCTGATAAATTTGATTTGGAGCATTATCTATATTGATAGGAATTTATTTTGGATGGATGACGCCCCTCATGCAGCAAGGCTATAAGAAACCAATAACAGAAAACGATGTATGGAAGCTAGACGTATGTGATCAGACTGAAACATTGAGTCAAAAGTGAGAAGTTATGTTGCTACTCTTGCTTGCACATTTTTTGAACAGCAAGTTGAGGTTATCTTAAGAATGGAACTCTTTTGTTTTTGCAGGTTCCTCATATGCTGGGTTGAAGAATCACAAAAGGCAAACCCATCGCTATTGCGTGCTTTAAATGGCTGTGTAGGAGGAAGGTAAAACATTTTCACATAATTCTCGATGGAGAATTCATTTCGTTCTTTAATAATGGAAATTTGACAAAATAAATACTTTTCATCATTCGAAGAAAACACAAGTGTGTCATGCTTGGACATGTGAGTTCCTATTTAACTCATATTTCATGTTTTCTTACAGATTTTGGTATGCGGGCCTATATAAAGTAATGACTTCATTCCCTAACTCTTTCTTAAAGGAAAACTTATGTTTTGGAGACTTCACTTAGTCAACTAGAGCTGATAACATGCATTCATTTGTGTGGAAACGATAATGTTTTAGTATAAGGTGCATTGTTTTGACATTGAATTTGAGTCCATAGTAGTCATACATAAATTTGGATGTGAATTGTTATTTGACTGTCACGGTCCTTAATCGCAGTTGGTAGAATTTTTTGGCTATGATATTGCATGTGGTCCATTCATAATTACATTGCTTCGTCTTTTTTTTGTTCTTTTTTCTTTTTCAGTCTTGTCTTGGCAGATTTCTTATTATCTTTATCTTTGTGCATGTTAAAGCATGAAGCGAGATTCTGCCATGGATAGTACTAAAACTACGGACAATAATATTATTAGTCTATCAATTTGGATATCCCAACTGATTTTAAGCCTAGAATCCACTTTAATAAATGCACCATCTAAATCAATTATAAAAATAAATAGATACATTCAACTTAGGTATCAAATTGATTTTTAACCTTGAATCCACTTAAAAATATTCATCTCTTGAATCAATCTGGAAAAAGGTTGCCTAGTTAATATTGCATAACGTTTTCATTACTATGAAGGATCACTTGCCCTGTTTGGAATTCTACAAGGCAGATTCTTTCCCTGTTCTTTGTGAAACAAATTTTGGTAAGGATATGGAAGGAGATGAAGCATAGAAGAGATATGTTTAAATTTGTCTGGTAATTGCCAAAGTGGAAAGACAAGATGTCCCCCATCTAAAATGGAAAAGATCAGAAAGATCTCTCAAACAATTCATCCTCCGCATAAGTGTTAATCTGAAATCAAATTCTACCTGGACCCTTCATTTTCTCCTGGGTACCGGTGCCAGCATGTCATGACACCACCCCATTTGTATTGGTATGGGTGCAGGTGTGGATGCTTTAGATTACATTTGGTGGAAATGTAAAACAATAGGCAGAGCCAAGCCATATATCCACACCCGAGTCTGAGCCCAGGTAATATGGCTCTAACCATTTAAAAGTGCAAGTTGAAGACCAAGACATCAATTAGCTGAGTATGATAGGATTTCTTGTGTGATTTTGATGGCCGGTGAAGGATTCATTTAATTGTATTGGTCATACAAAAGATGGCATCAATATAGCAGTACTTTTTGAGGCTTATGTAGATGAGTGTGTTGGTCGTTCTAAAAAATTAAGCTTTGGTGTAGGCATTTACTCAACAGCCGCCCTTATCAATTGGGTTTATTGTGCATGTATTGCATTGTCCTCGAGTGAGAAGAGAGATTATTATTGAAAATACAATGACTTCTCATACTGTTGGTAAACACTGGTGAGTTAGTTTTAAGACCTTATAACAAACAACCTTGTGGATCACTCTTGAGAAGCCCAAAGCATGGGGTGGTGAAGTGCTCTAGACGTGGATTTAGGATTTCTTTTTGTCTTCTGAAAATTGATTTAATCCCCCATCTTTAACTTTGAAGGTGTTTTATTTTGTGATCAAATCCTTCTCTGCAATCACATTTTGTTTTTAAAAGAGTAACCTTTGTATTTATCTCCTGGTTAAAGTATTTTGGTCTTCAGGTTAAATATATTTCTAATCTTGTGAATGAATAGTTATAAATAACTGAAAACTTATCTCAGCCCTTTTCATTTTATGCGGTTAACTGGAAGATGAGCGCTTAGATCATTTGGTATCATAGAGTTTTGGGTGTATGTTGATTTAAAAGATTTAAATGTAACCCATGCCTGTAATTCGAAATATATTTTTCGTAATCTGACCAATGCATATGCGGACGTGCAGATTGGCTATGCTCTTTCGCCGTTTGTGGGACCCATTATGCTAAACCATCTCTTACTGGTGAGTGACTGTGTTCGATCTTGAATGATTCATATAGCACCTTCTTACTGATATATACAACTCAATTCTACTTATGTCATACTCAAATGTTCACGAGGAGTATGTAGAAGATTCAAGATATACTTGTGTGGAGTTTGAATAACCCCCTCTAAGCATATCTCTTCTCTTGATCCAGTGCAGTTTTTCATCTAGAAATTGAAATGAAGTATTGGTGTCAACTACTGTTACCATTTCAGATGCACATCGGTCCCAAATATCAATATGACTTCCATAATTAATGTTCAAGTTTGCCTATAAACAACACTCTTCCCCATTTCAAAAGTCAAATTTTGTCACTTCATTAATGCTGTTCCTAATGCACCGTATATTACATTTTGAAAACATTTAGTTTCGTTTATAATTATAAAAGAGTAAATGGGACTAAAAGAGGGTTATCGATATCAATATGATTATACCTCTCTATGTTTTGGATGGACCTGGATGGTAGGACTAATTCCTTTTGATTTAGCCATCACAAAATTGATATTTTTAAACTTCTGTGTAAGACGAATGCTAATGTGTGTGTGTGTGTGGAGAGAGAGAGTTGCAAAAACACTAGTACAAGATATATGGCGCAAAGCTGTTGCGAAGAAAAGAGGCATATTTGCATATATGAACCTGAAACAAAATATTTACTTGACAATAATTATGATATCTAAGGCATTAATTTAACCAGTTGGACTAAAACGTTGGCACTAACATACATTCATACAGTCTTTACAGCGAGGTGATCCGGCTTGGATTGGTTACATCTTTGCCTTGTCAATTTTAATTGGAGTGGTATGTTCGTATCCTTGTTTACAACCTTTTCAATTGCTTTCTAAAACAAATATTTAGCAATGCACTATTTAATTTTAATTGTGTATACTATCTCTTGGTTCTCTCTAGACCCACACACTCTCACTATGACCAAAGTACCGGATGTTTCTTGATTATTTGGATAGGGAAAGGTTCTGGTGAAGGTGGGGGTAGTTGATTCGGGGGAGTTTTTTGCTTCCTCACATTTTTTTTTTCACATGTTGCACCCTAGAACCATGAACGTTCGACATGTATTTAAGCTAGTTTCATTTTGTGCTTTGCATGCGTTAGTGTCCTTTACAGGAAGTCATAACTTGTGAGCGGTCTACTGATTGATATTTTGGATGAATTCGTACTGGAATGAAATCCAAATTTTCTTAGGGAGTAAGGATCCATTATTTAGGGATCAATTTCTGCCTTCAAATGAAACTTGGTCGTTTATTTGACTTCCTTATAGTCTTCAGCTCTTGTGCTTTTTGAGGCGTCTCACTTTTGAAAATTTATTGGGTTTCATACACTTTTTTTTTTTTTTTTTAATATATATAAATTGATTTTGCTCGCTTATCCTTGATTTTTTTTTTATTATTTTTCATTTATTTTTTGGTGAAACACCCAACTGTTTGTTCCTGGTAATTTTTTCAACCTTCCCTTCTAACCAATATAATTTCTTCTTTTATCATTAAGATTTACCTTTTGACTGTTAGTAATATGCCTTTGCATATGATACAGACTAGAAATATTGAATAGTTGGAAGATAGATTATTCATTTTGTGACCTAGCTGTAGTACTTGTGTATGCTTGTGTGATTCACGCAAGATGTAAGGGGAATAAGGTAACACAAGTAAACCTAGTTATTTTTTCTTTCTTGGTCAGATGAACACTGTTTGCATTGTCTGTTCTCTAGGTTTCAAATTAGGTATTAATCTGAGAAGATTACTTTGTTGTCCACTTCTGCCGAATTTATGGTTCAATATCTGATAAGTGGGGCGAAAGCTTTTGATAATTATTTCTTGATATTTGAGATGATCATCTTTGTTTCCATCTTGTAACATTTATATTTGAATACAATTTCTCTCTTCTTTTTGCCAATTACTTCAAGTCCATATGGATGGGTGCACCCGTCAAAATTGTTATATTGACTGGTGATTCTACGCTGTCCAGTCTCTTGGTGTTCTTTGTGAAGCTCACTACTATCTGAATGCTTCAAGAGTTGGATTCAGGCTAAGGTCGATATTGGTAAAACTTTTCTTTCAGCTACGCATTAAGAATTGTGGTGTTTTTACTCTGTTCTGACTCTCTTGGTAGCTATTTTACATGTTCCATCAGGCTTTATTGATATCTTAAATGAAAATTGTAATCTGGTAGGTTAAGCACAAAGTTACATCAAAATGTGTGGACTTCACATTCATCCTCCTTTAGAGAATCCTCTCTTTCTTTTTAATGTAGTAAACATCAAATGCTTTCTGGTATATACAAGGTTTTCCTACACACATGCTCAAGTTGTCAACAAAGAAGGATATTACTCCCTGTGTCCCTAAATGAATGTCCAAATTTCAAATCAAGGGACATCTGAAAATCTCTACTTTTTATACAATTTAGTGACAAAGATTCATATATACTCTTGTAATCTTCTTTCCAAAAACATTTAGATTTGCATGTAGAAAAGTACTAGTGAAAAAAAATTCGAAAAAAAACATTTTTAGAGACAGTTATTTTCAAAAAAGATTCATTTTGGGACAAAAATTTCTTGAAAATGGACATTCATTTAGGAATAGAGGGAGTAGATTTTAGTTGACCTGTGGTATGCTTTTTTGATATCTCTGGATACGCGCATTAAAAAGCTAACTAACACATCTTAAATAATCTTTTATAATTTTTGCACGTAAGGATATTTCTGGATATGAAGAGTTTTATTATTATTTTTTTTAATCGAGGCGCCGTAGGTTGGTATTGGTGCTATGGTTAGATGGGGACTTTGCTCAGATACAAGTGTAAAAATTCAGTCATGTTACTCCACGCTTGAAGTTGTCCCACCGCAAGTTCAGTCATGTTACTCCTCAGTAGTGGTCTCACTGTTGTGCTTTGGCAAGAGACTTTGTTTGAGGTGGGCAGAAGATGATGTGAATTTTAAAAGGAATCATTGTTCCTCAAAAGATTCGTCTTCACAGTTGTCTTGAAGGCCCTGTTATTGTAAATAACAAGATAGACCAATAGGTTTACTTGAAAGAAATATGGTTTGATCAATACTAAAATGAATGCCGCAATCGGAAAATGTTGTAGCATGAATATGCATATCAAATAATGGTAACTAGAGAATAATTAGTGATGACAGAAGTATTTAAAGGGACAAACCTGTGAAGTGGTTTCTGATCCAAATGTCACTCTCCGAGAATCTTTCATGGCCAGGAAACTTCGTAAGCTTTACCCTTGCTCTGGTACCATGAGATTTTTGGAGAGAGATTTTTTTATATCTTTCACATGTACAACTATGGTACATATATAGAAAAAGATACAAAGTCAAATTGGTAGAGAAAAGTAACTAGCCTAGCTAATTACGAGGATTGACAACTTCTAAAAGGAAACTGACCTAACCACTATTTGTTTTACCAAAAATAGAATAACAATCAATGCAAAACTTTATTTTAAAAAAAAAAAATTCCTAAACAAAAGGAAAGATGGGTTATTTAGAGACGCACAGTTCGGTCCAACGAGAAATATCGGCTTTTAATCAAAGGCGTGTCCATTCAAAGTACCGTTTTAATGTTACAACTGCCAGTTTTAATGTTAAAAGTGCCAAAAATTTCACTAGATCTTTTTACTTATTTTTTTTGTTTTAAACAAAGATATATCCCTTGAATGTGCCTGCTCTAATTTTTCAACTGACAGATTTTTCGTTTTTAGATTTTAATATGGCATCTCAAACAAAGGTTTATCCCTTAAAAGTGCCAGTTTAAATGTTAAAAGAGCCAGGTTATATACTGAGCTTTTGGATTCAAACTGGCACTTTTAAAAGTGCAAGATTATACGTTAAAGGTGACAATTTGAATGATGAAAGTGTCATATTTTTATACTGAGCTTTGACATAGAATCTATTACGTTTAACGTTAAAGTGACACTTTTAACAAGTCTATGAAAATGCCAAAACAATCAATCTAATCACATAAAATTGCCTAATTAATTATATCTGAGTTTCTTACAGATGCTTTGCATTTTTTTTATTTTTTTTTTGAAATTTCAATGTTTTATCCCTTTTATGGATATTCTAGGAAGATGGGGTTGGGTATGTTTTAGTTCATTCTTTTCTGCATTCTCTTCTTTCATCACCCTGATTTTATCTTCTCGTGTAAAGGCTATTTCCTTCTTTTGATAGATCCACTTATTAGCTAATCTGTTCTCTTGTGATTTATTGAGTAGAAAAAATAATGTGGATTTGGTTCTTTATAAATTGGATTCCATAATTTTTGTTCCGCTTCTGTATTGACTGTGCTGCCCTGACCAAATAAATGATTTTTTTTGACATAGGTGGCTGCTGTATTTCGCAAGACACTGAGACTAACTTACGAGGGTCGAAAGAATTTTCCATCTGGAAAGATAACAAATATGATGACAACTGATGCTAATGCACTCGAGGTATGCATATATCACATTTATCTGCTGCATTTGTCAAGTCCTTATTGATAATAACTGAAGAATGAATGATGCTTAAGAAGTGATAAATCTTTGCCTCCGTACTTGTTGAAGGGTTTTTTTTTTTTTTTGGAGGGGGTGGTGGTGGTTAGGGCTCGGCTATCTAGGATTAGGGGTTGCTATTTCTGATTAATTTGGTTTGAAGGCCTATTGATCCTTGCTTTTCTCATACCCTCTCCCACAACGGATCCATGGGCCAGGTGTGTTTGACTTCATGGTACAAGCCACCTCTTATAGACATTGCCAACCACAAATACTAAATCATGGTTCCAATGACATTATGGTACATGCTCCTACAAGAAGACGTTTTATTATCAAATTACTGGAAAAATATAAAGTGCCCATGCTGCATGATACAACACTTTCTCGTGTATCAAAGTTACGATTTGTTCAAATGAAATTTACCATCTACAAAATGAGATGTCTGACTTTGACATTAAAGTATCAATAAGTCCAGTTTAGGATACAAATATTTCGAAAATGGTTAGAGACCCCCTAATTACTAGAGGAATATCCATATTAAATGTTTTAATCATAAAAAAAGTATCCCAAAATAAGTATTTTTTGGGATGTCCCAAAACTTTCCATTTTAGACGAAGAAACTTTACGTATTTACCCTTAGTGGACTCACATCCATATTGGGCCCCACTTTTTACACAAGAAATTTTTACATTTTTACCCTCAGCCCATACTTTAAATAATAGAGTAAAATGCTTTACCTAAAACTGTGTGCTGGGCGTAAGGGAACCCTTCTTTTGAGACTGAGGGACTACAAGATAATAAATAACAATAGAAAGGGAAAGACTATAATCATAACAACATTATTATTTAACTAGTCTATTAAGTAACAAGCAGTTGGAATCCTACTTTTACATCATCAGCCACTCACTCATATCTTCTCCCATTTACCGTAGTATTGAGAGTTTGAGACCAACTCAAATGAAGTTAAAAGAAACGAAGAAACAGTTACGTGATTACACAATTTTGTAGAAACAAGAAATATAAATCATCTAGAATGTTATGTGATGTGCTAACGTTCTGTATGATATTTTATGAGTCTTTTGGTCTGCTTAGCTCATTAACTAAACCACATTTCCATGCCTTTTTCAGCAAATATGTATCGAACTTCACAGCTTGTGGTCAGCTCCGCTTAGTATTACTATTGCCATGACGCTACTTTTCCAGCAACTAGGTGTTGCTTCACTTCTGGGTTCCCTTATGTTACTTCTCATGTTCCCCATACAGGTCAGCTATTTTCTCTATTGTTTTAGCTAATGGTAGTTCTTCTCTTTCCTTGGTTAACATGTCATATGCGATGATAATATAACTTCCTCTTTAATTTTGTTCTAACTTCGTTGTTCGCCTTTGGGAAGGCAAAAGAGGTTATAACAGAAGTTGTTCTATAGTAATTTCACGGGCTAGCAAAATATACTGAGCTCCTGACCTGTATTTGCATCTTGACCATTTTGATTCAGGCTTATTTCCTCCTAATTACTTTATTTTATATTTGGGAATGGAATCTACAAGAGGCCCACAGAAACTTACGCACACATGTATGCACACACACACATATATATGCATATAAACATGTATTTATATACTTATGATCTTGGTAGATATTTAAAATGTTTGAATTATTCCTGGAAACATTATATACATGTCTTATGTTTACATAAGATTATGATATTCTTCTATGAATTATTTCTGGAAGCATTGTATATATGTCTTAGGTTTACATTAGATGATTAGTTATCACCAACTGATCACCTTTTATCATTGCGCTCTTGACACATTTTATGTCATTTGGTGAAAATAGACTATGATTGTTAGCAAAATGCAAAAATTAACTAAGGAAGGATTACAATGCACTGACAAGAGAGTTGGATTTATGAATGAAGTTTTGGTTTCCATGGACACTATTAAGTAAGTCCCTACTCATCAATCCAGTCCTTAGTCTTCTACAATTTTGAGAGTTAATTTGGTTTTTCTCTCTTGCATTAATTATCTTTCAGGTGTTATGCATGGGAGAAGAGTTTCCAATCTAAAATCCAAAGCATCCGGGACGAAGAGCTTTTATGGTTCAGGAAAGCGCAACTTCTGGCAGCGGTAAGACATGACTCTACCATTGTAGAAGACTATCTTGGACTTGCAACTTCATCGAATTTGTTTACATCTTCAAGGCATGTGAAACATATCCTAAATAAACGTCGTTGTATCAGAAAATGTAACAGCAAGTACAAAAATGTTGCCACTCATGATGTAGAGGTTGAGGAAGCAGATGTGGATTAAGAGAACCGGAAGTTAGGGGTCTTAGCTTGATTGATATTGTAGAATGCAAGATGGATGTATCATGTCCATAATTTACAAGACATGCTTTCTGTTATCATTCATGTCGAATATAAACATGTGCACATAAAGTATGTGCGGTGTTTGTCACCTGATATAAATCTCGACTTACTATTCTATATTTTCCGACCCACTTTGCAGTTCAATGCTTTCATACTCAATAGCATCCCAGTTGTTGTGACAGTGGTTTCCTTTGGCGCATTCACTCTGCTCGGTGGAGATTTGACACCTGCAAGGGCTTTTACATCACTTTCTCTATTTGCAGTGCTGCGTTATCCATTGAACTTGCTTCCGAATTTAATAACTCAGGTTCTCTTCTCCTCCCTTATCATAGGTTGCCGTATGTGTTATCATGATATTATTTTTCTTAAATTTTAGATATGTAGTTTAGTAGCTACTACAGGAAATCAATGTCAATGTATGAATCTAAGTGAAATAAAAAACTGGGTCTTGAAAAACAAAGGAAAATTGAAATAATGTTTATACACATATGTGGTGATAGATGTCACCTGTGACAAAATACCAATACCTAACCTAGAAGCTACCGGAGAAGGTTTCAAGCATCTGAATGGACTATATATTGGGCTGAAGCTCATTCATTAGCTCTAGGAAAATAGAAATGCGGTAGCTCTTGCAAATTGACAGGTGTCACAACTAACACTACCTACTCCCGCTGTCCTATAATAGATGTCCCACTTTCCTTTTTGGTCCATCCCAAAATAAATTTCGCGTTTCTAAATAAGGTAATCACTTTAGCACTATTCTACCATTTGGCAAGCAATGTACTAACAAGTAAAGCAGAATCCTTAAAAACGTTGACAAGTCTACTGCGACATTTATTATTGGATGGAGGGAGTATGACTCAACATAGAAAAATAACGAGTTTATTGCCAATTTGACCTGCGTACTATCAAAATCTTGACGATTTGCCCTCGTACTAAAGAAACTGCCACTATGACCTGCGTACTATGGTTTTAATAAAAAAGTGACCAGGGATAACGCTGAGCCGTTAGAAACTTAACGGGCTGTCAATATATGTTAAAAAATTAACAGACTTATAATAAGAAAAAATCAAATGTGGCCCTGATAATTATATTAATGTCATAAAGGTCCAAAATATTTATATTCATAATAAGATATTAATAAATCTGCACTCATCTTAAATTTTTCGAATCTGGGTAAAAAGTAGTACTAGTATTCAACAAGAACACCAACACCTTAAACAATTTCAACACTACCAGACCATGGATTGAACAAAAATTCGCCAATTTCAATGATTCTTGAGAAAATACCAACGGAGATCGATAAATCAAAAACACACCAGACCCATTAATCGAAAACCTAACTAATTCAATTCCACATCGTTTTCTGGCCAGATTTGGAAAGTTTGGGCCAGATCTGGGAAGAGAAAGTCGGAGAAGATGAACGGTGCCAGACAAGGAGACGGCCTTTGATGGTTGCGTTCGCCGAAAGGATGGATGGAGTTTGGCCGGTGACGGAGACGGTGGGGCGCCGACAACGGAGACGGAGAAGAAGAGAAGTCGACGGGCTGGAGATAGAGAGTTAGAGAGAGAAAGGCGTTGAGTGTGTGTCGTGAATGAGGGGAGTTTAGTTGGGTGAGCAACGGTGGCGGTTTGGTGGGTGGCGGTTTGGAGGGTGGCGGTTCGGTGGGTGGCGGTTAGTAGTGGTGGGATGGTGGCGGGCTGGGGAAGAAGAGGAGACTTTGATCGGAGGAGGAGGAGCAGATAAGTTTTGTATTTTGATTTAGGGTTGGTATTGGGTCATTGGATGGAAGAGGGGTTATTAGTATAAAATAACATTTGCACTTCTAACCCTTTCATTTAAGATGAGTGCAGATTTGTTAATATCTTATTATGAATATAAATATTTTGGACCTTTATGACATTAATATAATTATCAGGGCCACATTTGATTTTTTCTTATTATAAGTCTGTTAATTTTTTAACATATATTGACATCCCGTTAAGTTTCTAACGGCTCAGCGTTATCCCTGGTCACTTTTTTATTAAAACCATAGTACGCAGGTCATAGTGGCAGTTTCTTTAGTTCGAGGGCAAATCGTCAAGATTTTGATAGTACGCAGGTCAAATTGGCAATAAACTCGAAAAATAACTGAAGAAATAATGGACTTGGATTACAGTAAGTGAAGAAATACTGGAACATGCAAGTAGGTGCAGGTGCAGCCTCAAAGAAATAGATTGCGGTGTTCTCTACCAATATCCGATTCGCTACCCTATCCTGTAGTTTAAAACAATTTGAAAGAAATAAGCATCACAGTTATGATCATAGGTGAACTTGCTTATGGATTAGATATTAATCAGCAATAAAGGAAATATATATAAAACATAAAATAATCAAAGAGGTGGTGAGGCTAGGCTTTGTTGTTGTTATATGGCGAGACAAGTTTCACCATGCCCCTTAACATGAGCTGTAAAACCATTTGCTAAGGTGACACAAAGCAATAAGGCAGAAAATGTACATCTTCCTGGTCATTTGATCGGTGACGGAGGCAGAGGAATCAACGAGCCATTTATGTAGAGAGGTCGAAATTCATGTAGTGTGCTGACCGGTCATTACAAAAGTATTTTTGAGGAAGAAGAGGAGGAAGCCTGAAACATTATAGTGTGCAAACTCATCCTCATGAGCTTTACCTTCACTGGGTTGGGGAGGTAGGGAGGATTACAAGCATGCTCAGTATTAGAGGCAATATGGACATGTCGATCTCAAGGTGGTTTCTGTGCAGCTTCTAACAATGACCGATCACATGACTTGTCTGACCGCAATTTTTTTCTCCAACCTCCATCGCTTTACATACTTCCCAACTGCACATGGTTACACCCACACCAAACAAACTGCTGCAACACCAAGGGGTAAATAAAACTACAGCAGAAATAATATCCAACTAATATTGAGTAGGATTTTCTATCTAGAGATGAAAGTATTAACATACAAATTGTCGTTCATGCATCACCTAGTTGGAAGGCTATTGTTAAATATGCATCTAAATAGTACGCCTATATCCCCCTGCCTTTGCTTCTTGAATTTGATGGTTTCTTCATCCAACACAATGTATCTGTATTAATACTTGTGCCTCGTATTCAAGTCCAAAAGTTGTCGAAGAGAACTATTTTGTCAAATTACTGACATGGTTAGTATTGGATTATGAAACAATTTTTACTTATCTGTACCATCATGCAGAAAGAAGGTTTGGTTGTTCTTAATGTGTTACATGTTTGTAGGTTGTGAATGCGAATGCATCACTACAGCGGCTGGAGGAACTCTTGTTTAGTGAAGAGAGAATCATGTTACCCAATCAACCTCCAGAACCAGGTCTGCCAGCAATCTCTATCAAGGATGAATACTTTTCTTGGGATCCAAAGGTCTCTCTCTCCCCCCACACACACGTGCGCTAAAGAGTCTAGCATATCACCACTCTTTTTAGAACTTTTTTTTCTGTTTCGTTTCATTTATATGAGTTAGTGATTGAAAATACGTTGTCCTATTATAAAACATAATTCTGCGAAGCTGAGAGGCACCATGTTTGTGTGAATATTGTAGCTGAAATGGGAATGCTAAGATGGGGATGTGTGGTAAAACGAGAAGAATTAGAAGTCCCGAAATCCTAAAGTTAGCTTTAATCAGAAAATATGACAGGATTTTTTCTTAGATAGTTTTGATGCACTTAAGTTTGATAGTGATCGCTTCATGTAGGAAGTGGTGATAATATTAATATCAACAAAAACTGTAATAGAGATATAGGGTAAGACCATAACTACCCTGGTTTTGGATGGACTAACTGGCAAAATGGTTTATGTTGTCGACCCCAAGTAATTCGACAAACTGTTGTCTTTATTCTTGTGCAAGAAAAGTGTAGTGTGCATTGAAGCTAACCTAGTGTATCTTATATCAAGTTCACCTATTAAATCTTCTAGTTTGACATAATGATGCGGGCCCTAGGTTGTATTATTCTGATAGCTTGAATGATGAGTGCAGCCTCCCAGAGGTTTTATTCTCTTGGTGTAAGATCTGATTAAGATACACTCAAACCCCCTTTCTTATTTGTAAATTGCAAACTAATCCAACCATGTAACCAACCAACATTAGAACCCTCTACTTGGGTACTATATTGTGGCTTGATTTGAGACTATGACAGCAGAGAAAAGGCAGTTTGCTTGGAAATTTGAAATCTTACTTGTGAGATGAAATGTTAATATAAAAAAGTATGTGATGTTGATTGAAGCAAGTTAACTATGCTTATCTGAACATTAAAGCACTCCAAGAATTAAAATGGGCATATAGTAATATAATTCCTTGTGGACAAAAGTATTAATTAAGTTGAATTAGAGGATTCCCATGATTATTTATTGGATAAAATCATTTCTGTTTGGTATTAGCTATAACTTTCAAATGTCATGTCTTCAAAAGGTTTCAAAATCTTTTTCTTTTACAGGCAGAGAAGCCTACTTTAGCAAATATAAATTTGGACATACCAGTTGGCAGCCTGGTTGCTATTGTAGGTGGTACTGGAGAAGGGAAGACATCCCTTGTATCAGCAATGCTTGGAGAGCTTCCTCCTTTGGCAAGTGCAAGAGTGGTCATCAGAGGAAGAGCTGCTTATGTTCCCCAAATTTCATGGATTTTCAATGCTACGGTGTGTGTTCTAGGCCTAACGGTGTTTTCTCTAAGAATGTCATATAAAGAGTTTGTTGTTAGACTTAGTATTCTTTAACAAAGTTTTTGTCATATAGGAATGCAAGTAAATTAACTCTCTGTAGCGTGTTATGAACTAACTTCCTAGCAGCACAGTGCAATGAATAATATGGCAGCAATATACTAAATACTTGAGGAAGACTTTTAGAAAGTTGAAGTAAGACAGGATTCGACGGTTGTGCTAATGCTATATAAGAAACAATGGAAGTCCGTTACTCAGAAACCAAATTACACCCACACCCTAACATAAGCCAAAAATTAACTAAGAAGACACGTGTAAGACAACTCAACTAATTGTTAGTAATAAAAGTCATTATAAGCCGTCCGAATGAGATTTAAGATTCAAAACTCCAGAAATGAAAAAAAAATCCGTGAAAATAATTTATTGTTGGCTTGGTTGGACTAATAAATTGAAGTAGTAGCTAAAGGATTTTTTTATGACTTCAAAGTCACCAAAAAAGGGGAAAAACTTATTATAGGCTCATTATTTTAGGTTGCGTGCCACATCTTCCCCTGGTTATAATAGGCTCAGCTATGATGAAATCTCACATAGATTTTCAGATTGAGTTTTTGGATCAACGCATTTCAGCTCATCCTCGGTAATCCATTTTGATGCAGTAAAAACTGCAGCACGAAGATACAAATATTGCTAGAACAGCAATAAAGCCTAAGAAGGCTGGTAGAGGGAAAAGAACCCACAATTTCAATATTTTTTTATTAATCAAAACAAGGCTCATTTTTCTTTTTACGGCACACTCTTCAAAGAATTATGCAACATAAAATGTGTGTTGGGAAAATTATTCGTCACTTTAAAATTCGAGGACGAATTTTCTCCAACCAAGGGAGAATGATGCAGGAAATGTACCCTTTACAATGACTATTTCTAGGGTATTTATAGAATACTTGGGACATCCCTCCAAGCTTAGGAATATCAAAAATACTTAAAGGATAAATCTAATAATTAATTACATATAAGATAAGATGGATAATATATCCAAAGATTCATGAAACACAAAATGTTGATCAAAATTCGGATGTATATGACTTTCAGACTACCTTCTAGTCAAACAGACATAACTCTCTCTAGAAAGCTCCAAATGATGATCCGAAAAGTGCTGTAGAAACTACACTCAATGATCTTTCCAATGATATTTTATTTGTAATTTTTGGCCGAGTAAATTGATAGATACACCCTGTTGAAGTTGACTGAAATTTATGAGACTGTCAAGTAGCTCCTGCGTCACATTTGCTTACAACGGTTGATTTTCCTGAACACTTCACCAAATATTTACATGTTTCTCCATCTTTTCATATCGTGTGCTTGAAGTGGCTGACTTTCCTAACCACTTCACCAAGTATCTAAATGTTTCTCCTTCTTTTCCTTATCAAGCTGGTCCAAACTTGGTTTTGCCAAGTTATCAAGTGCACTTAGCCCATCGTATGCATAAAGGTTAGAAGCCTTAAATATCTGCCTGGTTAAACTTGTTCCTATAGATAGAGGCTTGGTCCCATTGAACTTTCAGACTGAAACTGACTACGTATTTGTGTATATATGTGCGCTGTTGCACTGGTGGTGATTACATTATGTGCCTGACTTGGTGTGTCTCGTGTGTATGGGAGGGGGGGGGGATGGAGTCTACGCTTTTGGGGTTTCCCCAACTGTTGCGATATGGTGTAGTTCACTAGTTTGTTTTTGCTATGGTGCGGTTTAGATGATATTTTTACTTGTTCTATTGAGTGCCTGTGCTTGTCTTTGATTTGTGATCTTGTTTCCATAGCTAGTGCCTTTGCTGTATTTCATGTATGTATGACCGTGTGCGCCTGTTGCATGCATTTGTATGTATATTTGCATGTATATTTAATGCCTTTGAATGTTGCTCTTGCAGCTACGTGAAAACATATTATTTGGATCTCCATTTGAAGCAGAGCGATATTGGAAAACAATCAGCGTAACTGCATTGCACCATGACCTTGACATGCTTCCTGTTAAGTGTCTCAACCTAGTACCATTCGTGTTAGTTTTCTATTAATGTGTGATCTAGTTTCCTAAAAATGGTCGCTTTATAAACTTTTTGTGTTTTCCTATTTGATAGGGGCGCGATCTTACAGAGATTGGTGAAAGAGGGGTAAATCTTAGTGGGGGCCAAAAGCAAAGAGTATCAATGGCTAGGGCTGTGTACTCCAACTCTGATGTGTATATACTTGATGATCCTTTGAGTTCACTGGATTCTCATGTTGGCCAACAGGTGATCACAAGATACTCTAACGTAAGAATAGTAAATATATTTCAAAACAGGAATAAGATGGAAGTACTTTTCAAATGGTCATTATATTATTTGAGAGAATCTGATTTTTCTATATCTGTCCCCCTCCGTCCCGGAAAGTTAGTCCTGCTTTTTTTCGTTGTTAGTTTGAATGAATTTTTTGAGCAACAAATTGGGTTACTTTTAATCATCCTAATGAAAATCTAAAAGTTGTTAATGATCCACCATTATTAATATTATCAATAACAAGTTTTAGATCTTCATAAGAATTATTAAAAGTAACCTAAACTATTGCTCAAAGTTCATTGAAACTAACAATGAAAAAGAGGGACTAACTTTCTGGGACGGGAGAGCATTACTTATGAGTTGGGCTAAATTTATTTGCACTCTCATTTGTGCCTTAATGATTTAATAGAGATGATTCCATGAAGATGTACCTTATCCTGTCTCAGCAGCTTATTCTCTTCTCCTGAATGATTGATTGATTGCCATCTTTGTAACTTTTTTGTTAAATAAATACAGAAATCATGGTTCGGTACCCCTGACCTGTTGCACGGACTACCTACTCTTGCCACGGTGTCACCAAGCATTAGTTTCCATTTGTTCAAATCATAACCAGATTTCTTGTTTGTCTATTTTAGTTTTCCTTTAGTCAGTATACAATGTTTTGGTATTGTCAATAGCAGCATAGGCTCTTATTTGTGATTATTAATACTTGTTGTGCTTGAGAATTTTAATCTCTGTCCGAGATAAGTTATCACAGTTTTGTGCTATTAAACCGTTTATCTATACTGTGTGAAAAAGGGGTGGACCTTGAAGCCTCAATACACCTGTCTTGTATACTAAAAATTCTCATAAAAAACAGTTCACCTCTTAAGTCTCCCAATACATTAAAACATACCCACACTACCTATCCCGGGAGTTGTGTCGCTTAGGGAAATATTTATTAAAATGTACTTCAGACTAAGAATTAATGATAATACACCCATACATCAGTGTGTGCCACAGCTCAAAAGCATTCTTCTCACGTACAGGCAATTATTTCCAGGTATTTTTGAAGTGTATCAAAGAAGAATTGCAAGGTAAAACAAGAGTGCTAGTCACAAATCAGCTTCATATTCTTCCTCAGGTGGATCGTATTATTTTGGTGTCTGATGGTATGGTGAAAGAGGAGGGTAGCTTTGAGCAACTCTCTAAAGATGGCCCATTATTCCAAAAGCTAATGGAGAATGCTGGGAAGATGGAACAAGAAGTGCCAGGAAGTGGAAGCAGAATGAACGTAGACTGTGGATCCTCAGAACCTGTTGCTAATGGGGTGCCAACGAAGTTGCCAAATGATCTTAACACCACAATGAAAAAAGAAGGCGATAAATCTATACTAATCAAGCAGGAAGAACGGGAGACAGGAATTGTCAGTTGGAATGTTTTTGTGAGGTAATATTAAAGATAAACATATTTTAATCATATCTCTCCTACTTAGTTTCCAAAACATCCTTCAAAAATAAAATTTCAATGTTTACTGATGCAAACCTTTTTTAAGTAAGCAGCGGTTATGGTACGATTCAACCTTCAAAATCCACACTAATGTGTCACTTATGAGAATTATTCAATATCTTTTTGGCCATAAACAAATTTGAATATGTTCTGAGTCATCAGTTATGAACATCACTTGATTCATTTTTATCTTTATTGCTGTTGAGAAGCCTTCAACCTAAATTAGCCCAGCCTTAGGCATGTGCATTTATATTAAAGTATAGCAATTGTAATATAAATGTGTGTGTGAATGTGTGACATAGAGGGAGATTTTGTACATAGGCATTTATACCAATGGAGGACAGAATTTTACTTGTGGATCGCAACTAAGTTGTTTTTATGCATGCTTAAGATTATTGAGGGACTAGGTTACGTATTTTCATGGGAAATAATTGTAACAAATACGTGACTTTTTTTTGTTTTAAATATTTTGATTTATTATTTTAGAAATATTTGTAACATTATTTAGTGCATTTTTATGTAGTTTATTCTTACGATTTATTGATTTTAGCTAAGATTGTATTTAATATAAAGTTAGCTTATCAAAGTTACAAATATTTGGAAAGTAAATTACTTCTTTTGAATATTAGAAAAGAAAAAAGAAAATGTTTTATCTTTAGAGAGTCCAGTAGCTCCTCTCCCTTAATTAATATTATGTATTCTGAAACTATTACTATAGGATCCTTGCTTTCAATCCAACAACCTCATTTGGAGTATGCCGTAATCCTGATTCGTCAAACATTGATGCACAAGATATGCCACAGAACTTGGTGATTAACCATAATACTCCCTCCGTCCATAAATGAGTGCACTCTTTAGGTGAAGTCACTAGATCTTTGTCAATCAATGTGCTCTATCACATGCTTGTAATCTTGATTTGGGGCTATAATTAAGGGTACACATGTAAATATGGTACTACAAGTGCTTAGTCAACTTGCTTAAATTTCCCTTAAAAGTAAAAAACTGGCACTCATTTAGGGACGGAGGGAGTAGCATTTCACAGTTCAGATCCTGCGGCTCAGTTCAAACCTCTTATTGTATCTATCTCAACAAATTAACCAGACCTCTTATTATTCTCAAGCATATATTTCTTTATTCAGGTACAAAGATGCTTTAGGAGGCTTGTGGGTTGTCATGTTATTATTCATGTTCTACATTTCAATGGAGGTGCTTCGAGTTTTAAGTAGTACATGGCTAAGTTTTTGGACAAAAAGGAGCAGCTCAAAGAGTGACGGACCTGGTTCTTACGTTTTGGTGTATGCTATTTTGTCCTTTGGTCAGGTATGTCTGCAGGTCACTGTAGCATCTCAACGCTTACGGTTGAAAATTTCTTTTGCTATTATTTCCTAATCAATCTCTCTCTCTCTTCATCTTTCTACGTCCCCATTAATAATCCTGAGACTGTCGGCATGTGAGTAAGCCTAATGTTACCTGCATGCGAGGGATAATGTTATTTCGAATACTAGGGTAGTTTTGTGTTGATGCTAAGGTTTTGATCTATGATCATATAACATATGCAGAAGTGCTGTTCTTGAAAATAGTTATGTCCACATGTTCCTTATTTTATTGAAGTGATGCCCAAAGTTCACTCACTTTACTATATTTGTGCTAATAAAAGATAAAACAAATCGCTTAAGAAGCATTCTGGCCGAAAGTGAAACAAGCTTGTGAAATATTCATACCAAAACATAATTCTCTGTTGTGGCTTTCTTTTTTCTGAAAATCTTAAACCTAGCCTAAGGCAATACCTTGGTAGGTTTATAAACTCATCTGCCATGATTACTGTATAGCTATGTATATGTGTGTGTGTGTGTGGTGTGTGTATATATATTTGTATGTGGGAAGTGTCATACACTACAATGCACTATTTTGAAGTAGCAGAAATGGCAATGCTCGTGTATTATTTTTATGAATTCTTCTTTTCATCCAAGCAGTTGAACCTATGGAAATGTATTGTGTTTCTTATATCACATATTGTATATATTTACTTGGTGAGTTCTGTACACAGGTGATGGTGACATTTACAAACTCTTTCTGGTTGATTTCATCAAGCCTTTTTGCAGCTAAAACACTTCATGATACTATGCTGCATTCAGTACTCAGAGCTCCAATGGTATTCTTCCACACGAATCCAGTTGGACGGATGATCAATAGGTTTGCTAAGGATCTTGGTGATATAGATCGAAATGTTGCCAATTACGCAAATAGTTTTCTGAGCCAAGTATGGCAGCTACTTGCGACTTTTGCTCTTATAGGCATTCTGAGCACCATATCCCTATGGGCCATAATGCCACTCCTTATCTTGTTTCATGCAGCCTATCTATACTATCAGGTTCGTCATATTTCAAGTTTCTTCATATTTTCCCTTTTCCTTTCATCTCTCTATATAAGAGATTTTTATGGAGCCATCCTATAGGTCTATTCAGTTCTCATTTCCCAATTTTAAAAGAGTATATATTATGATCATTCAAGAGAGGATCTGATTCTGACTCTTTTGCTAACATTTTTTATTACATTTACTTGTCATTATTGAAGATTGTACAAAATGTGCTCTAAATAGTTTTTCAAAGTATACATATTGTATACTTGGTCCATATACATACAAGGCCCATACAATCATCTGAACTACGATCAGGACTTTAACAATGGATGTTGAGATGCAGTTAATCAAGTATAGTTACACTAACGTGCATTATGCTCTGATTAGCAACAAAATCTTGATTTTCTGCAGAGTACATCCCGTGAAATAAAGCGTTTGGATTCAATTAGCAGGTCCCCTGTTTATGCCCAGTTTGGAGAAGCATTAAACGGTTTGTCAACCATTCGTGCATATAAAGCATATGACAAAATGGCTAACATTAATGGGAAGTCTATGGACAATAATACCAGATTTACCCTTGCAACCTACAGTTCAAATGGCTGGCTATATATACGTCTTCAAACTTTGGGAGGGATCATGATCTGGTTGACAGCTACATTTGCTGTAATGCAAAATGAAAGAACCGAAAACAGTGTGGCTTTTGCATCTACTATGGGTCTGCTCCTCAGCTATTCTCTGAATATTACAAATCTTTTGAGTAATGTACTTAGATTAGCAAGTAGGGCAGAAAATAGTTTTAATGCTGTTGAGCGGGTGGGCACATATATAAATCTTCAAGCTGAGGCTTCAACTATCATCGAGAGTAATCGTCCCCCACGTGCATGGCCATCATTAGGGTTGATCGAATTTGAAGATGTTGTCCTACGTTATAGGCCTGGACTTCCTGCTGTCTTGTGTGGCCTGTCCTTCATGATCGCCCCATCGGAGAAGGTTGGCATAGTTGGAAGGACTGGCGCAGGGAAATCGAGCATGCTGAATGCTTTGTTCAGACTTGTCGAGCTAGAAAATGGAAGAATATTGATTGATAATTGTGATATTTCAAAGTTCGGATTGACAGACCTGCGTAAAGTTCTCGGTATCATACCTCAAGCGCCTGTTCTGTTCTCAGGTATGCATTTTGCAAAATCAGGATTTAAATACTAGTCTGTGAAGTGTAAATCAATTATTTAGCTTTTACATGTTTCTCTTTTTCAATTGATCACGAATGCTTAAGTTTTTCCCTTTAACATGTTTTGTATTGCACGCTATAATAGAGAAGAGAGTGCGAATATTGAGTAGACAGACTATAATTTTGTCTAGGCAAAACTATTTATGCTCCTACTAAGAGTATTATAAATGGAAACTTTAACCCAATCTTATAATACACATAAAAGATACTCCCTCTCAAGTAGAGTGTAATGATAGGCAGGTGCCGCTTCTCACAAGTATAAACTCCTTGAAGGTTGTAAATTTGTATCCTCATTTCCATTTGACATTTCCAAATTGGACTCACATTCTGACAATCATCTTGAGTATATTAACGTCCTGTTCAAGCTTTTGGCAAGTGCTTGACATGCTTTCTTTCTGCAACCTCTTGATAATTTATTCATATTAATACAACACGAGTTAACTTTTTCTTCAAGAAATGAAACATTAAAATAAACATTATTTTGGATATTCTCGCTCCTACATTATTCAAAAGAAGTTGCTTGTGTAAGTATTTAATCATGACTTGAGAATATTTCATTTTGTTTTTGGCAGTGTCTTGAGACACGAGTGAACATCTCGTTTTTTCGCTGTGGTTGTCTACGACTCCAACTTTGAAAAATGTTAATCAAATTCTTCAATTTGATTCAGTCAACATAAATCATCATGATCGTCTTGAAAGATTTTGGATACCTCCACTTCAAACATCCATTTGGACTCACATTCTCACAATTCATTTTTGGAAGTTTGAAAATGAATTGTGCAATCAATGTACAAAGTTATTATTCACTTCTCTCTTTTCTCATATATTTGGTTCTTCCTCTCTCAGCTCATTCTATCCATGAGCATCTTTATCGTTCTCCTCTTCATTGTCTCTCATGTGTGTAAGTAGCTACGCGGTGAGACTAGGAAGGTATTGCTGTGCCGCGTGCCCCTACAAACGTGCAATGCTCTTATTAACCTGTAGTCACTGATAGACTAATACTACCTCCATCCCGGAAAGTTTAAGTCCCTCTTTTTTTATGGTTTGTTTGAATGAACTTTGAGCAATAATTTAAGGTACTTCCTAATGAAAATCTAAAACATGTTATTGATACATCATTGTAAGTACTAAGTATATCAACGACGATTTCCAGATTTTCATTAGGAATTATATTAACCTAAATTATTGCTCAAAACTTTCCAAGATGGAGGGAGTATTTTATTACAGTCCTTTCCAAGCTCTCTGTAGCATGGAATTCGAGCCTCGTTTAAATCATGGAAACATTGCACTATTATATTGATTTGTATATGAGCCGAGAGCAATATTTGGAGCTTTTCTGGTACACGACTGATGCTGACCCGAGAAGAACGGAAAGAGCAAGAAGGATTGAAATCATGAACTCCTTTCCCCAGGCAAAAAGGCAATGAAATTGGATCTCTTAGTATGTTGGTGTCCATTTTAGATAATAGTCATTTATGGATTTGCTCTCTTTGTTTCATTTAGGAAGTCCCTGTTTGAAAAATCATACTCCCTCCGTCCCATTTCAAATTGCAAATTTAAGGTTATGCACGGGAATTAAGGAAAAGGTTAAAAGGTGATGTGTTGTGAGTGTAGATAGTTGGGTAGGAGAGAGAAAGTGGGGTAGATAATAGTAAGTCGGTTAGTTTATGTGAGTATGACCAGTGGGTCCCATTAATTAAAAAACATTATAAAATTTCCATTTTAGGCTTTTGCAACTTTAAGTGGGGCACGTAATATGGCAATTTTGCAATTTGAAATGGGACGGAGGGAGTATACTTCAATAAATGCATTGTTACCACTAAGATTAAACAAATACAACATAATCCTGAAGAGTATCCAAATTTTTATTTAGAGGAATTTTTTCATTAAGTCTTAAGCTTGATTTCGGAAAAGGGACTCGCTAAATGGAACATCCTTAGTAGAACAGTGGATCTCACTCTAGTATTATTCTTACTTTTGTAGGTTCTGTGAGATTTAACCTGGATCCCTTCAATGAACACAATGATGCCGACCTTTGGGAGGCCTTAGAGAGGGCACACTTGAAGGATGCCATCACGATGAATGCTTTTGGTCTGGACACTGAGGTATCACCTGTACTTTTCCATTTGTGGTTGATTAATTTGTCTCAGATTTTTGTTGACTGCTACAGGTATCTTCCATTGTTTGGCATTGAGCAGGAAATTTTATGGTTTATCTGATTTAATCTATTTAGAGTGGACTATTAATAACGAGTGTCGTAAACTGATTTTACTATAAACATGTGTCTTTTATATTAATTAGTTATCCGTCAACACGGTAATATTGATTGTACATGCATCAGTTATTCAACTAGTTTGGTTTTATATGACATCCTCACTCAAAAAATGCACTCTTTCGTCAGTTTGCGAATTTACATTCTGCTGTTCGAATAGCTAGATTAAGTTCACTATGTGTGTGCATGATATAATGATAAATTTTCGTTACAATACTTTTCAACTTTTTTGTTTCTACTTTTTTGCTTTTCTTTTGAAAGTCTTGATGGCCTTAATCTGTAGACCCTCCTTCCCATAACAATGTGCACAAACTTCCCTTTTAGGATAAGTCTCACTTTCCCAAAATGGAAATTTTATATGTTTCTTTATCAATTAGATCCACTTGTCATATTCACAACATCTACCCACTACTATTCCCTACCCCGCTGTCTCCCTCCCACCTCATTTTTCGTACGCACAACAACTATCTATTACTATCCCCTCCTTAATTCCTGTGCACACACACATTATTATGGGACGGAGAGAGTAGTGGTTATTTACTGAGTGGTGGAGAGTGCGGGTTGTTATATGGAAGTTGTGAATAGCTATTGTTGTAATTATGTTCACGGGGTGGAGGTAATTTTGGATAGCTCAATAAGTGACAGCGCTTCATCCATTTTACTTGCAAAGGTCCTGTGGTTGATTTGTTTGCTAGTGGCCAAACTTGCAAGAACTTAATAGAAAAGTTCTCTTTTTTTCTTTTTTTCCTTTTTTTTCTTTTTTTTTTTGGGGGGGGGGGGGGGGGGGGATTGTCAAGGTTTTGGAAGCAGGGGAAAATTTAAGTGTTGGGCAGAGACAACTATTGAGCTTAGCTCGAGCATTGTTACGAAGATCAAAGATTCTTGTTCTTGATGAAGCTACTGCATCCGTTGATGTCAGTACTGACGCTGTCATCCAGAAAATGGTACGGAAAGAGTTCAAATCATGCACAATGCTCATCATTGCACATCGACTAAATACCATCATTGACAGTGATAGGATTCTTGTACTCGATAATGGTCAAGTACGTCTCGGTTTACCTACTCCTTATAATTTGCTAATTCTTTGCTTGTGTTTTTGAAAATAATTGTAAGTAATCCCTTTTTGAGGAGAATCTGTTATCAATTTTTCAGGTTGTCGAATATGGTGCCCCCGAGAAATTGTTAGTCAGCGGAGAAGGTGCTTTCCTTAAGATGGTTCAGAGTACAGGGGATGCAAATAGTCAGTACTTGCATGACTTGGCTTTTAGAGAGGAAATACAGAACACATTCGAGTGAATGACCAAATATTCAACTGGATAACCATTTAACTACTGCAAATAGTCAGTACTTGCAGGACGGGGCAAGCCCATTTCCTATCTTTCGAGACATGTCTAATATGTGAGACCGCCTTTTATCTACAATTATGCTAGTTTAATTAAATAGGCAAAAAACATATTTTGGTCACTAAACTATAAGCTGATTTTAAATGATCTCACTGAACTTTTTTTTTTTTTTTTTTTTTTATTGAATGTACTCGTTGAATTTTTTTTCAGTTTTTTAAATGTTCTCACTCCATCCATAATTTCGTTTAAACATAACAAAAGTTAGTCATTTGGCCTCATGTGACTAACTTTCACTAAGTTTAGTAATTTTTTGTTAAATTTGAAGAACTCCCTTTCACCACCACTATCACCACACAACCATCATGCACCCATCACTACAACTGCAGCCTCCACCGTCTTCGCTAATTCAGCCACCAAGGTCACTATTACCATCTCCGCCAACACAACCACCACACCCACCACCATCAATAAGAATGCACACACTATCTACACCAGTTTGCACAATAAGAAGAGATAAGCACACTGAAATCACAAATTTTATCTCAAATCCAGATTTATAGGGAGAATTCACAAACCCATAAATTAAAATTTCAAGAATCATACTCCATCCGTTCCAAGTAAGGTGAAACATTCATTTTGAAGTTAAGAAATTAAGGATACTAATATTATATTAAGAATGAAAGGTAGTGAGGAAGAGAGAGAATTAATGGAGAAGGAAAGAGAATGAGTGTAGAATAATGAGTGGTTGGAAGGAAGAGAGAATGAGTGGAGGATTATAAAAATAATAAAAATCTTCCATTTTTGATTGTTGCAACTTAAATGAAATGCCTTAAATGGCAAAATATTGCAACTTACTTGGAACAGAGGGAGTAAAATCTTTCCAAAAATAAAGGGCAAATTGCAAATTAGTTACCTGAGTTTGTCGTCAAGTTTCAATTAGTTACCCAGTTTGTGTTTCGGTCAATTTAGTTATTGAATTTGTCTTTTTGTTACAATTAGGTGTAAAATTTGTTAGCTCATTAGAAAACAAATGAAAATGGATGAAAAATGTAACAAAGTTCTTTCAAAATTGCAATGATCAACCCTAAAGTTTAAGTTATTCCATTACACCCCCCAAACTAACGAATGTTAAGAGCTATCTTCTTTCTAACCAACAACAACAATAACAAGCCCAAGACCGGCAACCACGATAACCACCGTCATCATCACTATCTCAAAATCCGGTCATCACCACCACCCAAATCCGGCCACTACCATAACCACCTATCTTCTAATCAACAACAACAATAACAATGTTAATGAGACACCCAAATCCAAACCCAAACAACCACCATTGCACTCGCCTAATAAAACTCCAATTCACTACGGTCGAAATACGGTCATCACCACCACCCATATCAAGTTTCAAACCAATCAATCCCCGTCGGAGATAGCGTGTTTTCCGACCGGAGATACTGGATCTACGGCTTCATCGTAGTGAGGGCACGTACCAGATCTGGATAGGTGACGGCTAGAGATATTGTCAGAGGTCGTGGAGGTCGTCGGAGCTCTTCGACGGTCACACCATGTTGTCACCGGAATAGAGAGAGGAAGAAAGGAAGGAGGGGCCCGACGTCGCCGGAGGAAGAGGGAGGCGAGGGAGAGAGCGCCGACGTCGCCGGCCCTGAGCACAGCGATTGCCACCTTGAAGATCGTCCAAGTGTCGCCGTCGGTAAAGCTTCCTGGACGAATGAAAAGAAAGGGGACATCGGGGTTATGGTTATGGTTAGGGTTTGGAGAGAATGAGAGACAACCGGAGGCGAGGGTGAGACGACTAAAGGTGAGGGGGCGACCGGTGGGTAGAGGTTTCACCGGAGAAGACGAACGGAGATGGAGAGAGTGTGCGTGCGTGTTTTTTAGAGAGAGAATCGTGTGTATGACAGATCGGAGAAGAAGGGGGTTAGGGCTTAGACAGATAAAAGGTGGAGGTAGAGGTGGAGATAGCCGGAGGGGTTGGGGGATCGCCGGAGGAGGGTGTGGTGATAGAGAGAGAATGCAGTGAGAGAAAGTAGAGAGAGAGAGGGAACGTCTCTGTGCGCCGAATGAGAGATGGGAGGGGAGGGGAGGGGATGTGGTTTCTAAACATTCGTTAGTTTGGGGTGTAATGGAATAATTTAAACTTTAGGGTTGATCATTGCAATTTTAAAAGAACTTTGTTACATTTTTCATCCATTTTCATTAGTTTTCTAATGGGCTAACAAATTTTACACCTAATTGTAACAAAAAGACAAATTCAATAACTAAATTGACCAAAACACAAACTGGGTAACTAATTGAAACTTGACGACAAACTCAAATAACTAATTTGCAAGTTGCCCAAAAATAAAATAACAAGTTTTTTTTTTTTTTTTTTTTTTTTTTTTTTGAGGAGGGGGGGGGTGGGAAATTACAGAGCTACTCAGGTCAGTCATCCGCACCAGAGCTTCGGCCCTTCCTCCCTTCTTCTTCTCCAAAAGCAATTTATCTTCAAGTAAATATCAAGAATACGAATTTAACAAACAGAAAGGGGGGGGGGATCCTCATCGGTCAATGTCAGATATGTGCGCAAACATGTCAGATCTGTGCGCAGAGAGAGAGAGAGATGGGCGTTGTGCGCAGGTGCGAGTAGAAGAGGGGTAGGGGATAAACAGCAGCTGCGAAAAAAAGGATTTCAGATCTGTCTGTGAGCGAGAAAGAGAGAGTGCCGGAACAATAACGAAGAATGACCACATTTGAAAAACATAGAAAGTTCAGTGAGAACATTTGAAGAAAAAAAAATATTCAATTAGCATATTTGAAATTAACCTAAAATTCAAGGGTTAATCTCGCTTTACTACCCCCAATGTTTACATGTTGTATCGGTTAGGGGCCTATGATTTTATATTTCTCATTTTAGGGCCTAGACTATCGTTTTTGTATCAATTCAGAGCTCAGGCAAGAGTTTTATTAGATTTTAAACGGAAAGTTAACATGTGCCATCTAAAATCCATTTTCTCTGGGGGGGGGGGTTTGGTCTTTTCAAATCATTAGTATATTTAAGCTTTCAAACTCTTGACTTATGAAACACGGTTCCAAACAAAAAACTCATAAAGTAATTACTTCTTATTTATTTATTTAAAAAAATATTTTCCCTACAATTTAATAGGCCCAAACAAACTGTTCAGGAGTTAATGTGAAAGTTCCTTTAATTGTGAGTATTTTTTTTTTATTTTTTATTTCTTTTCCTGGGTATGGCTATAACTTAAAAAGAAAGTAGCAACATCAAGCATAAACTAGTTATTACACATAAATTGGGAAAACAATTACAAAAAACAGTAGTATTAATTTATTTTTCTTGAGAGAATTATTATAATTATAAAATTCCAATTCTCAAAATTTTGAAAGAAAAAAGTTAATTTAAGAATTTCCCAAACATCAAAAGAGTACTATCGGAACACAAACAGGGTGACTTAAAAAAAAACTCATGAGTCAATTGATCACTCTTGGTATTAAAATGAGTGATAATTTGAGCAACAACATCACCGAAACTCCCAAATCAAACCAAAGCTAATGAACTTGGGATTGATTTGGGTGTACTGCCAAACTATTTTGGTTCAACCATTATTCTTGTGAAAATATCAAATGCCCAAGAGAAAATAGGTGTTAGGATGTGATATTCCCACTTTCTATTCAAAATATAACGAAATGTTTGTTTCGTCCCTAGATTGATGCGAAAATGAGAGTTCAGACTCTAAAGTGAGAAAAATAAAACTATAGGCCCCAAAGTGATACAACATTTAAACCCTGGGGTAGTAAAGTGAGATTAACCCAAAATTCAATGGCTAAAATATGATTTTTGCCGTTTAAATATTCAAACAAAATTTTACAGAAATGATTGTATTGTCAATGATATAATAATAATAATAATATTTAAAATACTGTTGAGATAAATATTACTTTTTTAAATTTATAATCAATGTTTGCTTAAGTGAATCATAAAATAAAGTAAATTATTTTTTCAAGACGAAAGTAGTATGATATTCATGAATAGTTGTTTAATATATCTTGGGTAAGAGGTGTCAACCTTTCCAAGTTAAGATGTGTCATGCATTGATGCTAATTAACTGTAACTGAATTTTGTTTAATTATTTTAAAACAAAGTTGTAAGGGAGAATCATAGCACGTGACAATGCTCTGGTTTGGATGCTAAAATTCTGAATATAATCCATCAGTATCAACTATGGACATGCACTAGAAGATAAGTCAAAGCTTAATGATAATGTTATCAGTTGAAGTTCTCGGTGCAGTATATTTAGGCAAATTTCAATTTCAGTCACTTAAATTTACACCATTTTCGAATATTGTCACATTCTAACTTTTTAAAAAAGTTTCTTCGATTTAATTTTTTGGAAAGTACTCAGTGATGACACCATTAAATATTTAACGGATTTTAGCCATGTGATTGATGGTACGATTAACATCCGTTGACTATTTAATGTGATTAATTATGATTAGTGTTGTTATATACACTCTCTTTTATCACTATACCTTCCCCCTCTCCTCTATCTTTGCACCTCTTCCCTTCACAACTTACGTCGCCTTCTTCTCCTCTTCGGCCAGAATTTTCTTTTTGAAGTTTGTGATAAATAAATAATAATAAAAAAAAAAGGGCTTCCCCTACCATCACGCGCTCTCGCTCTCTTTTTCTCAGCCCCACTTACCTCTTCTCCACCTTCATCCCCTTTGCGATCGTCACTTGTACACAAAAATTTTGAACCCAAAATAGGATAATTTAGGCAAGGGGATTGGGGAGGGAGGGAAAGGTGGTTGGAGTAGCGGACTAGATGAGGAGGGGGGGAGAAGGGAGGAAAACAAAATTAAAGAAGGATGGGACATGGGTGGGGAGAAAGGGCGACACTATTAGGTTAGACCGTTAGTGGTGGTTGTTGGTGGTGGTTTTGCCAAAGAGGGGGAAGAATAGATGATGTTAGGCCACACAATGCAAAATGTACAAATGAAACCAAGGTGAAGGTTTTAGCTTCTAAAATCAAAGAGATAACTAAAGGGCATTTGCTGTTCGTGAAGGCTGCAAGATACTTCTCTATAGGAGACGTATAGAATTCTATACCTTTCCCTTTTTCCTTTTTAATAAAGAGATAATGAGTTAGTGCGATGATTGAACATCATTGCAGTCCACACAAATGACATTCAATGGAGCTTACTGGTGTTTGAACAATAGTGCAGTCCATGCAAGTGACATTTGATGAAGCTAACTAAAATATTGTTGGGGTTTGTAATTTCTTTTGAAGTATATTATGTTATTAATCCGATATATTTGTTAATGGTAGAATTATAATAGTAGTAGTAACAAAAAAAAAGCATTGTAATTAATCATGTTACGAGAGGTAGTGTCGTAATTGTAACATGCTATTTAGTGTTACCATACCAAAAAGTTAGTTAAAGAACCTTGAATTGGTCGTGCGAAAAACGTGTTTTTCTTAAAAAACAAAAACAAAAACAACAACAACAACAACAACAACGTATTTTAACTCTATTATTACAGACACTAAAAAACAATACTATTGACACTCAAAAACACTCTCACGACACTCAAATACTATGAACTAAAATACTAACACCGGCTCTGCCAGTATGAATTATAAAAAATGTCAGTGCATCTGTTTTGTTAGAGCCAATACACGTGTTAAAGAAGAGTCCGTACATGTACTATTATTATTACAGCCGGTACATGTTTTATTACTGGGTTAGGGGTGCATTTGAACAGCCGGGGGGGGGCCTTTTGTGGGGTAGGGGTAAAATGGGAAAGGTGGTTGTACCTATGTGTGTGTGTGTTTGTGTTTTTTGAGGGGTGTTTGTGTATAACACTTCTCTTACCAAAATTCAAAGGATCATGTCCTATTCTGGGACCAATTATGTGTGTGTTTGTTATGGATTTGAGGGCTTCTATCGATTTCTTGAATACAAGGCGGATGGTAAATACTCTTTCCTACATCAGTTGTGTCCTCCAAAGATTGAATCACGAGATGGGGTTCTCCTCATCCTGCAGAAGCAGCCAAAAATGGAGGCATAAAGTATCCCTCATTTACCTTCAATTTGTCTTCTTCATATTATTGTATTCCATTCCCTTTATATCGTAAGCCGTGACGATTGCATTACTATGACTTCTTGATTGACTAGTTAGATTTCTCTCATTTTTCTTTCTTTGTGTATCTGTAACCAGCCAATCATTTTGTTTAAAACTGTACTGTATTGTAGGTGCTTTTGTTGTTTCCATGCAACCCTTCACGTCCTCAAGTTAACAAGAACTTCCCATCAATCGAACAGAGGTATCCTCCAATTGTTTGTTTCTTGAGAAAATTGTGGGTCTACCCTTTGTTTGCTTCCCATTTTTGTGTAATTTCCGTGGGTGAGTGAGCTCCTTGTTTTGGGGTTTTGTCCAATTTTATGGAAATGGAAAGAAACAAGTTAAAAGGTTTATGGGATCTTCATTTGTTCGTTATTATTATTTTCAGAGTAGTTCTGTTTTCCTTTTTTAGAAAGAAATCAAGTTCTTGTCAGTTAAAATGGTAGTCACATTTCAGGTAAAAGAATAAAGTAGAAGTTCCTGATGCATTAATTGAACTTTGTTTCATGCAGGGGAAATTGGGAGTGGTTTGTAAAGTACCCAAATCTCTTTAACCCGGCTACATTGGGAATAAGATGGGTTTCGAGCCATTGGTTTGGTATTGTCGGCCGGTGGCAAATGGGGTTTGGTCACAGGTAACAGATAGTGCTTTTGGAGCTTACACACCTTGTGGCATCGACACCGTCGTGGTTTGTATATCAAACTTGGTTCTTCTCGGCTTGAGTTTATACAGAGTGTGGCTTACTCTGAAGGACCACAATGTCAAGAGGTTTCGCTTAAGATCAAACTATTACAATTACTTTTTGGGTTTGTTAGCTGGTTACTGTGTTGCTGAGCCATTTTTAAGACTGGTTTTGGGTATTTCTATCTTTGGCTTTGATGCACAGATTACCCTCGCGCCATTTGAGGTATTTATCCCTTATTGGTTTATGTGTATCATCTTTGTCAAAATCAAATTGTGGTGCTAATCAAGGGTGAAACATAAAATTTGGGTTTTGATAGTTACATTTTTTTTCTTGACCAAGACGCTTACTGATTTGAAATAGTACTATACTGATGCATTTACTTTCCAAAGATGGTTGCTGTGTAATAACATTATACTTATAGTGTGTATGCACATTATTTTGGTCTATTTCAGCATTTTCAGCAGTTTCTATGATAAACAATCAGGTTCGTCAGTAATCGTAATTCATATGCTTGTAGATCATTATTAAAGTAAGCCAGAATAATTTGCTCTCTTGTGTCAATTCATGTGAACTTGTAGTATCGTTTCTATTATTTCAGGCATTTAATGCACTACAAAAGGCATTTGGTTGAGAATACAAAACGGAGCACATGAGTGAGGATGGTCCTCATGGCTGTTGCCATTTGGGCTTTAAATAGTGCTACTGCATAATGAATTAGTTGCCGAACCGCTCATTAGGGTGCTCTTCTCACTCGCGGATGATATAACATCTTGATGTGTAATGACTAACAAGGATACCAAGAACAGTGGTTGAAGCTGAAGAGCTATTATGCAGCTCTCCAGGCAACTCTGTTGGTACATAGTGGTGTATAGATTGGATTTCCCTTTGGAATTACTCCCTTTATTCCAATATGGGTGTCCCTTTTCATAAATATTTGTCCTCAAATGAGGGCTCAATTTTCTATGAAGTTACTATATTCACCTTCACTATCTATCTCTCATGTTCCCATATGCGCTTGCAATGCAATTGTGTGAAGACTGGAGGCATTCATGTATATTCTTACTACTAAATGGCCTAAAAAGTCAACTTCCTTAATTAGTGAAAGACCTAGAAAGGACGCTCATTTTGGATGGAGGGAGGATGTGTGTTCTATATCTTGGCATGTGTATGGATATGGGGTTGTGAGAGAAGTTTGCTCGTGTTGCACATATAATAAATGAAATAGTTAGTAGTTAATGCTCAACCATTGAACTTTATCCATTTCATGAATCGATTAAATTGTTTGAAAGCTCGACATTTGAAATAGCCACCTGTCTGATCTGTCGTTTATTGAATCCGTGTGTATTGCTAGATCCTATTAGGCAGTCTTGCATTTACGGTTGGTGTGTGTTGTGTGTGTATATATATATATATATCTACATATATATATAGATATAGGGTCGCGCTCCTGTGAGAACCATTTTAAATGAGAACTGTGAGAACCATTTTAAATGAGAACTGTGAGAACCAATCATAACCGTTTGATTAAATACAAAATCAAGGGTCCAGATTATAGATACATTGGATACACTTGGATACGGTAGCTAATTTTCAAAAATACAATTGGATACATTAGTTTTTAACCTACTGTATCCAAGTGCAACACTTGGATACAGTACTTGTTTAGCTACTATATCCAAGAAGTGCAATATCAAAATTTATGTATTGTATCCAAGTGTATCCAATGTATCTATAATCTGGACCTTTGGTTTTGATTCTAATCTAATGGTTATGCTTGGTTCTCACGGTTCTCACGCAATTGTGGTTCTCATTTGAGCACCTATATATATATATATATATATATATATATATATATATATATATATATATATATATATAGAGAGAGAGAGAGAGAGAGAGAGAGAGAGAGAGAGAGAGAGAGTAGGTTATGGTAAGAGTATCATGGACACGTAAACTATGGGATTTTGTCCTTCTGCCACAAATATTTGCAGCATTTCATTTCTCTGCTCGTGCAAGAACTGCAACTAGAATAGATATTGCTGCTCAGCTCCAATATTTTCTGTTCAATGATTACCAATATTCATTTACTTGTTCATTACTATTCCCTCTTTTGACATGTGCACAATGGATGCCTTCTCACAGATGGTTTCACTAATCATTGAGGCTCTTGCTTGGTGTTCATTGATAATTATGATTGGTGTGGAAACCAAAATCTACGTCAGGGAGTTTCGGTGGTACGTCCGGTTTGGAGTAGTTTATGCATTGGTTGGGGATGCTGCCTTGCTCAATTTCATTTTTTCAGTGAAGGATTATTATCCAAGGTCAGTTTTGCTTTCTTGATCAATGGTTTGGAGTTTCGGTGGGACTTCTTATGTGAAAGAAATGACATCAATTTTCCTCAATGGTTCACTAACACAATTGTTCCCCCTTTTGTGATACCATACAACTTTAAACAGAAATGAGAAGTAGGAAGTTTGAATTATGAGCAACCCTAACCTTTACTTGGTTAGGGAAAAGCTACTGATACCCGCTCGAAGTGTACATAATAATGAATACAAACTTTCACTATTACGAAGTACTGTATGCTTTTAAGATACTCCTCCTTAAGAGGGTGGATAGATGTTAAAGATGCCTAGGCTGCCAAAACCATGATTAATATGTCTACCGCTTCTGTGAGATCATGCCTTATCAATCTAACTAGCTGATTTCACAATTGAACATAGCGTACAATAGAAGATTTTGCTTATCTTGAATATCAATCAACTTCAGTGTGATATGTTTATGATGGCAAATACAAATGCAATGTAGCAGCATGGATTTCTCACTAAGTTTCACAGGAGTGTATTCAGGGGTATGGTGCTTTCATCTTGTAATTGAGGGTATGGTCACTCTTACCTTGTAATTGATGCAGCGACGTAATTTCAGTAGTCGATTGTCCCATGTGTCTATGAGCTTTCTGTATCTTACTTGTTCCCACTACGCATTTATATTGAGAGAATGGAAGGAGATAGTTAAGCAATACTCACTGTTGACAACTATTGTAATAAATGGATGCTCTATACATGATTATGCAATTAGAAGTTGAAAACAAGTATGAAATAATGGTGTGGAATATATGTAGCAAGTGTTTCTGTGCAGGCCGTACTCATGTTTGTATTTTCTTGTGCAGATCTGTTCTGTATGTGTACATCAGTTCACTTATTTGTCAGGTTGGTTGTGAAATTCTCCTAATCTACTGTTTTGACAGTGTTTTTCTTTTTGTAGTTATAAACGTCTGTAGTCAAATCCTTGGGGGGTGTTTGAGCTTGCATAAAATAATCATACTTTGTGCTAGAAGCACTGCCCATTTATGATTTCACAGCCTACAGATTTAATTTAGGTTTTTAATCTAACACACATGGTCCTAAACACCTAGCCCTAGCTTAGCCAGGCCACAACAATGAAATAGAAGCCAAGTTAATTTTACGCTTTACGCCTTACACTATAATTTATAAGAACGGAAGTAGGAAGTCAACATAGCTTTACTTTGGTTTGCAACAGTGGTATGCAAATAGCTAGGTTCGTCATCTTTTCTTTTTTGTATATTAGAAAGCAGGTAATTAATTTGGCATCTCATCCTCTTGATTAAGAAAGTTTGCTAATGTAAATCTGTTCCTAAAAGATTATCTATTTTGGGTATTAGTTTGTCATTTAGTTTTCAGTTAGGCTAAATTTATTCGCACAACTTAATTTTGATAGGCTAGACTTTCTTAATTTCATGTGAATGAGTAGAATTGATTCACTTGGGATAGATGTAGTTCTTGTTAGGGACTAGATATTCTGTAGTATGACCACATGAAATGGAAACATTAAGTTATTGGTTACTAATGTTGTTGTAGTTTAGTTAGTGAACATGTACATTTTGAAGAAACTTCAAAGTAATTTCTTGGAAATGTAAATAATACACAGAAAATAAGAAAAACGTCATCAAGAGTGAATATTCTTAAAGCTAGTCATTCACGTTCACCCATTCTCCATAGCACACCTGTCTCATTTTGGTACATAATTGATGTTGTGATGCAGGCTTTGTTTGGAATACTTCTTTTTGCTTATATACCCCATTTGGATCCTTACCCTGGTTACCTGCCACTACGGAACGAGTCCATAGATGATGCCAAGTATGAAGCTCTTCTTGGAGGAGAACATATCTGCCCTGAGAGACATGCCACAATATTTTCAAGTGAGTACTTCTATGTCAACTGTCTTTGATGCGAACAATGATAAACTTCTGACAGAGCATCAGGTACTTGGAAAGGGGTAAAGCACTCTGTTCTGTAAGGGGTCTTTGTACAGTTATTATAACTTTAGTCATATAAGCCTCCTAGGCGTTTGGCTATCGTACAATAACTTGACCGTCATAATAGAAAAAGAAGAAGTTACTAAAATACCCTTCAACTGGCTATCGAGAAAATAACTAGGACAAGATGACAACTCATTGGGGGCTCTTAGTGCTTTTTAAAGGTCAGATTCTGTTTGCATGATACTCATGATGTGGTATTCTTTGCCGTTTCATAAAGCGAGTTAGTCAGTTGTTAGAATTAATATCAGCAACAGCACTAGAGGTCGGGAAAGACCAAAACTAACTTGGGCAACTGTCGTTAAGAACGATATGACTGATTGCTGTTTAACCGATCACATCCAGTTGGGACATATAGAATCACCGTAAAAGGGATTGCTTTAGTTGTCCTCTAATTGTACGGGTTTACTCTTGAAGTAAATTGAACTATCAAGATTCTAGCTATCCTCCTATACATTTCCTCGGATGTAATGACTGTAATGATATATTGGTGTAGTTAGACACCATGGTCTCATTTTGGATTCCTCTAACTTATCCATCTCTAGACACGAAGATTGGGGCATAACTGTGTTCCTTGATATGATCCTGAACTGATTGGGAACTCAATGTTTCTCCCATTGCCTGCAAATACAATCATAGCTAAATAATACACTTTCTTAGTCTTGTCAATAAATCTGATTCGGTGCATTGTCTTTTCATAGGAATTTATTTTGGATGGGTGACTCCTCTCATGCAGCAAGGATATAGAAGACCAATAACAGAAAAGGATGTTTGGAAGCTAGACACATGGGATCAAACTGAGACATTGAGTAGAAAGTTCGCATTTTTGTTACCTCATCATGTTTTCCCTTTTTGAAAATCATCATGATGAGGTTGTCTTAATGATAAGTCTGGTGATTTTTCAGGTTCCAGAAATGTTGGGCTGAAGAATCTCAAAAGTCAAAACCATGGATTTTGCGTGCTTTAAATGGTACTGTTGGAGGAAGGTAATAATTTACCGCATTAATCACAATGGTAAATTCATTAGTTTCTACTTACTATTGTAATCGGCATAAGAAATAAATGTCGTTATTTTTTTGGAAAAAAGTATAGTACTGTACCATTATACTTGTTTGCTGCTGTTTAACTCCTCATCTCTCAAATGTCTTCAGGTTTTGGTATGGAGGTTTTTTTAAGGTAATTACTTTACTCTCTAACTACTTACTATGGTGCAATCCATCCAAGTTCAAGTTCCCAATCAATTTCTTGACTCAGAGGGATTGATCTATATTTGTGTGTTTGAAAACAACTTTAGTCGAGAAATCGCTAGATATTGTCATTTGTTGACAGAACTACTAACCACTCCCTCCGGTCCAAAATGACTGTCGTTTTTGGACTTTTCACAAAGATTAAGAAATGCAATTATTACGGCATAGTAATGGTGAAAGTTCCATGCTTACCCTTATTTATTGTCCATCTTTCTTACATTATTACACTCACTAAATCAATTAATAAAGTAAAACAACTTCCAATGTAAGGGTAAATTAGGAATTTTAATTGTTTTGACCCAAAAGTGACAATTAGTTTGGACCAAAAAAATTGCTCAAAAGCGACAGATATTTTGGACCGGAGGGAGTATTATCAATTGGCAGTAATTCTCTTGGTTCATCCTGTAATAAATGATAATAGGAAGCTATATGCATTGTGAATCAACAGCAGTGCGTCTGTTTCCATTGCCTTGACATTGATACGCAGTGCAGATAATTTCCTAATTAGGGCTATTAACAAGTTCCGAGGGGATCTTATTTGTGAATCCTTTTTATTTCTGAAGCGTAAATTTACGTCCCTACATGTCTAACATGAATTTGCCTAACACTTGAAGAGGTGTGTAATTCACTTGGGGCCGTTCCATTAGAAGAGTAAATTTCCTTTTTGGGCAATCCTTTTTTTTCCAATCAATTAACCATACCAACCATTGTTTCCTGCCTAGTTTGAATTCAAATGTTCTCTCTTTATTTGAATTCAAGTGTTTTGAGGGGCAACTTTGAGAATTAGTCATTTGTCAACCACGTTCTTAAACTTTTGTTTTTTCGTTAAATCACACATCTTCAAGTGCGACGGAGGGAGTATATATATATATTTTTTTTTTCTGGTTTTCTAATTGAAGAAAACCTTATAACAAGTATTTAGTCTCGCAGACGGGGCAAAAAATGGACATGGAGTTCTTATGTAATCTTTTGTGGAAAATCACTTTTTTCCTAGTTAGTTCTCAGAGTGAAATATAGACTTTATACTAACATATTTCAAAGTACATGCTATTGATATGATTTTTTTTTTTTTATCTGTGCTATTGAACTTACTAATTCTTATATGGATTTGTAGATTGGCAATGATCTTTCACAGTTTGTGGGACCAGTTGTACTAAACCACCTATTACAGGTTTGTGGCATCTTGAAAATGCATAATTGGTAGATCATGCATATTTATTATAGCTAGTTACCTTGTTGCCTGTTTGAACAACTCAAATTGCATATGAAGGATATTGTTGGTAATAGATGCATCTTGAATTGAATTTTCACAAGTTATACCTATTTATCCTGAATGCAGTCTAGTTTGATCATCCAGAAATTGATATGATGAATTGATTACATCCCCGGTTAAGTGTCCACGTTCTTTTTTAGTGAAACTTTCTATTCTGATTCAGAATATGATTAAGTTCAGCACAATTTTTCCTGTAATACCTCTATTATTAAAAAAAAAAAAAAAAAAAAAAAAAAAAAACAGAAGGGCAAACTGGAATAAAGCAACGATGTCTGCAACAGTATTTCAAAACATCTCGTATTTAGTTTTACGCTCAGTCATGTTGGTTAACCAAGCATGTAATTAACAATTTTAACCAAGTCCCCCTATCTCCTGTGACCTGTACATTTGACTACATTTCTGTTTTGAACAATTCCTCTCTTCTTTTTGTCTCCTGTAATATCAGTGAAAATTCATTACTCGTTCATCAATTTTCATTGAACTGTTTATTATGGGATTTATTATAATAGCTATTTGGAGCAATAAGCTTGTCACTAACATATTACTATTTATACAGTCGTTACAGCGAGGAGATCCTGCTTGGATTGGTTACGCCTATGCCTTCTCAATTTTCATTGGAGTGGTATGCTCATTTCCTTGTTTAGAATCTTAAAAAAACTGTTCTAAAGCAATTCTTTGGCAATGCAATATGCAACTTTTAGTGGTTTATCTCAAAACACAGACACACACTCATTTTAATTTTGGCTGGATCACTGTCTCCTGTATCGGAAAGGGCCTGGCAACCTTTCCGGTTTGCCAATTCTAGGTGTACTGTAGTTAGACATGCAAGGCATATGGTGAATAATTTTAGGCATGTTTTTTAATCGTCTGGGTTAAGGTCGCCGTTCTATGTGATGGGGCTTCCAAAATGGCTTGAACATGAGAATCATGTAACCCATGATGTATTAATTGTGGTGAAAAGTGACTTAAACTTTTCGGTGAGTGGGGCTGTCAAAACGTTGACATACAGAGGATCATGCCTTGGCATATACTTTTCATGATTTTGTGGTATTTACTCCAGAAAGCCGTAAGAGTTGTTGTGGTTACTAATCGAGAAGGTCTATAATGAGTTTGAGTAAGGAAATACTCTGCTCAGACAATGAGACTTGTGGAGTGAAGATGAGAGTATAGACTGATCAAGTTGCGGAGGGGGAGGAAAGTTGATCGTTTTTCCACTCTATGTCTGTAACTCTCTCTAACCAATTGTCATTTCTTCTTTTACTGTATAATGATTGCTCTTCGTGACTTGGCATGAACTGTATTCACTTGATGGTAACATAGTTTGCATCTTTTCTTCTCCAGGTTTGATTGAATATTTTTCTTAATCAGAATTGCTTACTCGCTATTCATTTTGCACTGTTACTGGCTTAGCATTTAACTGATGGGATTCTGACAAAATGCGTTGATTCTTGTTTGAGATGATTTTTTCTTGCTACTGCTTGGAGCACTTGGATTAAAACCAGTCACCTCAACCTTTCAGATTAAAACAAATGCCGTCGAGAGTTAGCAATTGCATATGAATGCACGCTGCACTCATACTATGTGATCCTTTTATTGACCAAATGATTTTACTCTCTCCAGTCACTTGGAGTTCTTTGTGAAGCTCAGTACTTTCAGAATGTTGCAAGAGTTGGATTCAGGCTACGATCAATTCTGGTAAACTCTTTTCTTCCAATCCACACAGATTGTATTTGGTGTTTGTCTCTTTCACAATTGGCTGCTTTTGAGGTTATCCTAAATGTTCAAGTAGGTATTCACTCTTTAGATTACAAGTGTGAAGGTGGATGAAGGCAGAAGCATATACTCCCTCCGTCCCACTCGAATTAGGATTCTTGGTCAATCCAATTATACTTTGACCAATAATTTGAAGAAAAATAATGATGCTTATATAAATAAAAAAATATTATTGTATCACGGTTACTAATAAATTCAATAACTATTTTAAAATTTTCATTTAGATAATTATTTTTCTTCAAATTATTGGTCAAAGTATAATTAGTTTGACCAAGAATCCTAATTCGAGTGGGACGGGGGGAGTAAAAGATAATGAATTAGGAAAAACAAGAATAAAGATGACTAGTGAGGAGAAGAAACACATACAAATAGATGAAAGCTCAAGTTAATTTAAAAATCAACTCTGGATAGCGCTGAAGCTTTACATAACATTTTAGGAAAATAAATATGCAGTTTTAATTACTATACTTTGCACTAAAAAATATTATTGCTCTTCTAAAGTCACTTTCAATTTAAGCAATCCGAATTCGATGATGTGGCTCTTTCTTTTTTCTTCCACCAAACTCGTTTTAGCCATATGACAATTTTTTGGACAATGTAGGACTAGATGCATATGTAAAATACAAGCACATAAGCGCGAGGTCATATCGGGAGCACATGTTGCATTGTAGAAAAAAATGGAAAAAAAGAAGAAGAGAGAGGTCAAACAATGTTTTTTTTAATAAGCTAGACAAACGGTAGACAACTGAAAGTTGAGTTTGGAAGTGCAATGATCGTGTAGAAGGAAAAAAAGTGGCATGGTTGAATGGAAAAAAAATGCAAAATGCATTTGTTAAAGTTGTATTCCCCCGCCCCAACAATTTATACGTAACACGTTTTCCTAATCGAATTAGGAATTTGGAGCAGAATCAATGTGCCTCATAATTAAGTTTTGACCCTGCGATAAGCTTGGGGATGTCCAGTCAGTACTGTTAGCCAATGTTCTAATAATCTTGACAACTAAATTTCGATATGTCTATCGTACATGTACAAGATGACTAGTAAGCATAATTATTGATAAGGGATATGACCAATACAAATCGTATTTACTCTAGTAGCATTAATGGAGATATAAAAGAATGATATGATTGCTTCTTCTGTAATTAATCTTGCGACGTAGAGGATAAATGATAATTAAGTTCATGTTGAGAATCCAAAATAACTGTGATAAACCTTTGGTAATATGCGTTTATGCGGTTTGATTGAGCACAAATGAGGAGTATTTAAATCCTGATCAACTGCATTCATCGGATTTCTTTCTGCTTCTGATTTCTTTTGCACATTAGTGTATTGGGCTTGCCACATTGATCAATTTAGTATTTCATTTGACATAGGTGGCTGCCATATTTCGCAAAACATTGAGGCTTACCAACGAAGGCAGAAAGAACTTCCCATCTGGAAAGATAACGAATATGATGACAACTGATGCTAATTCTCTTCAGGTAACTAATATCATGGAACTCTGGTATCTCCTGCGCTTGTTGTTTTCTTTATTGTAACTGAAGCACTAATGCTGCATGAGATAAGGATATTGGAGCTCTAGGATTTCAGTGATCAGTTCTTGCCTCTGTACTTGCTGAAAGATATGGTGGTTTACTCGCCTGATTACTGAATTTGGCCAATTTCGATATTAACTTTTAGGTCAATTTTCAATCAAGTTGGCCAAAAAAGTCAAGATGCAACATTTATTAAGGGAGGGAGAGAGTATAAAACTTAAATAAACGTACTTGAGTTAAATCCTTGTCCAACTCTCAAATGAGGTTCAATTATCTTATATGACCGTTGAGTCTAAAGCTCCGTGTAAAGGTATCCCAATTGCCAAACCTCAAATAGGTTCAGTTAAATGTCTAAATCTCAAATGAGCTTCAGTTATCTTACATGGCGTTGAGTCTAATGCTTGCAAGCGTATTCCAATGCCCACAAGCTAACAATACATTACTCAATGCGTACATTGTAAGAATAGTTCAAGGCCAGTTCTAATGAAAGTTTTGAAACAAGTTAAGAAAGATAACTTGGACTGCCAACTTATCTAAAGGCTTAATTTGTTAACCAAAATGTATACCATGCCTTAGCAGTACCCACATGAAAGAGGAGAGAGAGGAACCAATAGATCGCTTTAATCGTCACAAACCAAGAGGCATAACTTGTGTTCTAACAATATTGGAGAAAAAACTGTAAGTAGGACGATTTGAACCTAGAGCTTGTGTTACGAGAGCTCAGCCACATTATAATACCCACTTATCTTTAGTTAGGGAGCACAACAATGTAAATAAAGCCATAAGCCCCATAATTCTATTTCAACTGAGAGCGGCTCTCCCTTTATAGTTTTCCAGGAATAGACAACAAATTCAAGCAACAATATCACAAGCCGGTGCCAGTACAATAGCATGAGTTGTTCCACTCACGACATACGAACTTATAGTTAGTCATCCTTAATGACTATGGCAACAGAATCTTGGGACTCCTACCACCTGCATTCATTTAGCAGGTTATCAAAGCCGTAGTTCCAGACAGTAGTTAATGTTGACATGTTATAGATGCGCCTAGTGCATAACAACATCATGGATTCTGCTAACATGCTTAACCAGGAATGCAATACTTCCACACAATTATTGAAAACAGATAAAGTGCCCATTTCTAAATATTCCATAAAATGCACCATTTTTTTCTGAAAGATACAAATGGAAATGCATCAGGGTTTGAAATCTTTCTATGGCCCCAATTCATGCGGGACAAGTGATAATTTAGCCTTCAGACACCTCACTTCCGGACCTTGTTTCAGTTTATCTACAATCAATCTCATATAAATTCTCCTCCACAAAAAACTCATAGTTTTGGAATTCGTCATAAATGCATTAACATCCATTTTCTAATATTAAGATTTCATTTTATACCTACATTAATTGCTGTAAATAATTGTGTTTCACAATGAGCTTGTGAATGCTTATGGTGGTTGGGGGCATACTGAATATCAGTCGGTTAGTGCGTATTGACTTTTGATATGGTCAAACACCCTCGAGATATCCAAATAAAGGAATTATGGGCTATATATGACACTGAGGGTGTAATTTATTAAAGATTTGCTACATCTTCTGATTCGTGGTTCTCATACTTTAAGAAACTTCCTGTGGAAATTATTATATGATATGTATTGTTCAGTTATAACTGCAATATGTTCTTGCTTTCTTCAGCAAATATGCAATCAACTTCACGGCTTATGGTCAGCTCCATTTCGTATTACTGTTGCCATGTCACTTCTTTACCAGCAACTAGGTGTTGCATCACTTTTGGGTTCCCTGATGTTAGTTCTCATGTTCCCCATACAGGTACTTAAAGCTCTTCCTTTATCTTTTTAACCAGCATTAGTTTTGCTTGGTTAGCATGTTTCAAACCAATAAATAACTTTTCCCCATCTATAATTTTGTTGGTAATTTAGTAATTTCACCTTTATAATGATAAGAGGCTGTAAGTGGAGAGTTGTTTATGTTTTCTGGGTTGAAAAATGCAGGTGAAGTTTGGTAGGTTAATGTAGTAGAACATAGGAGATAGTCCACCCCCCCCCCCTTCAAAAAATAAATAAATAATAATAATAAAAAAATCTGTTGATTAGAAAAAAGTCCCTGAGTTATAGTGTGCACATGAACAAATATATGATTAGTTCTCCATCCGTCCATGCAAAGCACTATTCCATTTTGAGATACGTCACTTAAACTGTCAACTTTGCAAAATTATGCCTTAAATCTACATAACCTCTTATCTAACTTCCACTGGTGATACAAATCAAGTATCCTCCAAACGTTCACGTATTTGTAGTAGTTATTACCAAATTACTAGTTCATTTTTGCTCCGAACAGACACTAAGCCTACTGTAAATCAACTAGATTTCATGATTAAGAGTACTGGTAAACAGACTCAAAACGAAATTGGATGGAAAAAAACGCCATACCGTGGAACCTCTACTGAGTTTTTTTTTCTTTTAGCTGAACAATGAATGATGGTTTCCATACAAAGCATACTTTTATGGAAAGAACTTTGCAAAATTAAAATCTACAACCTTGCTAACTTACTGGTGATATAAATCATATCCTCCAAAGTTCACGTATTTGTAGTAGTTATTACCAACGCAGTTATGCTTGTACAACCTTAAGTGTCAACAGTTTTTAAGAGTGAACTCTTTGGATGGAACAGAGGGAGTAATCTACAAGAGGCGAATGAATGTGGTTCTCTACTGGAAGATGGAAATAAATATGAAATCTTGGTTATAAGTCTAGCATTGCTCATGATTAATTTTTTGAATAACATACTGTATGTTGTCTGGTTGAAATAGACGACGATTGTTAGCAAAATGCGAAAACTAACCAAAGAAGGATTACAACGCACTGACAAGAGAGTTGGATTAATGAATGAGATTTTGGTCGCCATGGACACTGTGAAGTAAGTTTCAACTTGATAATTCTAATCTTTGTAGTTTTAAATTTTTATCTTTTGAGCTGGTTTTCTAGCTAATCAACTTCAGATGTTATGCATGGGAGAAGAGTTTCCAATCTAAAGTTCAAAGCATCCGTGATGATGAGCTTTTATGGTTCCGGAAAGCGCAACTTCTGGCAGCGGTAAGATGGACTCAGTTTGTTGGAAAATTCTTACTCAAGCCTTGCTACTTAACTGAAATTGATTCATCGCAATCTCTATATCTTGCTTGCTTTTTACATTTGTAAGAATTTCAACATATCTTGAATAAATTTTAGTATAAACCCTAATATTCTTTATTTCTTCCCTTGCAATGCAGTGTAACACTTTCATCCTCAACAGCATCCCAGTTCTTGTGACAGTGGTTTCTTTTGCAACGTTCACTCTGCTGGGTGGAGATTTGACACCAGCAAGGGCTTTTACATCACTTTCTCTATTTGCAGTGCTGCGGAATCCTTTGAACATGCTTCCAAATCTAATAACTCAGGTTATCTCTTCATTGCTTCTATGTAATGTGTATGCATATATGTCCTCCAGAAAGTTCTCGAAGCTAGTTATAGAGGTTACTGCATGTGTGTTCTTTTGTTCTTATTTACTCCAATATGTTGGTTTGTTGTTACATGAAATTCGCTTTCAGTTAACAAATCTAAGTCAATGAAAGAATAGTATGGGATACTTTTTGCACAGAATTGTGTTAAGGGAGGAAACATTACCATGGACATTAGTTAAGTATGCTGATGCTTGTACCTGCAAGTATTCATTAAGTGCACAATTATGGATTCAAAGAGAAGATGTGGTGACAGTTTGATACCAATACCTTGAATCAAAATGGTATCACAAGGAAAGTAACTGATCTTTTAATATCAGCTTGTCTACCTACAAAATCATTGATAATCAACCAAGATGCTTGTGTACTTGTTCAAGCAATCTAGAATCCCAAAAGTCGTTTGAGAACCTGATGATATGATCATCTTGAAGAAAGTATAAGAACATAGTATTAATGTCTTATACTGAATAATTTTGCCAAAAAAAAACAATGCTTGCATGATGTACAAATTTGCATTTTTTACCTAAGCCTGATTATACTCTGTTACACCCATAGTTGTCAAAGGTGACCGCCCGCCTCGCCTTTTTGGCGCCTTGGGGGGTTGGTCGCCTTTTTGTAGCCAGGCAAGCGGATGCACGCCTTTCTTTACGAGGTGTTTGCCTTGCTCACCTTTTTGCCGCCCGCCGCCCGCCTCTCGCCTATTTGCATTTTTTTATCTTTTCTTTTCTTTCCCCTGTATTTCAAATTTTCATTTAACTTTGCATGACTTTAGAGCTTGTTTTCTTTTCTCGATAATATTTAAGGGCTTAAGTTTATTTCACTTGCTTAAACTAGTACTTGGATTGTTGATTTGAACTATATTAGGATACAATTATGTGTGGAATTGTGAAATTTATTTAATGTTTTATTCTTGTTCATAACACGTTTTATACTTTATTTATGTGTTGCATGTATATAGATATATATTTTCTATTTTTTCTAATTTTTAGTTCTATTTTCCTCCTTGCTCGCCTTTTTGCCGCCCGCCTCTCGCCTCGCTTTTCGCTTTTTCTATGTTCATCTAGCCCACCTCTCGCCTCTCGCCTTTGACAACTATGGTTACACCCTATAAACAAAGATCCCTTCATTTAACACACTTTTCAAGGCATGCCATGATCCACCTATAGATTTTTTTGGTTCACGTAATATAATGTTTGATCTTGCTTAACATTTTTGTGAATTTTTCTTTCGTAAAAATTAATATATTAGCTACAACTAGATTCATTTATAGGTCTTCTCAACTCCTGTAAGCAGTGGGACAGGCTAAGTTTGAGCATAAATTGCTTTGACTAAGGAAAGTCCTCAACATGAGCATCCAAGAGTGTGCCTTGATTATTTTGATATAGCATAGCAATTAAACAAAGTCAGGTTTTAATACCATTTTTATATTGTAACAACAATTGCATGTTTCAGTCTCGTTTATGTTTATACCGATTTTTTGTCACCACTTTGACGCCTAGTTAGTGCTTCCAATTTCATTTGTAAAGCAGAAAATGAATGCATTAACCTTTTACATTAAAAATGCGGACAAGTTAGTGACCAAAGTAGTACCCCGTTAGAGTCATGCATTCGCTTTTGGGATGTTCTAAGAAAAAGTCCAATTTCCTTTTTTGGAAGGCTAGAATCATTTGTGGCCTAAAATTGTTTGTGGAATATCTAAAGCATTTGTATCAACTAGCTGCTTGTTTTAAATAGAGTCATTTGCTTTGTCCAAAACTTTGTTCCCTGTCAAACATGACTCTTATTTTGTAACAAAGGGAGTATTATTTAATACTTGCATATCCAGAAGAAGTATATGCTAGCTTTCAATGGCTGAGACCACGCTGTTAAATTGGCACCCTTGAAGGCGAGTCCAAGTCCATAAGTCATAGAAGAGGATTGCTTTCTTGTAAAACTAAAGGTGTTTTCGGTTCTTGTATAAATGGCAACCGTTGTTTTACTATTAAAAAATGGCTGCAGGGTTTTCGTTGTTCTTACGTTGATGCTTCTTTGTAGGTTGTGAATGCAAATGTATCATTACAGCGGCTGGAAGAACTCTTCCTGAGTGAAGAGAGAATTCTCTTACCCAATCCACCTCTAGAGCCAGGGCTGCCAGCCATCTCAATCAAGGATGGGTGCTTTTCATGGGACCAGAAGGTATCTTTTTATCCTCTCTTGCCCCCTTCTCTCTCTCCCCCTTCTTACTCTCTCTCTCTCTCTCTAACTTGAGTGAAGTACCTGTCCATTTTATTCAGCGCTCGTGTTATGTATGATTTCATTTTTTTTTAGTTTTAGTAGTTCAAGCAGTTGCTTGTTTTTATATTGAAAAATGATCTGCATGGAATCTTATTTTAAACCGTTTCTCTGCGTACAGAAATATCTTACTGTATAATAATGTTACGTTGCCAACGCGAAAGCTTAAGTTGTTTGATAACAATATATATCAAGTTTAACAGCTCCCCCTTATTTGTGACCCGTCCCACGTGGAAAGTTAAATACACACCTCACCATGGCATCACCTTATCACAAATCAAACAGGGTGTCAACATATTAACTCACAGTTCTCTGTTACAGAATTTTATTTTATAAAAGTAAAAATTAGAAAATCGTCGGGTAAAAAACGCAAGCGGGATTCGTATTATTCTTGAAAACTACCACGGGGCGTGAACCCCAACTATATACTACACAAATCCCCAAACTAACAGAAACAGAAGCTGAGTGCCAATATGTAATGTGGAAACGATTGACTTTCATTGGGCTAAAGAGTGTCTCGGTCTGAGAGTATGGAACACTGGAATTAGTTAGTGACTAAAAAGTTTGAAATCTTCCTTGCTAATGGGTAGAAAGAGAATCATACATAGCATGTTACTCATGCTACGAAAACTTTAAGAACTTAAGGTCCCACATATTCATAATTACAAGTCTTTTGGGATAAAGCATTGGCTGTCTATTTGTTAAAATGTGGTCAAACATTTATACAAGATGATGAAATTTACTTGGTTATGTTTAAATTCCATGAGTTTCTATATGCTTTGCTCATATAGTAAAACCTTTTCTAATCCTACCTCTTTTACAGGCGGAGAAGCCCACATTAGCAAATATAAATCTGGATATACCGGTTGGCAGTTTAGTAACGATAGTAGGTGGTACAGGAGAAGGGAAAACATCCCTTATATCAGCAATGTTAGGAGAGCTTCCCCCTTCAGCAGAGGCAAGGGTTATCATCAGAGGAACGACTGCTTATGTTCCCCAAATTTCATGGATTTTCAATGCAACGGTTCGCCCCAGAACTTGTGGCTTATATTCTATCTATTCATATTAATGTGTGGACCTATTCGGCTTCTGCCGAGTTCATGCTAATTCTGACTGTCAAATTTTTTCTGTCTTTTCATTTACTACTACAGCTACGTGAAAACGTATTGTTTGGATCGACATTTGAACCAGAACGATATTGGAAAGCCATAGATGTAACTGCGTTGCGGCATGACCTTGACATGCTTCCTGTTAAGTACCTCAACCTATTACCGTTGAAGTTAGTTTTCCATCAATATGTAGATTATCCATTACGTCACGAAGGTTGTGGCCTGAACTATTTGTGTTTTCATATTTTTTAGGGGGGTGATCTTACTGAGATTGGTGAAAGAGGGGTGAATATTAGTGGTGGCCAAAAGCAACGAGTGTCCATGGCTAGAGCTGTGTACTCCAACTCCGATGTGTATATATTTGATGATCCTTTGAGTGCTCTGGATTCTCATGTTGGTCAACAGGTGATATTTTGTCAATCATGAAAAGATGATAAAAATATATGAAACCTAAGAATAAGATGGTAATGCAATCTCATAAATTGTCTAATGTGAGCTCCAACAATCTCCAGGTTTTCGAGAAATGTATCAAGGAAGAATTGCGAGGAAAAACTAGGGTGCTAGTCACGAACCAGCTACATATTCTTCCTCAAGTGGACCGAATTATTCTCGTCTCTGAAGGCATGGTGAAAGAAGAAGGCACCTTTGAGCAGCTTTCTAAAGATGGCCCATTGTTCAAAAAGCTAATGGAAAATGCAGGGAAAATGGAACAAAGTGGGGGAGAAAGTCAAAGCATAATGAATACTGACTGTAGATCCTCAAAACCTGTTGCTAGTGGACTGCCAACTGAGTTGCTAAATGACACAAATACCACAACTAAAAGGAAAAATGGTAAATCTGTTCTTGTTAACCAGGAAGAACGGGCCACGGGTATTGTCAGTTGGAAAGTTCTCTCAAGGTAATTTTAGCTTTATTGATCATCTACCATGTCTCAGATTTAACTTCATTATTTCAATTCTTAAATGACGTGTCAATACATATATGGATGCTAATTATTGGTTAATGTGGTACAATTCTACATTCAATATCATTTTACATATAGTGACTTATGAAAACTACTTTATCCTTTAAGGCAATAAAGAATGTTAATGTGAGACTGGAAATATAAAGTGCAGATTTTGAGTCATCATGTATTCAACACCACCACTTCGCTTGTAATTTATCTTCATTATTTTTTGAGGTTGACTGAGAGAAGTCCATAGAGGCCTTAAACCTATGTTAGATAAAGAGTAAATTAAACAGGACTAATTCCTACTTTGTATGTATGCACTGGAGAACAATTTGATGGTTTGTGGACCGGCGGGAGTAGGTATTATTGTATGAAATTCATCTCCAGCAATTATATTCAACCTTTTCTTTTTCTACTTGCCTCAATAAGTTAGCCGGACCTCATATTATTTGAAGCACATTATTTCTCTTATTAACAGGTATAAAAATGCAATGGGAGGCTTGTGGGTTGTCATGATACTATTCATGTGCTACACTACTACAGAAGTGCTTCGGGTTTTAAGTAGCACATGGTTAAGCTTTTGGACAAAAAGAAGCAGTACTAAAAGCTATGAACCTGGTTTTTACATTCTGGTGTATTCAATTTTGTCCTTTGGTCAGGTATACAACACATATTAGGTTCGCAATTTCTTATGCTATTTTTTGTGTTTATTTTGAAATTGTTCACATTCTGTATGTATAAAATATCCAAAGAATGTAAAACATTGTGTTTACGTTAGATAGATCTCTAGCGTTTCATGCGAACCAAACAAACGTAAGGTACGTGCTTATACAACGTAAAAAGGTTCGAATTACCTGTTGACCCGAATTTACGTGCAAATTCAAGTAAATTACGTTGTTATACACGTAAATTACGTTTAAAATTGAATTTTGAACATAAAGGATCTAACTAAAACCTTGCGTAAGGAGAACGAGATGTACAACCTCACTAATTTAAAACACCACATATCCTACTATTAGGGGTTGCATATACCTAGTAGGGGTCCTACGAAATATACAACCCCTACTATTATAAAACACAACAACACCCCATATGTTGACCGTAATTAACGTGTAAAGAATGTAAAACATTGTGGTTACGTTAGATAGATCTCTTACGTTTCATTGCGAACCAAACAAACGTAAGTTACGTGTTATACGTTTATACAACGTAAAAAGGTTCGAATTACCTGTTGACCCGAATTTACGTGTAAATTCAAGTAAGTTACTTTGTTATCCACGTAAATTACGTTTAAAAATTGAATTTTGAACATGAAGGATCTAACTAAAACCTAGCGTAAGGAGAACGAGATGTACAACCTCACTATTTCAAAACACCCACTATTAGGGGTTGCATATACCTAGTAGGGGTCCTACTAAATATACAACCCCTACTATTATAAAACACCACAACACACCATATGTTGACCGTAATTAACGTGCAAAGAATGTAAAACATCGTGGTTACGTTAGATAGATCTCTTACGTTTCATTGCGAACCAAACAAACGTAAGTTACGTGTTATACGTTTATACAACGTAAAAAGGTTCGAATTACCTGTTGACCCGAATTTACGTGTAAATTCAAGTAAGTTACGTTGTTATCCACATAAATTACGTTTAAAAATTGAATTTTGAACATGAAGGATCTAACTAAAACCTAGCGTAAGGAGAACGAGATGTACAACCTCACTATTACAAAACACCCCATATCCTACTATTAGGGGTTGCATATACCTAGTAGGGGTCCTACTAAATATACAACCCCTACTATTATAAAACACCACAACACACCATATATTGACCGTAATTAACGTGTAAAAAATGTAAAACATTGTGGTTACGTTAGATAGATCTCTTATCATAGTTGTTAAAGGCGAAAGGCGGGAGGCGGGCGATACGTATCTGGAAAAGGGCGAAAGGCGAGGCGGGCGAAAGGCGGCAAAAAGGTGAGCAAAGCGGAAAATTAAAACAAAAAATATTAAATATTAGAAAATATTATATTTCTACTTATTATGGTATCCTAATTCCTAACATAATTTTGACCTCAAAAGTGAGAATCATAGGATATTGATCTTTAAAAGAAAACAAAAATAAAAAAAGATGCTTGGAATCTAGATTAAAGAAGAAGAAAAAAATTAAACAAGGAGAGGGAGCAAAATAGAAAACGACTGAAAAACTGGAATTAAGTATAAAAAAAAAGAGCGATTATAAATTAAAGGAAAGAACTGGGAATAAAGAAGGAAATACAGAAAAATATGAAATCGACGCAGAGTTTGTGTAGTCGAGTTCGTTGAAGAGTGTCGTTGTCGTTGGAGGGTTGTTGTCGTAGTTGCGCAGATTGCGGTAAGTATTATCTACTTCTCGCTTCTTATCGTTTGGAAATTAGGGCTAGATTTTACAAAGGGGCACCTCACTTACCTAAATTGACGAGGTTTCCTTAGAAAAAAAATACTCGGCAAACCCAATTTGCGCCTAGCATGTCTCTCGCTTTCCTTTCTATTCAAACAGCATACGACTTTGTCCAATAAGGTCATCGACCGAACGCTTGATTTCACAAAGGCGAAAGGCGGCCAACCCTCTAAGGCGCCAATATGGCGAGGCGGGCGGACGCCTTTCACGACTATGTCTCTTATGTTTCATTGCGAAGCAAACAAATGTAAGTTACGTGTTGTACGTTTATACAACGTGAAAAGGTACGAATTACATGTTGATTTATTATTGAATGATAGTTGTCTTGTGTTTCAATTTACTAGATGGGATGGATTTAATATTGGAAGGAGGTGAAAAACTTATTAAGCAGATGATCTCTGCGAAGAAAAAGAAAGGAGCCTATAAAAAAAATCGGTTAAACTTTGTACACAAGTCCTTATGGAAGTTGATGATTGAGAAAGCCAAATTACAAATTACACCGGAGGCCGCCTTGTCGTCTTTTAAATGGATGGCGACTGATTATGAGAATACTGAGGTATAATTTACGATTTCAAGATTTTAAATTTCAATTGATGTAGCTTATAAAATCAATTGTTTTTGCATGTTCTTGTGAAATAGGGAGCTAATCTTATGACAATTTGAAGAAATTGTTACAACAGTTGAAGGAACCACTATACTTACTTACTCCAGACTCGACCCTTGAGTTTGTTACAGCACAAGAAGAAGCAGATTTTCTTCAGGCAGTGCAGGTGCCACAAACTCAAGCCTTGAGTTTGTCATCATCAGGACTTACGAATGCTGTTCAAGGAGCATCTTCATCGAGGTCACATGCTCCCATGAATGACAGTGATTTGTTAGTTGAAGCCTACGGGAAATTCGCCCACGATTGGAATTAAAGGAGATTTTTTAGATTATATCAATGATGAAAACCGAAACACTAATCCGAAACTTCTTAGCCTTAGATGAAAAATCTCCTCTAATTACAATCTTGGGCAAATTTCTCGTAGGGCTTCAACTAACAAATCACTGTCATTCATGGGAGCATGTGACCTCGATGAAGATGCTCCTTGAACAGCATTCGTAAGTCCTGATGATGACAAACTCAAGGCTTGAGTTTGTGGCACCTGCACTGCCTGAAGAAAATCTGCTTCTTCTTGTGCTGTAACAAACTCAAGGGTCGAGTCTGGAGTAAGTAAGTATAGTGGTTCCTTCAACTGTTGTAACAATTTCTTCAAATTGTCATTAAGATTAGCTCCCTATTTCACAAGAACATGCAAAAACAATTGATTTTATAAGCTACATCAATTGAAATTTAAAATCTTGAAATCGTAAATTATACCTCAGTATTCTCATAATCAGTCGCCATCCATTTAAAAGACGACAAGGCGGCCTCCGGTGTAATTTGTAATTTGGCTTTCTCAATCATCAACTTCCATAAGAACTTGTGTACAAAGTTTAACAGATTTTTTTTATAGGCTCCTTTCTTTTTCTTCGCAGAGATCATCTGCTTAATAAGTTTTTCACCTCCTTCCAATATTAAACCCATCCCATCTAGTAAATTGAAACACAAGACAACTATCATTCAATAATAAATCAACATGTAATTCGTACCTTTTCACGTTGTATAAACGTACAACACGTAACTTTCATTTGTTTGCTTCGCAATGAAACATAAGTGATCTATCTAACGTAACCACAATGTTGTACATTCTTTACACGTTAGTTACGGTCAACATATGGTGTGTTGTGTTTTATAATAGTAGGGGTTGTATATTTAGTAGGACCCCTACTAGGTATATGCAACCCCTAATAGTAGGATATGGAGTGTTTTGAAATAGTGAGGTTGTACATCTCGTTCTCGTTACGCTAGTTTTTTTTAGATCCTTTATGTTCAATTTTTAAACGTAATTTACGTGGATAACAACGTAACTTACTTGAATTTACACGTAAATTCGGGTCAACAGGTAACTCGAACCTTTTTACGTATATAACACGTAACTTACGCTTGTTTGGTTCGCAATGAAACGTAAGAGATCTATCTAACGTAACCACAATGTTTTACATTCTTTACACGTTAATTACGGTCAACATATGGGGTGTTGTGGTATTTTATAATAGTAAGGGTTGTATAATTAGGAGGACCCCTACTAGGTTATATGCAACCCCTAATAGTAGGATATGGGGTGTTTTGAATTAGTGAGGTTGTACATCTCGTTCTCCTTACGCTAGGTTTTAGTTAGATCCTTTATGTTCAAAATTCAAATTTTAAACGTAATTTACGTGTATAACAACGTAATTTACTTGAATTTGCACGTAAATTCGGGTCAACAGGTAATTCGAACCTTTTTACGTTGTATAAACACATAACTTACGTTTGTTTGGTTCGCATGAAACGTAAGAGATCTATCTAATGTAACCACAATGTTTTACATTCTTTGGATATTTTACTTTAAAGGTACATTTTGTTACGTAAGTGATCTATCTATTACGTTTTACACGTAAAACAAGTAAGTTACTTTCAGAAGTTTCACAAATGAATGTAATACACGTAAAAAATGCACTTTCAACAGGTACAGTAAAGTAAAGATGAGAATATAACTAAAAAACATGTTCCTTGCCTATTCTAACAAAAACAAATCACATAAATGGAAAACAATGTTTCTCACAAACAGAAAAATCAATCATTAAAGCATTTAAGAGGTAATATTTTTTATGTGAGAGAGAGAGAAAACTTACAAGGGTTAGTAGTGGCCATGGAGAAAGAGAATTTACAAGAGGTAGTACTAGTATTTGAGAGGGAGGGAGAAGATTAATGGAGTAGAAGAAGAAAGTAGAGAGGAAGAGAGAGAATATTATAAGTCTAGAGGATGTAGAGAGTGGTCAAAGATTGAGAGAGAGAGAGAGAGTCGATCAAAAAGAAAAGAAAAGAAAAGAAAGGGGCCATTTTTTCAACCAGTAATCTAGATTGAGAGAGATAGGTAGTCAGAATTCAAAGAGAGAGAGAGAGAGAGAGAGAGGGATAGGTAAATATTAGAGTGTCCTTTCTACGTAAGGCTAGTTTAAAAAGGCTTGTCAAATATAACTTTTCATGACTAGTCCTTTCTACACAAGTTCTGGTTGAAATCCAACTAGTAATCCAACTTGAACTCTCTAGTCTCTATGCCATTTCTCCTTAGTAAAAAAAATGCTTTCTTTTCTTTAAAAGGATGAAGAATTATGGCCCAGAGTTAATCATGTTATGTATGGGCAATGTCCTAACAAGCCAACTGTGGGGGACATAGTTGGTATTATCAGGCATTTTTTTAAGCAATTCACTAACGACCGAAGTCTTAATTGGTTGCCCCTGGTGCTTTGAGAAGCAATGTTGAATCCGTATTCAATCTCATCCATGTGGGATTAGGTCCCATTAAAAATGAAGAAGCCCTTACAAGGATACAAGAAAAGGATAAAACATCTAATCATAACAAGATAAGAAAAATAGCAAGTGTGAGGATGGCCAGAGTAAAAAGGTAACAACTTTCATTTTTAAAACTACAATACCAACTATAGTTGGCTTGTTAGGACATTGCCCATACATAACATGATTAAGTCTGGGTCATAATTCTTCATCCTTTTAAAGAAAAGAAAACATTTTTTTACTAAGGAGAAATGGCATAGAGACTAGAGAGTTCAAGTTGGATTACTAGTTGGATTTCAACTAGAACTTGTGTAGAAAGGACTAGTCATAAAAAGTTAGATTTGACAAGTTTTTATAAACTATCCCTATGTAGAAAGGACACTCTAATATTTACCTATCCTCTCTCTCTCTCTCTCTCTCTCTTTTCTTTGAATTCTGACTACCTCTCTCTCTCAATCTGGATTACTGGTTGGAAAAATGACCCCTTTCTTTTCTTTTTGATCGACTCTCTCTCAATCTTTGACCACTCTCTACATCCTCTAGACTTATAATATTCTCTCTACTTTCTTCTTCTACTCCATTAATCTTCTCCCTCCCTCTCAAATACTAGTACTACCTCTTGTAAATTCTCTTTCTCCATGGCCACTACTAACCCTTATAAGTTTTCTCTCCCTCTCACATAAAAACTATTACCTCTTAAATGCTTTAATGATTATTTTTTTGTTTGTGAGAAACATTTTTTTTCCATTTATGTGATTTGTTTTTGTTAGAATAGGCAAGGAACGTGTTTTTTAGTTATATTCTCATCTTTACTTTACTGTACCTCTTGAATGTGCATTTTTTTACGTGTATTACATTCATTTGTGAGACTTCTGAAAGTAACTTACTTGTTTTACGTGTAAAACGTTTATAGAACGTAACCACAATGTTTTACATATTGTGTAGACTTACCTTACATATCTTGTATACAGGTGATAGTGACATTTGCAAACTCCTTTTGGTTGATTTCATCAAGCCTTTTTGCTGCTAAAAAGCTTCATGATACTATGCTGCATTCAGTACTCAGAGCTCCAATGGTATTTTTTCACACTAATCCAATTGGACGGATGATCAACCGGTTCGCGAAAGATCTAGGTGATATTGATCGCAATGTTGCAAACTTTGCCAATATGTTTCTGGGCCAAGTTTGGCAGCTACTTTCGACCTTTGTTCTTATTGGCATTGTGAGCACCATATCCTTGTGGGCTATAATGCCACTCCTGATTCTGTTTTATGCAGCCTACCTATACTATCAGGTTGGTCATATTTCAATCTCCCTTGTTTTTGTTTTCCTAGATTTGTATTCACCCATCCAAGTACATCTCTTCGGTTCAAATTTCACAGAATTTAAGAAGATATACTTTACTCATAGTAAACATAGATTTGTTCAATTTGGCTCGGCAGTTTGGTCAACCAAGAAATAGGATGTGCTGTTTATTAATTTATTAAATCCATGTTAAGCTCTTAACAAAAGCATGAATTTTTGGCAGAGCACTTCTCGTGAAGTAAAGCGTTTGGATTCCATTACCAGATCTCCAGTGTATGCACAATTTGGTGAAGCGTTAAATGGTCTGTCGAGTATTCGTGCATACAAGGCATATGACAGAATGACTAATATTAACGGGAAATCTATGGATAACAATATCAGATTCACCCTCGTTAACTTCAGTTCCAACCGTTGGCTCACTATACGGCTGGAGACATTAGGAGGGATTATGATCTGGTTGACAGCTACATTTGCTGTCATGCAAAATGCAAGGGCCGAAAACCAGGTGGCATTTGCATCTACTATGGGTCTGCTCCTCAGCTATTCTCTGAATATTACTAATCTGATGAGTAATGTACTGAGACAAGCAAGTAGGGCTGAAAACAGTTTTAATGCTGTTGAGCGTGTGAGCACATACATAAATTTGCCAGCTGAGGCTCCAACTATCATCGAGAGTAATCGTCCCCCACCTGCATGGCCATCATCAGGATTGATCGAATTTAAAGATGTTGTCCTACGTTATAGACCTGGACTTCCTGCTGTCTTGCGTGGCTTGTCATTCATGATCGCCCCATCAGAGAAGGTTGGCATAGTTGGAAGGACTGGTGCAGGGAAATCTAGTATGCTAAATGCGTTGTTTAGAATTGTAGAGCTAGAAAAAGGAAGAATATTGATCGATAATTGTGACATTTCAAAGTTTGGATTGACAGACCTGCGTAAAGTTCTCAGTATCATACCACAAGCGCCAGTTCTCTTCTCAGGTTGGCATTTTGTTCTTGTAAGCGTTTATTATTACTTGTGAGCTGCTCGATGATGTACCATTTCACATGTTTCCATTTTTGAACTGTTGATCAGATACTTTTTTAGTTAATATCTCTTTAAAGCAAAAATTGGTCAACTTTGTGATTTGGTCTTTTGGTACTCACCACTCTCTCTCTCATGATCTTCTCGTAACAATACGTTTTTATGTATTGGAAATACTGTTTCTTATTATAGTTTCATAACGTTAGGTGAAACTCAGTATGCTTATCAAATTTTTGTTTCAAGAAGTAGGTCTGTTTTACTGCCCTCGGGATCTTATCAAGTGTTTGACCGCGAATATGGCACCATACGGGAGTATTAGGATTTGTTGACATTGGGGGTGGGCCATGCAGCTTTGCCATGTGTGCTAAAGCTCCCTGCAAGGGAGCTGGTCCTTGTTAATGACAGGGGTATTGTTCCCTAGTATGATGTACAGGAGTCAATAGTCATTTTAGTTCTGGTGTTGGTACACGAGAGATTCTAACCTGCCCTCATTCCGTAGGGGCACAAAAAAAGTCACAAAAGCTTGGTCATAAACCATGGGTGGCAATCATTCGCTGGTGTTTAAATCACTTAGTAACTGGCCCGGAGACTAAGTGACCAATAAACTACTTCGCAATGAGATTCCAAGTTTTTGTGATCTTTTTGTGCCCGAATCATCACTCTTCCCAGATATAGTCTTTCCACTAAAATGGTTCATGTAGACAATCACTCTATATCATGCTTGGTGAGTCTGTTTTACAAAATTCAGAGTTTTCATTATTACCTTTGACAATAGCAAATAGAACATATTACTAAGTTCACCCATTTGAAGAAGCAGAGAGGGTCTACCTATGAGAAACTGAAGGATTATAAGCTGTTATGCTTATACTCACCGAAACAACAGAGACAAGTAATGACTTCTGACAATTTGATGCTCATTCTTTGTATAGGTACTGTGCGATTTAATCTGGATCCTTTCAATGAACACAACGATGCTGACCTTTGGGAGGCATTAGAGCGAGCACATTTGAAGGATGTCATCATGAGAAATGCTTTTGGGCTGGATGCTGAGGTATAATTAGAATTTCCATTTGCTATTTAGCATTCCAGTTCTTTCCATTTCTTGATTTCTTTCAATTGTACTAGTAGATGTAACTGGAGTTGGATGCATATTGCTTGTTCATGAATGACTTAATATGTTAAGCTCAAATTAAAAACATGTTTGTTTTGCTGGTTTGCGAGCTGAATCCTAGACATTGAGCCAAAGGCTGAGATGACTTGAGACTGGTGATCCGTATCATGCCTGAACATATTATTTAACCAGGAAATTTATGCTTATCATATTTTGGCCATCCTGGATGGACTATAAAACACCAATAATTGGCAAATTGACTTCCCATAAAAATTTATCAGTTAGTGTCATGGCAGGCTAGTTTCAATGGGAGAAGCACAGCTATTCAACTTTGAGATGTGATCGCTTCACTGTTGAAGAGTATTCATTTCATTTCTTTGCCTTATATATTTACACAACTCATTAGAGGATATCTAGTGGAGTACATTTACCTTCTTTGCAATAAAAAATGTATCTTCTTAAATCATTCAAGAGCAACTACCAAATTTGACCAGCAATATTGCATGTAATAAACGATGATATTTGAAGCATTTATGTCTGGAATGTTGTCATTTGTTCTCTTTACTCTATCATCCAAATCAATTAAAGAACGAATATTATGAATAGATCTCCATTCTCCACTGTTTTCCGTCAGTACTCAACGATAATTTTGTTTGGTGCTGTGTCAAGGTTTCAGAGGCGGGGGAGAATTTCAGTGTTGGACAGAGACAGTTACTAAGTCTTGCTCGGGCACTGATACGGAGATCAAAGATTCTTGTTCTTGATGAAGCTACTGCAGCTGTTGATGTTAGAACTGATGCTGTCATCCAGAAAACCATAAGAAAAGAGTTCAAATCATGCACGATGCTCATCATTGCTCATCGACTAAATACCATCATCGACAGTGATAGGATTCTTGTGCTTGATGACGGTCAAGTATGCCTCAGTAGAACCTACTCTTAATTTTCTTGTTCCCTGTTTTTGTTTATGTAGGTAACCCTCAATTCTCTCAAGTGACCGACATCTGATTTCATCGAGAAAATGTTGTCAATCCCTATTCAGGTTGTAGAATATGATGCTCCTGAGATACTCCTAGAAAATGAAGAAGGTGCTTTCTCGAAGATGGTTCAAAGTACAGGCGCAGCAAATGCTCAGTACTTGCGTGACTTAGCATTTGGAGGGAAAAAACGGAACATGCTCGAGAGAGAAGAGACTTTTCAACTGGATAACCAGAGGAGAGTGCTGGCGTCTTCTCACTGGGCAGCCGCTACGCAGTTTGCTCTGGGTTTAAATCTTAGTTCATTGCAGAACGACCTTCGGGGATTGGAACTTGATGGTAAGAAGAATATCCTTCAGACAACAAATGATGCTGTCTTGACTCTTCAGGGTGTTCTGGAGGGCAAACATGATGAAGCCATAGAAAAGAGGTTGGATGAATATCGAATGCCTAGAGATACCTGGTGGTCATCTCTCTACAAAATGATTGAAGGTATGTCAATTTGACCAGTTATATATTCCCTTTATCTCATAGTAAATGTTGCACTTGTCTTTTTTGATCCGCCCCAAAATAAATATTGTGTTTCTTAATAAGGAAGTAGTCTTAGACTCTTAGCGCAATATTACCATTGTACAATTTATGTACAAACAAATAAAGCACGTTCCTTAAAAACAATGACGAGTCAAATGCGACATTTATATGGAACAGAGGGGGGGGGTATAACAATCTTCACTCGATCATATGCAAGTCCTATGGTAAGAGACTAAGAATATGTATGTGTATATTCATCCAAATCTGCATGAGAACGTGTTTTTCGTTCTTTCCTTTTTTACAGTCTATTGACCCAAGTTTTCTACTCCCTCGTCCAATGTCCATTTCTTTTTTTAAAAAAAAAATGTTCTTGAACAAAGAGTAAATTTGATTTTTTTTTGGACATTCGTTTTGGGACGAAGGTAGTACTACTTTGTTCAACAAGGCTAAAACATACTCCCCACGTTCCCATAATAAGGGGTACAAGTGTCCTCTTTGGGTGTCCCATTGATAAGTCACATTACCCATAATGGAAACTTTAAAAATAATTCTCTATTCAATGGGACCCACTTGTCATACTCAACATAACTTTCCACTTACTATTCCCTCCCACTCTCTCCTACCTCACTTTTCATACTAACAACACCTATTCCACTACTATTAACTGGATAGGTTCATCAGTATTTATGAAATTTAAGTGTTTAATTCCAAAAACTTCCTTGTACACTCACTAAGGTCCTGTTTGATAATGGAGTCTAAGTCTGAAAATTATAAATGTAAGGAACTAATAAAACATCCAACTAGATGCATTATTGAGAGAGAGAGAGAGAGAGAGAGAAGAAGACAATGTGTTGACAGAAAGTGAATTGCCACACTGGATTTTGTGAACTGAAGAACCTTAGTCTTAAAGTCAATATTCCCTTGATTCCGAAATGAGTTTATTGCCACTTTGACCTGCGTACTATTAAAAGATTGACGGTTTGCCCTCGTACTAAAGAAGCTCACACTATGACCTGCGTACTATGGTTTTAATAAAAAAGTGCCCATGGATAACGATGACCTGTTAAAAATCTAACGGTCTGTCAGCATATGTTAAGAATTTAACAGATTTGCAATAAAAAAAATTCAAATGTGACCCTAATAATAATATTAATGTTGTAATGGTCCAAAATTTATTTATATTTATAATTTTTTTTTTATTTTGAAGCTACAACCATAGCCACACCCACTGCCAAACCATCATCACCATCCATAATTTCTTCAAGGCTAATCAACCAGTCGTACTGAATTGTTACCGGGACTGCGCCCAAACTGAGCTGAAGGTTTTTTTCAATTCAAACAAACGAATCTTGAAGAATACTGGGTTTACTCCTTCCGTCTTATTATGAATATCAAAATAACAAAAAAAAATAAAAAATTGCTCTTGGTATGAAATTGATTAACAAGCAAATATGTGCCAGTTGATAGTCAACGTGATTTCCAGAAATCTGAAAATTAGGGTTTTATTTGAGCACGACATTAGAAAAAGAGACGGAATATGAGATTAAACTGGGAACGAAGGGTTTGACGGCTTTGAGAGATGAGATTAACCTGCGCGTCGGGGGTTTCGTTTAGATCTGCAAGGTCCAACTAATTTCATTGACGGCGATGGCGTACTGGAGGTCGACGACGGCCAGACCAAGATGAAGGTCGACATTTGATTTGCCTGTTCTGGGAAGGGAAAGGAAAAGGGAAAGGGAGGGGGTTATATTGAAATTAAAAAGTTTATTATAACCCCTTTGTCTTTCTAAGATGCCCACAATTAAGTGCACATGAAAAAAAGTTAAAGGTATTTTTATTGTAACAAAAATAAAATAAGTTACTAAACCCGCACAACCTCATTAGTTTGAGTACTTTTTTTGCATTTTTTCCTAAAAAAATTATCCTAATTATTTCAAAAATAAATATAAATATATATATTTTTTTGGACCTTTATGACAATAATATCATAGTCAGGGTCAGATTTGAATTTTTTTTATTGCAAATCTGTTAAATTCTTAACATATGCTGACAGCCCGTTAGATTTCTAACGGGTCATCGTTATCCTTGGGCACTTTTTTATTAAAACCATAGTACGCAGGTCATAGTGTGAGTTTCTTTAGTACGAGGGCAAATCGTCAACCTTTTAATAGTACGCAGGTCAAAGTGGCAATAAACTCATTCCGAAATGACAAATAGTTAGGACAAATTTTTGGTCCAAAAGTGACAGTTATTTTGGACCGCATAGAGTAGATGCCAAAACTAGAAACTAGAAAGCCACCTGTGAATGGGAAGTATGATTAGATTCAACTTTGGCAATAAACATAAACATGAAAAACTGTCAATAGAATTTACGCAAGTACTCTGTATGGTATAAATTTGGCATTTTATCCAATTTTGGAGGTTTTACAAACACCCTCTTATGAACTTTCGCTAACTTTGGGTTCTTATTCAGGTCTTGCAGTGATGAGCAGGTTAGCTAATCATAAGTTTCAACAATCAGATAGCTGGTCTGAGGATGCTACAATGGACTGGCAGCTACTTCCGACTGAGGATTCTGCACCAGCATTCCGCTGATTAACTGACCATTAGAACATCAGCAATTTTGTCAGATAACTGCACGAGTTTAGTATTAGTTTCATTATTTTCATAAATGTTGAACGGTTGGTTATCTCGTGTTTCTTACAGGTCATTAATGTTAGTTTGTACCGCTTATAATGCAGAATGAACAACATATAAGTGTATAGTACTTTGTCAAACCTCATTACAGACAAATATATGTTCATATATTGTTCTATTTAAATTACATGTTCTAGTTTGTTTAGCTTCAAGAATTATGACCAGTTTCAACATATTCCCCCGAGTTTACAAAGGCGAGCTTGTTAACTATGGGCTTGTTTGTTTGGTAGAGCGGTGCGTTCAAAATGAATTAAAAAAGAATTAGCTTTTTGCTAAGTAAGCGTCTCATTGGAGAGTTTTTGAGTGGAGCTTTTCTAAAATCTTAGCCTTTTTAGCCGCTCCAAATAGTAGCATCAAAAAAGAAAGCTCCGTTTTGAAAAATCTCCGTCTTTGAAACTATGCACCAGACGAGCCCTATATTAACATTTACAATGCGACTAATACTAAAATTACAAAAGAAATTTATAAAATCTTGATTTACAAGCACAGTTGGCAATCAGTGATTCGATACTGTGCTTGTGGATCACACTTCTCATTAAATAGATATCCAATCACTAATTGCCAGCAATCAGTGATTCGATACTGTGCTTGTGGATCACACTTCTCATTAAATAGATATCCAATCACTAATTGCCAACTGTGCTTGTAACCAGAATCTTGTTTTGTAACCCTAACATTGCTTAAACAATGGGGAGTTGTGAGTTGAATACTGGATCAAGACCAGTAGGCAATGACAAGAAAGTTCATCAGGTCATTAATACATATATAACCATCAAGGTCAGATCAACAGTTCAATATGCTAAATGGATTATTCATCTGATAGCAAATTATGCAATTTACACTTCCCAAAATGCTTGTTACAAAGATATGCAAAAGAAGGAACAAAATCATTATGGAAACTATGTATCAATTGACCAAAAATTACACAACTTCGAACAGCGTGGATTATCTATATATATATTCGGTATACATAGTCTAGAAGTAGGCAATTGAGGTAACACCTTCCCAAACTGCATTGAAATTGACTAAAGTCTAAGTTGCCGTCGTGGTAATCACTATAAAGTTGTATTTTCACGGTACATCAGTACAAGCGTACAGGCCAAGATAGATGAACTTCCTACATCTGAACTTGATCCCAATCAATTGTTTTTTCTTCAAATCCATATCCAGATTGTTGAAGTTGATTCCGACCAATTTTGCTCATCATTGAAAGACCTGGAGCATGTTAAACGTTATATAACATTTGACAGCGAAGAAACTCATCATTAATATGAATCAACATTGTTGTACTCCCTCTCCCAAGTCATTTGTAAAAATACTATTGCAAATATAGAAGGAAATTCTAAGTCCCCTAAACGATCTTGTTACCCAAAAAAACACACAATGGCACAATACAGCAGGGCAAAATTTCGAAATACCGTAAATGATCTTTCCTGAACTTGGGTAACCAATGCCTAGAAGTAAAATAGCATGAGTCTGGACTTCTCAAAAATGGTACACAAACTATGCCAAATTATGCGCGTAAAGTGATTATGGCTAATTAATTATTGGCACCAAGAACTCTCTGTGTCCTGGAAAGATAGTCCCATCTGACTTTATGGCCAACACAAGTGAACTTTGACCAAACATTAATGTCAATTTAATCATCTCAATAAATTTTGAAAATTGTCATTGATACCATTAAATGATTCGTTGTTAAAAAAATTAACATTTTATTGGGGTAATTAGATTAGCATTAATGTTTGGTCATAGTTCACTTGTTTTGACCATAGATAGTTAAATGGAACTATCTTTCCGGGACGGAGGGAGTATGCTGCATGAAAAATATAATCCATACCTTCTATCATTTTATAGAGAGAAGACCACCATCTGTCTCTGGGAACATGGTATTGCTCAAGAGTCTCTTCAATAACTTTGTCATGCTTCCCTTCCAATACACCCTGAAGGGTAATTACAGCATCTTTTGTTTTCCAGAGGATGCTGTTATCATCCTCAATTTCCAACTGTAGTAGGTCATTTTGAGAAGATGTGAGGCTAACTGCAAGTGCAAATTGTGCTGCAGCTGCCCAACGTGAAGAAGCAATCCATCTCCTCTCCCCATCTGATCCCTGGCTCTGTTCCCTCTTTTCTCCGTCCCCGCCAGTTACTAGGCTACGCAAATACTGTGCATTTGCTGCCCCTGTACTCTGTACCATCTTTGAGAAAGCACTTGCTTCATTTTGTAATAGCTTCTCTGGGGTGTCATATTCCAGAACCTGATGCAAATGAACGTAACTTAAAATTGGTAGGTGAACGTTAATGCCGTTGTAAGCCATCAATCTGTTTTTTCTCTTTTTGTTCTTTTTCCCAACTGATATACATCTAAGAAACCTATTTTGACTATTTGAACATCCAACACGGATCTTTTCGCAGTCAAGTATATGTTCTGTTATGAACGTGGTAAACGAGTTTGATAATGAGTAAAAGTAAGGAAGTGAGCTCTACCTGACCAGCATCAAGAAGGAGAATCCGATCAGAATCGATAATCGTATTGAGTCGATGAGCAATAATGAGCATCGTACATGATTTAAATTCTTCTCGGATAGTCTTCTGTATAAGAGCATCGGTCCGAACATCAACTGCAGCAGTCGCTTCATCGAGAACAAGAATCTTTGATCTTCGAAGCAATGCTCGAGAAAGACTTAATAGTTGCCTTTGTCCAACACTGAAGTTCTCCCCTGCTTCCGAGACCTTGACACAGCAGAAGATAATGAGGTCCACATATAAATTTTTTTTCGAAGCCAATGTGAAAAAAAAAAAAAAAAAAAAATAGGAATTGCTAAATAATTTGAAAACCGAAGATATACTATATGGATAGCCACAAGACAGGCATATATACTAGATGGCATGCACGGGAAATATTTGAAACAGGGCACACTAGCATCTTTGTGTATCAGCTATTAAAAAGATTGAATGTCGCTTTCCACTTCTATTACATCTCTATTTGAGTAAGTTTTATATGGAAAACTACACCTACAAAGTGATGAAACAAGAAAGAAACATGAATTTCTCAATTACTTTGTTTTTGAGTGATAAACAATATTATTTGGAGGGTTGAAGAAAAGCCAGTTCAACTATTGGACTGCATTTTACTGGAACTAAGTGATAAAGGAAAATAATACACAAACCAAACAGTAAAAATGTGTGTGCATGAGAGAAAGAAAGAGCGAGAGAGAGCGATAACAAATTATTGTGCATAACTGAAATGAAGCCTTTTTTTTTATTTTTATAGTTTTAATTTCAGATTTTCTACCTTGAGGATGTCAATTCTGCTGAACTTTTTTTTCTCTTATCATAAATACAGAAATTAAGCCACAGCAGAACAGTATATTAAAGGTCAGACCAGTAAGATATACTCCCTCCGTCTCATACTTATTGCTACTTACCCAAAATATTCACTTTTCTCTATCCTATCCACTCACAACAACTATCCACTAACTTATTTTCTCTCTCCTACCCACTCAATACTCCCTCCGTCCCAAAACAACTTGCACTTATTTCCCTTTTGGGTGTCCCATTGGTAAGTCCCATTTCCTAAAATGGATATTTTTTATTAGTATTATAATGAACTAATCACATACTTAAAACTAACCAACCCAATCAAAACCTTAATCAGCCCAACTCATTTTTCATTAAATTTCAAATTTCCACCCCCCTAAACCATTAACTCAAACTTCTCTCTCTCTACCACAAAGCTAGGGAGAAGTCAGAGCTTCTTTCTACTTTTCCACCAAAGACCGCCACCATCACCACCCCCGCCGCTACCACCACCACCGCTTTAACGACTCCACCACTACCGCAAGCACGTCTCTCATAGCGACCTTCGCCCTAAGTCCGTCGACCTTCGACCTCCTCCCTAGGTCCACTCTCTCTCCTTCTCTTCTCTTTCTCCGTCTCTTCTCTCTCTTTCTCCTTCTCTTCCATATCTTCTTCATTTCATTTGCTTGTGTGGGTTTGTGTTTTGTGTGTGTTTAGGTCCTTCATTTTTTGGGGCTTAGATCTAGAAATTAGGGGCTAGATATGTGGTTCTTGTGGTTGTATTGGTGTGTTGTTCAGATCTTTGTAGATCTTTATGTTTGTATCTGTGTGAAAATTAGATCTGAGTTGTGTGTAAAATAGATCGGATTTTGTTCTTGTGTAAATCAGATCTGGGGTGGGTGTAAGTTAGATCTGGAAACTAGGGTTCAGATCTAGAATTTAGTGTTTAGATTTGTGCTTATCTGTGTGTGCTTATGTGTTTCTGGGTTTATTTGCATTTGTTATTATGAGTGTGTTCTTTATTTTATATTAATTCTCATGGTGATATGGTGATATGCAGAGTTCATGAATGGTGGTTTCCCCAGGCACCATAACAGTCAGATCTCTTTTTTGTTACTTATTTGGTGGTGGTAGTTGTGGTGGGTGACGATTGACGGCGTTTGCAGTGGACGGTGGGCAGCGACAGTGGGCAGTGATGGAGAAGGACCGTGGTTGGATATATATACTCCCTCCTTAATTCCCGTTCAACTTCAAAATGGTGCAAGTTGTTTTGGGACGGAGGGAGTACTTACTTTTTCAACATATTTTCTTAATCCCCGTGCACTCCCATTTGGTAGCAATAAGTATGGGACGGAGGGAGTAATCATTTACCTCAGCATCAAGCCCCAAGGAGTTTCTCCTGATTACATCCTTTAAATGTGATCTCTCTAAGGCCTCCCACAAGTCAGCATCATTGTGTTCGTTGAAAGGATCAAGATTAAATCTCACAGTACCTTTTGACCAAAAAAAAAACAGAAATCATCAGCAAAAGTTCTATTAGAGTAGAAGTACCTAGGACTCTTCTTCAACTCTCACTTGCCAACTTCCAAAATGTCAATAAATATATACTCCCTCTGTCCCAAAAATGATCTTCCCATTTGCCATTTCTCATTGTCCCAAAAAATTCGTGGCTAGTGAAGAAAGTGTTCATATCCTCAAAAAAATTGAATGGTCAAATGGGACGATCATTTTGGGACGGAGGGAGTATATTTATACACAAACGCACACATATATATTTATATACCCTGAAGAGAGAACTGGTGCTTGTGGTATAACAGATATATATGCAACTAATTATCCAACAACCAACACAAGTATGAGGAAGGAAGTACCTGAAAAGAGAACTGGAGCTTGTGGTATAATACCAAGAACCTTACGAAGATCCACCAGTCCAAACTTTGCAATATCACAGCCATCAATCAAGATTCTCCCTCTTTCCAATTCTACAATACGGAATAAAGCATTGAGCATGCTTGACTTCCCTGCACCCGTCCTTCCCACTATTCCAACCTTATCACTTGGATGAATCACAAATGATAAACCATGCAGAACAGGAGGAAGTTCGGGCCTATACCGAAGAACAACATCCTCGAATCTGATTGATCCAGATGAAGGCCATCCAGGAGGGGGCCGGTTGTTTTCAATAACAGATGGACCCTCAGCAGGAAGTTCAATATACGTGCCAACTCGCTCAACAGAGTTTAAGCTATTCTCTGCTAGACTTGCAATTCTAAGTACAGCAGTTAATAAGCTGGTGATATTTAATGTATAGCTAAGAAGCAGACCCATTGTTGAGGCATAAGCTTTCTGGTTCACTGCCCTTCCGTTTTGCATGACTGCAAATGTCGCAGTAAGCCAAATCATGAGACCTCCCACGATTTCTAAACGGATTCCAAGCCAACGATTTCCACTCATGTTTACTAGTGTGAATCTGATGTTGTTGTCCATGGATTTCCCGTTAACGTTTGCCATACGATCATAAGCTTTATATGCACGAATCGATGATAGACCGTTTAATGCCTCCCCAAACTGTGCATATACTGGGGATCTGGTTATGGAATCTAAGCGCTTCACTTCACGAGCTGTGCTCTGGAAAAGCAACATAAAGTTTTTGGTAAATATTAAGATGATATGTTATAGTAAAAAATGACTAACAAGCATATAATGGATACCAAATCAGTAAGTCAGCAAACCGAAGTCCTTCAAGATTTATTATAAGGTATGTGTTCAAATGTTTAAGAGCTTAAAATTAAATGTCAATCTAGTAAACGGGTTTTTTATCTGGTGAACTCACTATCCATTCCATCATAGTCTCAGGGATAAACTCCTTGCTCTTGCCACTTTTCCATCTATATATGCTAGAAATATCACACACGACAGAACAGTAATAACATATGGTATATAGCAAGAAAGAGATAGGGCTGAATGATTTGCGATGAGAAAGAGAGAAAAGTTTTGCGGAGAATCTTCTAACTTAAGAAGGATTATCAAGTGTATTTATATTTAAGTAAATGAAGCGAGATAAGAAGATGAAGAAAGATATTACAATAATACACGTTATGAAAAAGCTTGTTCTTAAGCACAAAGAACGAGTAATGACTAAATTAGTTCATCATAATATCAAACTGAACAGATTCACAATATGACTAGAAGAGATGTAAGTGGACTTGTAGAAGCCTATGTATGATTTAGCTAGAGAATTAAGCAACAGGTAAGACAAAGCTATTAAGAGGAGAAAGCCATGTTCAGTTAAGAATGATGATGCAACAAGGATGAGAAGAAATAAACGAAAGTCAGAAAATCCTGAAGATTGATATTGGACACAAACCACACAAATCACAAGAAGGCGCTCCAAGAACAAGCGTAAAACTAAAAAAAGACAAATGGATATCACATTTCAGCACAATAATCAAACAAACAGATGGCCATTTATATTTAGCATGCTAATAACAAATTAATTCAATAAATCACATCGTAGAAGATGATAATTTTCGAGCTAATTTGGAACTTTGGCATATACCCCCAAGAACAACCTTTGAAACTACACATGTTTGGAATTCATTAAATAAACTTTGTTCCAAGATGATGTATTAAGTGAAAACAATTCAAAACAGAGAAAATGAGGGAAAAGATAAGAGAAATACTTCCACGTACCTGGTAATACAGATATGCTACATAGAACAAGATGAGAAGAGGCATTATAGCCCACAAGGACATTGTGCTCACTATTCCTATCAACGCAAAAGTTGATATGAGCTGTGAAACTTGGCCGAGGAACATATTCAAAAGTAAGGCAACATTCCGATCTATGTCTCCCATATCCTTTGCAAATCTATTAATAATCCGCCCAAGGGGATTTGTGTGGAAGAATACCATGGGAGCTCTTAGAATAGAATTAAGCATAGCATCGTGTAACTTTCTGGCAGCATACAGGCTCGACAAAATTAACCAAAATGAATTTGCCAATGTTGTCATGACCTGAAATCAAAAGATACAAAACCATTAAGTGTTTATGTTTCAGTCATATGGAGTGGAGTGAGAGTAGAATTCACTGGGATAGAAGGAAAACAAAGTTGTAAACTACAACAGACATATGCCATGAAAATGTATTTTTTCTGCTTCAAACATAAATGATGAGTACAATCCAAAACTTACTTGACCAAACGATAGAAGCGAGTAGACCAAATTGTAGAAGCCAGGACCATATTTCTTTGGACTGCTTTCATCCGTCCAGACACTTAACCATGTGCTACTTGAAATTCGTAGAACTTCAGTACAAACATAGCATGAAAGAAGTATCGCAACTACCCACCAGCCTCCTAATGCATCTTTATATCTGAGTAGAGAACAGAAAAGATTAGTTAAAACTCAGAGATAAAACAGCCACTTTCTCAAATCTCGCCTGCAATTTTCATTGAAATCTCAATTGTAAAAAATAAAATAGCAAGGGCGTAAATACATAATACTGCCTATGAACTGGTTAGAAGGTCTTTCATTTGGAAGACTGACGCTCCATCTAAATTGAAGGATTTTACTTGGTCAATCGTGCCCAATCAGTTGAATACAAATGATATTAGGTGCAGACCCCATAAGGTTTATTTTCTACCTTTCCACATTTTATCAAAAGGAAGAGTTATCTTACCTCTTCAAAACATTCCAGCTGACAACCCCTGTTTCCCTTTCTTCCTGCTTGATAAGAATAGATTTGCCTTCTTTCTTAGACTTTGTTTGACTTACATCCTTGGACAATTCAGCAGCAAGACCATTACTAACAGGCTTTGACACTTTAGAATCAGATTGTTCAACCTCTTCCTCTTCTTCAACATATTCTTCCATCTTTCCCGCATTTTCCATCAATTTCTGAAACAGCACGCCATTATTTGAAAGATACTCAAAGGATCCCTCCTCTTTCACCGTACCTTCATGCACCAAAATTATTTTGTCCACTTGAGAAAGAAAATGTAATTGGTTTGTAACTAGAACTCTAGTTTTCCCCTTTAGTTCTTCCTTGATACATTTTTCAAAAACCTGAAGAGATGAAACAGTCATCATGAAATAATAAATTACAAAATGAAACAACTAGCAGAAGAGAGAAAACAGGGTTATGGAAAATAGATGTAGTTAGCAAGTACATTGTACTCCGTATTTCAGAAAAAAAGAGAGGAAGGAATATTGTAACCAAACTAATGCAGCAGAAATTAGCTACATTGAGAGTTATGATAGACTTCGGAAGCCCAAGCAAAGGCTCGAAGGTAGAATACTAACCATCAAATCCGTTCTTCCCATTTGATTGGAATCACAATTAATAAATACTCCCTCCGTCCCAAAATGATCTTCACATTTGACTATTCAAACTTTTTAAGGATATGAACACTTGCTTCACTAGTCATGTTTTGTTTGTGCACTTTTGAGACTAAATTGTAGAAATGTGAAGAATTTTTTGGGACAATGAAAAATAGCAAATAGGAAGATCATTTTGGGACGGAGGGAGTCTTTGTTTGAAGTGACCTTATATAAACATATTTCCTCAAAGCACAAGTTACATACGCTTCCAAGAGCTCTTAGTACATGAAGCACCATGATGCAGAAGTCATGGTGCCATCAACATCAATGAAAAGATAAGTCCATACGACAACTATTAATAATCTTAAAGTTGGTTTTATGAACAAGTTAAGAGGATGCATTCCTGTAATTTAAGAACAATTACCTGCCGAGCCACATGAGCATCTAGAGCACTCAAAGGGTCATCAAATATGTACACATCTGAATTTGAATACACAGCCCTTGCCATAGAAACTCGTTGCTTTTGACCGCCACTTATATTGACCCCTCTTTCACCGATCTCAGTAAGATCACCTCCCTAGTGGATAAAATATCAGGAATACATGAAATACAGGATTAACATAATCAGTAAGTATTAAAAGAAAGACGAGAATTGTACTCACAGGAAGCAAGTCAAGGTCATGTCGCAATGCAGTCACGTCTATAGCCTTCTCATACCTTGAATGTTCAATTACAGATCCAAATAGTATGTTGTCACGTACCTGAGAAATAAAATATGTGTGGAACAGAACAAGTTAACATGATAATGTATACACAGGTAGGATATCTATTTATGTTAGAAAAAATTGGCTTCTTAATGTAATTATTGTATTCATGTGTAACTTGATTTTTCCTTGGTATATAACACCCCTTTTGTTCTTCAAAAAGTGTCCAGAACTCATTTTTGGGACGTTACAGAAAAAGTGCCCAGTTTGTTATCTTTCCTTTTCGTGGATGTAGCTATTACCATTTTACAACCGATGTCATTGCACCAACGCATACAAATCTTTATAATACAATCAATAACCTTCTCTTAATCTGTAAGTCAACTCAAAGGAGACTTGTTTGTGAAAGGAGTAGAAAGCTTTTAATGTGTTTCAAACACTCAAACCATTAGACACAATCTCCCCCATTTTTTTGTTCACACACCAAAAAAGGAAACTTCATAATATACTTTATTCAATGGGACCCACTCGTCATACTCACATTATGTTTCTTACTCACAAATCACATCAAAATTTTCATACTCACAACACCCACTCAACTATCAATATTAAACATTTTTCCTTAAAACCCGTGTTTAGGTCAACGTGCAAACAAATAAAAAGACAGAGGGGGTATTAGGTTACCCACTCCTGTCCCAACTGCTATCAACAGATTCATTACATACGAGACATGGTACCAACATAAAAATAAAATCAGAGAGACTAGAAGCCCAAATCATTGAAATGGTCGTATATTTAGCCTGACGGATAAGCTTGATCAGACACAACTGAAAAAGAAAAGATTGAGTTTGCATACCGTGGCATTGAAAATCCATGAAACTTGTGGAACGTATGCAACTGTTCCTCTGATAACAACATTTGCATCTGCAACTGGAGGAAGCTCCCCAAGCATTGCCGACACAAGTGATGTTTTCCCTTCCCCCGTACTTCCAACAATTGCAATCAAACTACCCTCTGGTATATCCAAATTAATATTTGACAAAGTAGGGTTCTCTTGCTGCAACAAACAGCAGAGACTTATTTAGCTCAGCTTTAAGATGATTCTGAAGTTAGCAAGATGCTAAATTTCTAACTGGCATTAGGCATATAGACGAGTAAATACATAAACCCAACATAGAGAACAAATAGACCTTAACCTATGTGCTGAAACACATACTTACCTCCCATGATGTTGATGCATGCACGAGGAAAAACCAAGACGCATATTAAGTGAATCTAAAATGATGGGACACCAATAACTTAAGCGATATCTTCTACATACAAAGTAGATTAAAAGAAAGAAAAAAAGATTGCATAATATTGAAAATCGAACTCAATCCAATGCACCTGATTAAACATTTTATATACTCCCTCCATCTCAAAATGAATGTCCAAAATATATATATTCCAATTTGCTCCTGATCGGTCCGAAAATGAATGTCAAATAAATCAAATTTTCTCTTGAATGTCCAAAAAAATTATCAAATTTTCTCTTGATCAAGAGCAAATTTAATATCTTTTTGGACATTCAAATTGGGACGGAGGTAGTACTAAATTGATAACTTCACAAGTACAACAGATTTCACGAGGAAAGGAATGTGATTGCTATAAACAATCAATCAGAAGAACGTATGTATCAGTTCACATCTAAGCAAATTAAATGTATTTAAAAGTTAGACAAGATCCAGAAATCAACCTTTGTCTCCCAGGAAAAGTACCCATTCTTGATTGAAATAGCAGGTAATCCTGGTTCAAGTGGTGGATTAGGTAGAAGCACCCTTTCTTCAGACAAGAGAAGTTCCTCCAATCTGCTTAGCGAGACATTGGCATTTACAACCTGTGAAACTAGAACAATGTTAATGTTCATAAACACAAAGGCACTTTATTCATTAGCTCTTTTTCAAGGATGGCCCTTCAAAATCGATTGAGCAAAGAATTAATAGTTACTCCAATAGGTAAAAGAAATACGCAATAAATGTATTTGTTTCTAAATGGAGATGACAAACAAAGCATAAAAGAAAACAACCAACTGCTAACTGAAATAATAAGTAACAAAAACAACATAGCTTTAGTCTCAAAATGAGTTGGGGTCATTGAACATGAATCTTCGCAGGAGTCATAACTGAAACCATTATCTTAATACAATTAGTATTATTTTTTTTCTGTAACTGTCTAGAATTATAGTTGAACGATTGTACTCAGATATTCATATAATTGACTAATGAAAGGGCACATTTTCTTTGTGTGTCTATCTTGATTGATGGCCCTTCTCTTTTGAGGGGATGGTTTGGAAGGGAAATAGGGGGATGGTACGGGGAAGTGGGGAGGAAAGGATGTAGAACAAATGATATTAAGTTTCGATGACTAACAAAAAATGATATTATCAGCATTTCCAAACATTATTCAAAAGCACGGACCACTACATGCAAGTATGAAAAGAAAACACAGAAGTGCATGAAATATAACCCAAAACATAACATGTATCCAGAACCTGATTTATAATATTAGGAAGCATGAAGAGAGGAAATCGCAGCACGGCGAACAAAGAAAGTGATGTAAATGCCCTAGCAGGTGTGAGATCCCCTCCGAATAGGGTAAACAGGCCAAATGACGATACAATCACTAGCACTGGAACTGTGTTTAGTGTAAAATTGTTCAACTGCAACATGCGTAAACAGAATATTAGTAACTTTGTATGAAGTGTACTTGTAACATTTTTAATGATGTTGAACTGAAACCTTGATTCATTGTTGAAATTGAGAGAAATAAAATGATAAACTGCAAAAATCTGCATCAGAAACATACCGCTCCTAGAAGTTGAGCTTTCCTGAACCAACTTAACTCCTCACCACGAACACTCTGAACTTTTGATTGGAAGCTATCCTCCCATGCATAACATCTGCCACATTTGCAAGAGGGAGTGAATTCCAGTAACCGAATGCGACAAGGAAACTAAGAGAAATAAAACAAATTAATCCATACTTCACAGTGTCCATAGCCGCCAAAATTTCGTTCATGAGTCCTATTCTCTTATCTGTTCGCTGCAATCCTTCTTTAGACATTTTTCGCATTTTGCTGATCACGATGGTCTGTTCAGACACAAAATGCAACTAATGGGTAATTTTATCTCAGGCAACATAGAGAACATAAATAAATTTATCTCACTCCAAGACAAGTTTAACATGAGTAAGTACACCAACTGATCAGTAACAAGTTAAATGAAGAATGAAAATGCACGAATCTATATACATAAGTGTGCGTCCATGTGCAGCATAAAGATATTGCTGATGGCAGACTGTATAAAAGAAATGTGCTTTCATGATAAATTCTCAGGAAAATGGGACAGTTGAACCCCACACTTCAAAGAAAGCTGCTCCAATTGGTGGCGAAAAAACACCAAAAGACTCGAATGCAAAAATTTGAAGGGAAGACATGAAACCAAGTAATATTGTGTTCCTCGTGAAGGTAGTATATGTCTAGAAAAATATACGTGGTTGTTCCATAATTTGTCAGATACAAGTATTTCGATGATTCATATTTGCAGATTGCCTGGTCCATGATGGGTTGTTCTATAATTAGTCAACTAGCTGATGGTAAATAATTTGCCATGGAATTAAGCTCAAGCCCCCAAAAAAAAGAGAAAAAGCATGGATGAGAGAAAATATTATCCAGGCATTCGTCGGGCCTACAAATCTGTAGGAGTGAAAGAACCTTTGTAGGTGAGAATAACAAGTCTTTTCACATATTCACCAATGTCTTCTACTCTCAACTAGACAGCTACTCGTGTTGCTTCTTCCATGGTAGTCTTAATCCATTATCCATCTAATGTCAAAGATTTGAACGTTATGAGGAGTGGCATGCGATGTTGATGATGGAGTAAGTATATGTTACAATGTCAAATAAATTGGATGATGAAATTTATGGCAATTATTTGTCCACTTCTTGTTGGCAAGCCAAAATACTATGAGTGCCAACGTAGGAAAAATTGTCCAAAGGAGAGCAACGAGTGCCAAAAAAAAAAAAAAAAAAAACACATGGATGAACCTCCACATACCTGAACTGGGAACATAAGAGCAAGCAATAACGAGCCAAGAAGTGAAGCAAAACCTAGCTGCTGGAAGAGAAGAACCAACGCAATAGTGATACGAAATGGAGCAGACCACAAAGTGTGCAGGGATTGACAAACTTGCTGCAAAACAAAAAAACATTAGGCATTCAATAATCTAATGCTTTTCAAATGCTTGATCAGCTGGAAGCGATGCTGAAATACATTTCATGCCAAGAAAAAAAAACGCTTTGTCAAAATCATCATATACTCCCTCCGTCTCAAAATAGATGTCTTTTTGGAGTGTTTCACATATATTAAGAAATGCCATTAATGCATGTGAAGAAGTCCAAAATACCCCCCAAGTAATTAAATGGTTAGGTAAGAGATAGTTCACTATCATTATTAAGGGTAAAATGGGTATAGAACAACAAAAAAAGCTTTGAAAATAGTGAAACGACAAGTATTTTGAGACAAAAATTAACTCTCAAAACGACATCTATTTTGAGACAGAGGGAGTAACATCATAAAATTTTACTTTGTAGACAATCATCAGTATACAGATGAAAAAGATAAGTGCTGCAAACATGCCTGGAGAGCCTCAGCATCAGTTGTCATCAAATTGGTTATTTTTCCAGAAGTAGTCTTTCTGCGACTCTCATGGGTTAGCCTTAAAGACTTGCGGAATACAGCAGCAATCTACAAAACATTTCAAATAGGTATCAAGGCCATGAGGCTGTTAATGGGCCAATGAAAATGGTTATTAGATTTTCAAGATACTAGATAAGAACAAATACAGTACAAAATATAACAGCTGTGCACACTTCTTAAAACTCCTAACTGGAAGTACTAAGCCACTAAATAACTCCACCAGCTTTAGTACATTGGGAACCTAAAACATCCTGAGATTACGACATCAACCATTTGCTTAAACTCCACCATATGTGGAGACTTGTTAACTTATGTCTGAATTTCGCCTAAAAAATGCTTGGTCGGTCCCAACCCGGGCTCTGCCTCTCATGAGACTCATGATGGCTATTAAAGTTACGACTTGGGAAATAATAAATTTCCTTCTCAAATCCCCAAATGACCCCAGCCTAGATCTAGTCAGGATGCACTCAGTTTACTAAAAGAATCAAGCCTCGAGCTTGTTCACGTAGCAAAAATGCAAAAGTCAATATAATGGATGAATTTAGGTTAAGCTGTTTCAGTATGATCACAGCTCAAGAAAATAATGAAATTAGCCATCATTAGGAGTCCTTAATCTCCATTGCTGGTTGGAAAACTTACAACCATTTTATATTTAACAATTTGCTCACAAAGAAATTACCAAAGTCGATCGAAGCCGGTAACCAACACGCATGACATTCTGAAAATACTGAGCTTCACACAGAACTCCAAGTACCTGAATCAATTTAAACCAGCATAATTTAAGCGACCACTTGAATTAAAATAATCCTAGAAAGAAGATATATCAATACGAGTAAAATAAGAAGTTGGATGTTCCCACAAACTTCTTGCAGATAGATAAAATCCAAATAGCTTGAGAGAACCTCTCGAATACAAAGAATTGGAATCACTTATTTCTACTTCTTCTGGGTAGGATAATAAAAAATAAACATTATATAAGACAGATGTAAATGTTAATTTAAGCTTTCAACCTCTGATGCTCAGACTCTTTGATTTACCCCGCCGTACCCGTGTCGGACACTCGTATTTTAGTCTTGTCGAGACGAGTCGGCGAGGTAAACCAAAGAGTCCGAGCACCTTAGCTTTCAACAACCACAAATATCAACTAAAAACCATGCACATCATCTACGACTGTGTATCAAAATACTCCCTCCGTTTCAAAATGATCTTCACACTTTTTTCGCCGTTACTACGAAGGAACTTTGACCAAAAAATTTAGGTTGATTTAATTAGAATAATGAAAATCTAAAGCTTGTAGTTGATAGACCATCAACAATACTTTCAATAACAAGTTTTAGATTTTCATTGGGATAATTCAATCTAAAATTATTGCTCAAAGTTCCTTCATAGCAACTGCGAAAAAAGTGTGAAGATCATAATGGGACGGAGGGAGTATGTGAATATTGTCTTTATTACAGCGCATAACACTTCTATATTGCCTTTACCTGATGTGTAACTTAATTAACCAACAAAACTAACAATGAAGATATTGATGTACCACCTCCAACCACACTCTATGACCCCACATCGGTCGTCCGATACATTTGTCATATTGCAGCATATGTTTTTGGGACTAAGATAGCAAGGATTGAAGGCTAGTGCGAATTCTCCCACATTGCGTATCTGGACGATCGCGGTGTTGATGGGTCTTTTTGATGTACAAGACTCTTCTAAGTTCTAATACAGCAGGACTTGGCTCGAATGTCCACGATTACAACGACAGGCAGCCAGGGCATGAAGCTCCATCCATTCTGGATCTTGGTAATAACAGTGATGCAGAAATAAGATCGTGTCCGAACCATGAATCATGTTAGTTTTATCATCATGCTATCTTTATCCTAGGATATTTAAATACTATAAATCCAATAAGGTACTAAATTTTAAATAGTAATGTCAGATTGGTCATCTTTACTAGGGGATTTCAGTAATTTAGGATGCTTTTCTTGGGCATTCAGATTTATTCTCCTATGAAAAGGCACTCGTAATTGATTTAACTTTAGTCACTCAAGAACAGATTAAACATACTGTTGTTTAGAGTGTTCCAAACCCTAGAATATTTCTAAACACTCCTCTTCAAGTAGACAGACAACCACAGACAGAATCTCCTGATAGTTCTGGCCAATATATTGCCTCAAATGCTGCTTTCATAAGAGCATTCCTGGACAAGAAAAAGGCAGATTCCTTGGCAACATTCCACATGTGTTTTGCCTCAACAAATTCTTGAATCAGTCATCACGACAGATTGATCAGTTTTAACTACCAGATTCAAAGTCATCCCTTTTAAAGAACATAAAGAAATTGCTTATTGGTCACTTTGTCTCCACTCAATGGACTGAGTATATGAGTGTTGTTATTGAAGTTGAAAGTTAGAAATTCCCCAAGGACACGAGTCCTTCCACTTTCTTGCAATAAAAAATAGCAAAAGACTGAAATGTTAAAGAGTATAATTGCAATATTTCACAGTGATCTTAAGTTTTTCTTTTACTTACTGTGTTACACAGAAGATCCTGCAACTAAAAACAGTTCCGAATGCATTCATACTATTCAAATGACAAAATGTAATTGGCAGATAACAAGATAATATGGATAGAAATGGATCGCGTTTCGCTGAATAAATACAGGTCCTGGAAAAGAAATTCAGGGATGTGAATCATACCACTCCAACAAATATTGAGAATGCATATATGTAACCAATCCAAGCTGGTTCGCCTAGTTGCATAGACTGCAGTATGTCCAAGAATAAATATTAAAAAAAAAAAAAAAAACTAAAAGTTCTTCAAATAAAATAAGAAAAGGAAATATCAAATATAATCCACATGAATTCAGAAAGGCTCGCCTACATATAAAATTCACCCTTAGAAAGTAGAATGATGACTCCGTAATACTGTTTTGCTTGTATAATTTCTGGAGAAAATGAATGCTCGATATTTTCTTTGAATATGGTTGGAAAATGTTTTTTTCTTCTTCCAATTTTGTGTAGTTAACAATCACGCTGAATTTAGAGAGAAAAAAATTCTCAAACTAACATCTTTATAAAGTATGTCCAAGAATACCTATGTTGGGAATGTATTTACCAAAATATGCTAGTTTTGAGAAGTCCCTCTTGGCAATAGCGATTTCACTGTTTTGGGGGAAACTTAAGTCGCTATTGGCAACAGCGACTTTGGTTAGTGAGGAAAACTGAACTTGCTAATGGCAAAAGCAACTTTTCAAAACTAGCACATTTTAGTAAATGCTTTTTCAACATAGACATTTTACGAGATACTTTGGCTAAAAGTGACACTTTGGGGTATAAAAAAAAAAATAAAAAATCTGAGACCTCCGAACACTAGGATTAAAACAGTCTAGGTTCATATGGTTCACAAGGATGACCCCTCTTGACAAAAGCATAAAGGTTAACAATGACCAAAGACAAGAATTGTCAACAGAGTGAGGTAGTGAATAGAACATAATTGACTTTCTGGCACTCAGACTTAACTTTTTGATTTGTAGATTGACAAAATTCATTTGTGGGTTCTCTAACAATTACCTAACACACAAAGCCTATGATATTTATAGTAAATGAGGAATATAAGATTCGATATCAAGTATGTGCAGAACTGCAACTAACCAGTAAGAGTCTGTTCAATATAAGTGGCCCCACGAACTGAGAAAGATCATTGCCAATCTGCATGCAAGTAAGCCAATCACAAACATGTCAACATTTGGTTCGAGATACAGTATGATACAAACGTGGTTCGTATACTACTTGAGGGAAAGTTCAGGGAGTAAAACTAAAGTTACAAAAGAAGTTTACGGTGTTTTAGTTACAAATACAGTTGGCAATGAGTGATTGAATTTGTGTTTGTAGACCCCACTACTCATTAACTTCATATCGAATCATTTAATGCCAACTGTATTTCTAACTAGAATTTCTCAAGTTCAGGCATTTGGTGAGCCATACATGTGGTAGAGTTATGCCTATATGTGGCAAGAGAGTGTGGAGAAAATACTAAACAATGAGGTGTCTGGAGAAACTACGCCAGCAGCACATGTAAAATTAACATCATTAGTAATGTAAAACATACTACATGACAGACACCCAAAGATGACAGATCCTTGTTATAGCCGGCACAACAGCTTTATCAAACATCAACCCATATATTCTTTTCCTTTTTCTTTTCTTGTTTTTTGATAAGAGTGCAATTAATATGAAATGAACAAAAAAAAAAGAAAAAAAACACAAAGATGGATGAGAACTACATCAAGTTAACAGAAAAACTAACCAAACTACTTCAAAGAAACCAAAAAAAATAAAAGCAAAGCCTTACAACTTTTTTGCCTAGCTGGAAAGGGGAGAAAGGTGTCTCTCACCGAAACCCAAACAAGGGCAAATTAATCACCCCATCCCATACGAAGGTCCCTGAGGTATGGACTCTTAAGACTTTTGGCATTTCTTTATGTATAAAAAATATGGGCAGATTTACATGCTACGTTAATTGAAAGCTGGACTGAAGGCTCTATATGTGCTTCGATACCATTCAGTAAAAATATTCATAGTACCCTACGTAATCAAATATTTACTAAGCATTAGATGAAATCAAAGAAGGGAAAACATGTTGTTTGACCCATCTCTACAAGCATAAGCTAGACTAGTTTATACTTAATGGGGGCACTTTAAAGGTGTAAATTCCTCAGTAATAAAGGAAAGTATTAAGCAAACTCAGGCCGCATATCCTGGTCAAACACACTGTGGAGAAGTGTGACAAAGCTGGATCTTGTTTGTAAGAAAAGAAAACAAAGCTGGATAATTGAGCAATTGTCCATCAAACACATTCACATAACCATCATAAATTAAGCTCATTGAGGTCGAAGGATCTTAAAAGTAAATGAATCCTACATTGCAGCATTTGATAGAAATTGTACCTTCCACAAGCCTCCCCACCAAAATCTTCAGGATCCGGAAAGAAATGAAGGAACTTAGTAAGATAGTTCAATTATAGATGTTTCTTAAGCTTACTAAATAAGAAAAAACATGTCTCGCCATATATCACTATATATACCTGCCTCCTAAACTACGATGTAAGGCTCTTAATAGCCATGGTCTTGGCTTGCGGCACTCCTCAATCCAGCATTTCTGGAAGCTAAAGAGGCAATTAGAAAAGTCAGCAAACTTTTCACAATGAAACCATAAGAATGATGTTGAGTAAATAAGTACAGACTTGCTGTGTAGAGTTTCAGTGTGCTCCCAGGTGTCCAATTTCCAAATATCCTTCTCCGTTAGAGGTCTTTTATATCCTAGACTCATAAGTGGGCCCATCCAGGAAAAAAATATTTCTGTACAAGTGAGGAAGAAAGAAGAAATTAGTGGAAGTGAAGTAGTTCAATTTGTAGTTTATTGACTGGGAAAGTCTAAAAACCAGTGCTTTTTTCAACAAAAAAAAATAATTAAAAAAAAAGGTCATAGGAATTATAATCAGATACAGAACAACCTTTGTTTGGAAATATTACAAAAGGCTAGAGATAGATAGTAAAGGGAAATAAATTCATAGCATGGAGTCACTCATTGTACTGCACATGAGAGCCGAACCTCAAAACAGGCATATACAAGCATAACATGTAACAAATTTCAATTGTACACGACAAATTGCAATGCTAACATATTGTTTGTCCGTATGTTTCTTGCAAAGAGAAGAAAGGTCATCAATAGGTTAACCAAGCATGAATTAATAACTAATCATATTTTTGTATGCAGAAACTATGTTTACGTACTGGAAAATATGTTGGCATGCCTCTCCGGACAAACTTGCTCTCCACCAGGAAGCTCTTCATACTCGACATAATCCACAGGCTCAGTGCGGAGTGGGGAGTAACCAGGATAAGGATTCAAACTGGGAAGGTATACGACCAATAGTACTCCAAATACAACCTACACCAAAGAAGAAACAAAATCAAACTGACTGTATGCAGTAAATTGTGAGTAGATAAAACTTATGTGCCTGGTTTCGGCCAGTGCTTTTTGTCTGCCTATGAATGTAAATCTAAAAGATTCTAACATTAGCAGAAAAACGAAATAAACAAGTATCACACCTGTATCAAAACCTCACTAAAATATAGATACAAGGTAGATCTGCCACATAAAACACAGAGACACGTTAGCGTTCAGTTGCCTGATCATCGGACAAACAGACATGGGAAAGGGAACTACAAAGAGAAACGGCATTAGTAGACTCATTGAGATCAAGGGTGCCAGAGATGGCTTAGAAAATCCAATATAATTCCTTATTTAATGGATCGTTCCATGAGATCACAATTTCAAGACAGGCTATCACCCTGCCCCCTTAACATAATAATAAAGTCAGCAACGGTAGCCCAATGAACCAAAGAAGAAGTTTATTGGTTCAGAGAAAGACGGACATACAAAGAGGATAAGAAGTCCATCAAAAGCTAGTTAGAAAAAAAAATCACAAATAGAAGTCCAAGAATATATCCAAACCGAAATGATAAACACAGAGCTTATAATAGAAGTCATTCATATCATGCATTGAAGATTTGTACAATGACTAAGCATCAGCTACAGTACTTTCTCCATTATTTATCTCTATAACATGCCAAGTTTTTGTATTTTTATTACTACTATTTTAATCATTTAGTCTTACAATAAGTCTCAGCTGTGCAATTAAAGTATCATCGTAAGCTAAACCTGAAACAATCTCCTACCATACAAGTGGAGTTCAAAATTATTAGAATTCCATTTACAGATAGATAGGTGTGCATGTGTGTGCAGGGGAGACGATAACGAGAAAAATGTACTAACCGGTCGTAATACTTGCTCACAGTCAGAACAAGATTGACCAAGGCAGCATCCCCAACCAAAGTATAAATGACTCCAAATCTGACAAACCAACGAGATTCATGGACATAAACTTTTGTTTCTACACATGTCATGACGAGTACTGAGCCCCATGCAAGAGTCTTTACAATCAGGGAAACTATCTGCAAGATTTAAGATAATGTACCTCAAAAATGCTGCAGATAAAATAAGAGGACAGTAAAACTTTGAAATTTATGGCTTAATTGACTGATATTGAAAAAGGTAAAAGGCACGTGAAGGGGTAAGAAAATCTCTTTCCCCTCAAGAATCAAGATTTAAGTTTATATCATTTTCAGTAATAAATAACTAAATATTTAATTTCAGATATGGTAAATCAAGATGGTCGTTTCATGACAGTCAATTTGTAGCACAATGTGCATTATGTTATACAAGTTCAATATATGTCAAGCTTCTTAATCTAATTTCAAAAGTCTCATCCAACTGAAATACATTGTGCTGCTATAGAAGCAAGATTGCACGAACTTGATCAGACAATCACGAGTCCAAAAACAAAAATAGTGTCTCCGGTTAAAAGCCGCATAACTAAGACCCTTTCCAGTCACTAGAGATGGCAACAGTCAGTGACTTTGTGTTCCCCGCATGCAAAACATTCAAATCACCTCATGTTATAATAATTCATAACCAGAAGCTAGACTATAATTTAACTAAGAGAAGAATAAATCCACATGAAATTGAACAGAAAACAGACCTCAAACGGGGCAAGCTCAATCTGCCCATCAAGATTAAAAGCTGAAATTCCCATTACCAATCGGTACAATGGTTCCGCAGTGCAGTAAGCAGCCAACAACCCCAAGAAGTAATTATAGTAACTGGATTTCAATTGGAACCTTTGAACTCTCAAATTTTTCGTAGTCAACCATATGCGATACAAACACAAGGCCAATAGAACCAAATGAGAAATGCCAGTGACTAAAGTATCAGTTCCACAAGGAGTGTATGCTCCAAATGCATTATCCACAGATTTTCCCCACACTCCATCCGGCACGGGTCGACAATACCAATCCAGTGGCTTCAAACCCATCTTTTAATAATTTAACTTGCTACTTCAACTGCTAACACAGTATCAAATCATTCCTGCAAATAAATAACCCCAAGTTTCATCACCATAGTTTAAAAACTAACATATCCAAAATAAGAAGGAAAAAAAAAACGTCAAAAAAAAAAAAGACAGGGTATAAGATCTCAGAGTGAAAAAAAAAAAAAATCAAGAAACATAACACCCACAAAACTTAAGACAAGGAGATTCAAAACAAAACCCACAAAAAAGAACCCAATTATTAACAAAAATAAATAAATTGTAGATTACAAAAAAGATACTTACTTTGAGAGCAGAAAAGGCGAGTATAGTTGTGTTGCAGAGGGGAAGAAAGACAATTGTCAGTCGGGGTGTGGAGAGAAATGAAAAGATATCTGTTGTGGAGATAAAAAGGAGAAAATATAGACCAAAACGAACGTCTGAGTCGGGCTAACTTGGGAATCGTCGACCGAATCTTTTTAAATTAAATTCTTGGAGAAAGAAAGTCTTTTTCTTCTTGGCTTTTACGCTCAGAGTCAGTGTCCCTCTCACGATAGTTAAAAGAGAAATGCACACATGATAATATTTCTCGGTCCGAAAAAACTTGACTTGTCCAAAATAACGGCGAGGCAGTGATTTATTTGTCCGGTTGTTTTTATGCCAAAATATTTTTTTACACTTAAAAAAATTACACACCAAAAATAATTATTCTTTATCCCGAAATAAATATCTTATTTTTCCTTTTCATTTGTCTCAAAATAAATGACGTCTTACTAAAAATAGGATACGAAGTTTGGTGATTCATATAATACTCATTCTAATAGGTACAAGTATATTGCAATGTCATAAAAAGTCACTCTACTCATAGAAATAGATTGGGACAATTAAGAAAACATAACTAAAAGCTTAAAGACATTGACTTATCAACTATGACATTTATTCAGAAACAAATGAACTATTTTTAGTGCATAATTTCTTATTATTTTTTTCATTTAGAAAAAATTATTATATACTATAAATAATTAAGTAATAGTTTGTAAAATGTGCAATAACAATATGATATAACATTGCTCAAAAAATATATATATATATATATGATATAACATTATTATATTTTATTTTAACGCGGTGTCGCTATCATAAATAATTAGAGCTTATAATCAAAATACATTGACATACTTATAAATAATCAAAACTTATTAACACACTAACACTAATTTTGACATTCTTTAAGACTATCATTGACACTTAAAACACTATAGCACTCAACAAACAATTTCACTAGCACTCAAAATATTATTATTGGCTCAAAAAATACTAACATTAGTGTTGCCAATGTGAGTGATATAGAGTGTCTTTTGTTTAAAGAGTGTTAGGGTTTGTGTTAAAAGAGTGTTGGTGTTTGTGTTAAAAAAACTATTAACATTGGTGTCGTCAGTGTGATAAAGAAGTTCACTCCATGTGTAAATACAATGCATGTGTTTTTCTATTGTCAGTGCATGCGTTATTGATGTCAATGCAAGTGTTTAAACTTCAAAAAGTGTCGATGCATGTGTTTAAAGAGGACCAGTGTTCTCGTTAAAAGAGTGTTATTTGTGGTGTTAAAAGGTGTGATTGATTTGTAGTGTTAAAGAGTGTCAATAGTAATATTAAAAAGTTGCAAGTAGTTGTGTTAAAGAGTGTCATGGTAATGTTAAAGAATGACATGGTATGTTAAGAAGTTTTGATTATTTACAAAATAACATTACGGATTTTAAAATAAATTTTAATTATTTATGAAAGGTAAAGGTAATCTCGTGTTTTAAAATAAGAAAAATATCACAACACATTTTTTTAAAACTGGTTTTTGCTGGTTTCTTTTCCAGCAAAAAATTATTTCTCCCTCCAATTTATTTTTCTTCTTTTGATGGTCTCGATATTAACCCATACGTACTTTTTATTTTTTATCATATGCGAGTTTGTTCCTAAAAAAAAGATATGTGAATTTGCAATCCTCTTAGAATATACTCCTTATGTCGCAAAATTTTTAACTTTTTTACGGTTTCTACTAATGAACTTTAAGTAATAATTATATATAAGCTTAATAATATTAATAAAAATTTAAAACTTGTAATTGATAGACCATTAATAATATTATTAATAATAAGTTTTAAAAATACATTGAAATAATTACTTAAAAGAAATTCAAATTGGCAAATTCTCGTTTGCTGCCATCTCACGCCGTGCGACTGGCGCGTGAGACGGACGCGCCATTTTCCATGTGTGTTAAAAAAAAAAAAAAAACTTTAAAATGCTATATCTTGAGATTTATAAGTCAAAAAAATATTTAAAAATACCGTCGTGTTCGTCTCGACAAGACGAATAAAACTACATAGGTCATGATATGGTTTGATTTTTTTTTTTTTAAACATTTTTTTACACATAAAAAAGTTTGAGGTGCTTGCCAGCTGAAATGTAACACTTTGTTCTGATAAAAGTAACACTTTCATCTTCAAAAAGTAACACTTTTTCTACTGTCAAATGTAACATCAATTTTACAAAAAAAAAAAATTGTTTGCATTTCAATTGTTACTTTCTCAATAAAAAATTGTTACATTTCATATATAATGTTACATTAAGGAATATAAACTGTTACAATTAAGAAAAAAATATGTTACATTCATTTTTTATAAAATGTAACATTAGTTTAGTTGTCAATCCTATGTTATTTTCGGAGAAAAAAAATGTTACATTTGAAAAAATGAGTGTTACATTCCCTTATAAAAAGTGTTACATTAATTTAGTTGTCAATCTTTATGTTATCTTTATCTATTGTAGCAAAATTGTGGTATATTTTTTTTTTAAAAAAAGTGTTACATTTTGAATAAAAAAGTGTTACATTTTGTTATAATAAGTGTTACTTTTGTTGGGAGGAAAAAAGTATGGGTGGTACATTTTGAAAAAAAAAGTGTTACATTTGAAAAAAGAATGTTACATTCCTTTATAAAAAGTGTTACATTAATTTAGTCGTCAATTTTTATGTTATCTTTAATCTATTGCATCAAAATTGTGGTACATTTTTGAAAGAAAAAAAAGTGTTACATTTGAAAAACAAAAGTGTTACATTTCATTATAAGAAGTGTTACTTTTGGTGGGAGGAAAAAAGGTTGTGGGGGCAAAAAAAAAAAAAAAAAAAAGTATGGTCGGCGCCGCACCCCATGCGGCCGCCGCACCAGAGACCTTCTCATTCAAATTTGTTGTAACAAATAAAAAATGAGAAATTTATTTTAAGGCGGACTAGGTACGATAGAAACCTAATTAAAGTATGAATGGATCGACGTATGGGGTGATGTCAGCTGTAGCACATCGCATTCGTACCATTCAAATAATGGCCCAGAACTTGGAATCTATCATTTCTTCTTCTAATAATAATACTCCCTCTATTATTTCGTAATGATTTTTTCATTTATTACTTTTTATTGTTTTAAGAGGGTTTTTTTTTTATTTCTACAATTAAGCTTAAATGTGCATAATCGCAACATTACTAGTGAATTTAAAAAAAAATTGAATAGTCAAATGTGAAGATTATTTTAGGACAGAGAGAATATTAAGTTTTAGTCCAAAATAAATGACAAAGAAAATTTTGGGGGAAACCAGTTTCTCCATAAGTTATAAAAAGTCCTGTTTTTATAGGAGTTAAGGTTTAGGGTTTAAGATTTAGGGTTTAGGATTTAGGGTTTAGGATTTAGGGTTTAAGGGTTAAGGGTTAAAAAGTGAACTTTTTATAACTTATGGAGGAACTAGTTTCCCCCAAAACCAACTCAATGACAAAAACTTGTGTGAGACAGTGTCACACGTGAGACGGATCTCGTTGAGAGAGTAAATGCTTGGCTCCCTATGGGCGGGGCGGGGCGGGGCAAACTCATTTCCACTTTCGTCGAGATCCGTCTTATATACGAGAGACTGTCTCACATCACATAAGACTTCTTTAAAATAAATAGTACTCCTACATACTATCTAAATAGTCATTCTATTATTTGTTTTTTTTTATATATTTAGATTAGTCTATATATTCAAAATTCGAAATTAATCATCCCTCTACCATTTAAATTAAACACAATTGGTCCTTTCATTCAATTCCATTCTGTTTAAGTCGTTAAACTATGTCATGTGCAATTCAAGTTATATTTATAGGAGTAAAACTGTCATCACAGTAAAAATAATATTGGGACTAATCCGATAAAGCTAATACCGTGTTTATATCATTTACTTGTAATATTAAACATGTTTATATTATATGGTCCTGACTATTACAAGTTCCTCCCCTATTGGAACCTATTATAGCGAGCGAGTCCCACATAATACCAGCCTAAATGCGAAATCCTAACCTTTGCCCGATTGAAGTAACCCATGAAGTTATCAACTCAATTTTTCCCTAAGGTAGTAACATCCACCCCTTCCGATGTCATGTTCTGTCGCTGCAGCTCCTCACCAGCATTCCTCAGGAACTGGTCCCAGCCACTTCCTTCACTTGTATCAAAATAATCATAAGGAACGGCGGTTTTCAAACCAGGCCTAACTCCACATTGGCTCTCAACAATTCTAAACTCGACCACATTCTTATCCTCAATCTTCTTCTCCAATTCCTCCCAATTGAACATCAATGGTAATGTCAATGCACACCAAGGGTTGAAATCCAAAAGCTTAACTTTCCCATCCTTTGTAACATAAATATCAAAGGTGTAATTTTCAGATTCAAATCTCTGTCTCACCTTTTCCATAAAAAAATTGTGAATCACTGATTTCAGTTCATCTTTCCTCTCAGCCAGGACAGGATAAAATCCAGTGACCTCCCTCTGGGAAATTCCAACTAGGATCTGATTTTGTACGAAGCAACGAAATTCCATCTCGGGACGGAGAGCTAGATACCACTTCCGTAATGCGAGGACAAAATGTGAAGGTCTGGATATTGTATTGCTGGTGCACAAATCGTAGGGACGACAAAGATCATGGACCAGCGAATCAGATGATTTCAGTAAAAGTGCAATCTCACTAAAGGAAGTACATCTGAGACTTCCTGTAGAACTTATCCAAGCAGAGTCTTTAGGGGCACTCCAATTTAGCTTAGGGAAGACGGAACCACCAAGGGATTCAATGGATTCTTTAATCTGCAACTCCAGTTCGGGGAAAGAAGGAGGTGGTGCGGGTTGTTCTGATTCATCATCCAATCCTTCTGAGACAGCGAAATCCTCCTCATCTTCAGGCTTATGGATTCTATTGGGCAAGGCATCATCATTTGCAATCGAAAGAGGAAGAAGAAAAGGACCAGTATCATCAAGGAGGTATTGAACAAAGGACTCCGGAAGTTCGTGAATTAGGGTTTTTATTGAAATGGACTTAAATTTTGGATACCATTCTTGAATCTGGCACCTGTTTACCTCTTCTTCCTTCATATCACAAGAATACAGTGAAGACGCGTTAAGCAAACCGGAAGTCTCTTATATTATCTGCAAAACATCCAGGTAGGTTAATTAGGGATCAATCATTTCCAAAGAAAAGAATTCCTCCTCCTAAAAAAAAAAAAACACCATAAATTCTTACCTCTGAAACATCCATTATTTCTCAAACTTTTCTTTTATATAAAAACATCACATTTCAATACCATACGACACTAAGACTTTTTATATTAGTTCAAATTACAGGAATGACGAAACATATAGAAGAGGAAGAAGAATAATAAAACAATACGAATTCACTATCACAGGCATCTTTTTTCTTTCAATTCTGACCCACTTTTGGTTAGGAAAAATACAACCAGGACAAATCCTGTGAGCACACACATAAACTACAAGAATGCATGTGTGAGGTCATAACAAAAGTTCCTGTCGCTGTTTTGTTACTGAAAAAGCTGGTTAACTTCAAACCCCAATTCAACAACTCAGATTAAAGCCAAACCTAAAATAAGGACAAACAGAAAAAAGTGGAAGAAATTTTGATTACAAGTGAGGCGATAGGAGAAGAGTGAACTCGGACAAAATGTAACTAAAAACCATTCGTTTGAGGTTTAGTTTCACAATCTAAATCGAAATTGGAATGAACAGCGGAGGCAAGAGAGAGAGAGAGTACCTAACGAGGAAGGGAGTAGGGCAGGGGTTGGCGACGACGGATCGGATGGATTTTGTTTCGCCTGACCAGAAGGAAATTGAGCCGACTAGTTGTAGTTGTAGTGATGGCTCAAAACGGGCCACTTAACCTAAGCATAATGCCATAAAAGGACATTATATTTCAAAAATACTATAACAGTTCTCCATTAAAAAATCACCAGCGTTATCACTTTATTTATGATACATGAGCATCAGAGCATGCATCGTCACTTTTAGTCAAATACCGATCCGCTCTTACAATTGACTTGACGGGCGCAGTGGCGTATCTAGGATTTCCGGTCAGGTCGGCTCAAAACTTTAAATGACAAAAAAAATTAAAATCACACTATAAAAATGCACCAAGAAGGACATCAGGCATAAGAATATTATACTTGTATTTAACACTTCTAATGGAACACTCAAAATGAAAATGGGCAAATTGCAATTTAGTTACCTGAGTTTTACACAATGTCTCAATTAGTTCCTGAATCCGTTTTTCTACAATTTGGTTACCTGAGTTTGACAATTTGTTGCAATGTAGTATAAAAATGGATGGAGTGTTAAAAAAAAACTAACGAAAATGAATGGTAAACGTAACAAGCTTCTTTTAAAATTGCAATATCACCCCTACGGTTTAACTAATTCTTACTTCTACACTAAAATGTTAAATTTTTAGTTAACAAATGACCCAAACCTAACTAAGAACTTTGAGATGAGAATGACTAATTTATCCCCGTCTTCAACCTTTGAACAATGCACAGAAACCCTCCCCACCCATCAATTTTGACCTTTCCCACAGCATCAAATTGACTATTTCCCACCCCCTTCATCTATTAAACCCACCAAAATACAACCCTCCATAAAAACCCCTACATGAATTGGACTGGAAACTCTTACCTGAACTGATCTAGAAACCCACTTGAGCCAGCCAACCTAATCATTTCACATTTCTATCATACACAGCAAATCACACAACAATTAAATCGTTCATACTTGTTTCAGACGCCTCCTCCCTCTCTAAAAAATCACCCACCGTACAACCACCCTCATCTACCCCTCAGTTCTAGGTTTCTAATTCCATCAATGACGGATAAATTAAACCTCCCAAAGCTGTAAAGAAATCAAAAAAAACAAAACCCAAAGAAATCGAATACCCAAAACAAAAAATCAAAAAACAATTCCATCCAATTGCTACTAATTTCGCAGGAGTGAGGGAGAGGGGTGATAACGTAGGTTGGGCAGCGAGAGGAAGGGGAGGGTGAAGAAATTTGAAATGAGTGGTTTTAGTGAATGGGGTGAAGGGGAGGAGGAAGGAGAAGAGGCGGTGGGTGAAGGTGGCCGCCGACGGGAGAAAATGGACGCCAGACGGAAAAGTTGACTCATCAATTGTGGCCCGTAGAAATGCGGGAATGAGGGTTTACGTGAAATATAAATGGGGTGGGTTTTGCGTTTAAAGTGGCTTTTTGAGAGAGAGAGAGAGAGAGAGAGAGAGAGAGAGAGTACTATATGGATATTTGGGTCATTTGCTAACAATTTAACTTTTTAGTGAAGAAGTAAGAATTAATTAAATTGTAGGGGAGATCATTGCAATTTATAAAGAAGTTTGTTATGTTTTTTATTGACTTTTGTTAGTTTTTTTAACACCTCATCCGTTTTTACACCAAATTGCAACAAATTTTCAAACTCAGGTAACCAAATTGTCGAAAAGCAGATTCAGGAACTAATTGAAACATCGTGTAAAACTCAGGTAACTAAATTGCAATTTGCCCAAATGAAAATATTTCTCATATTTACTATTCGCGAAAAAAAAAAGATTTCAGTACGTATGTTCTTCTGCGTGCCTTGTTTGTTTTAGCCTCTTTATTTATTGTTTTATTTTTAACACTCTGCACCCCTCTTCTTTCAAAAATAACAATTTACACCCCAATTTTTTTAAATTATTTTTTTATAACTACTCGGTAAGTTTTTTCGGAAAATCCAGGGTATGAATCTGCCCACCCTGGTCACACACTGGATCCTCCCCTGTTGACGACAATAGTTCAATTATATTACTTTGATTTTAAACCAAAACTAAAAGCCCTAAATATCAGTGATGAATCAGAATGATGATTCATCTATCAAAAACTTTGAAACTCTGATGAATGAAATATAAGACCTTAATCTATCTATCTATAACTATTACTAAAAGAAAAACCAGCTCATCGCCACGTGTCAGCACCATATTATATTGAAAAATGTCCCTCCAAAATGATTTAATGACATCATTAATTTATTAATCCTTATATTTAATTACTTGTATTAATAATTTTAACAATTGTTTATTGTAATTAATTTGGTAATGAAGAGACACCCAGCATTTGAAATTTACGAGGTGGTGAAGAAAACCTACCATATCTGCATTATCCTTTTTTTATTATTATTTACGGTAACCATCACTTTTTTCTTTTGTTTTTTTCTTAAAAATTTGTATTAACCCTTTCCTCTGTTCCAGTAACGTTAAACTCAACGGACTTATTGTTTTGTTTTTTTGTTTTTTTAAGGGCAAATGACAATTTAGGCTCCAAAGTTTAGGGGGGTGTGCCAATAGGGGTCTGATGTATCAATTTTGTCAATCTAGGGTCCAAAGTTGCAAAAGTTGTGCAGGTTAGGGTTTTTTAACGATTTTGTTAACAGAATCCAGTTAAGTCAAATGTGTTTTGCACGTGGACTTAACTGGAGTTTGTTTTGAATATTTGGATGGTTATATCGTTATTTCAGACAAAGAAAATTATTTTTTTTTAAAATATTAAATTTTATTTTCTTATATTAAATTAACTAATAATTAAAACGTTATTAAAATACTTTTCAAGAAATAAAAAAAAACATTTAGAATCACTATAAAATAAAATGTATAATTTTTTTTTTTAAAAAAAAAAGATTGTAAAAAATTATATTAAAAAAAAAAACTCAATTTTTTTTAAAAAGAAGAAAGTGGGGATCGGACAATTTTTTTTTTTGTGGTGGTGGTTAGTATTGTTCATTATTAATATTAGTATTCTAATTATTTCATTTTTTCATAAAATTATTTTTAAATTTATTAATAATTTTCCTTGTTTATAACTTCATTTTTTGTGTTTCCAAAAAAAACCACTTTAATTTTTATTTTCTTTTTTTGATTTATTAGTATTTTTAAAATTAATTAAAATTATTCAAAATAATAATAATAAGTGTAAATGACAATTTAGGTTCTACTGTATAAGGGATGTGTGAAATGACAAAAAGCCTAGACGAACATCCAAAACAAACTTCAGTTAAGTGCTTCTGTTACTTAACTGGATTTTCTTTACAATTTAGTCCAAAAACCCTTAATTGACTAATGTTGTCAACTTTAGACCCTAAATTGACAAAATTGATACATCAGACCCCTATTGGCACACACCCCCTAAACTTTGGACCTTAAATTGTCATTACCCCTTTTTTTAAACAACTCAATGGACTTATTATAAGCATTCACTACAATTTTAAATAAATACTACATATCTTTACAATATTAATGATTCTTCACTTATTTTCACATAAACTAATTCACTTATTATTCTTTACCCCACTTTCTCTCTCTTTTACCTAACAATCTACACTCACACCATCTAAAAAGTTGCACAAAATTTGGTCTACAAAATAATGTGTCAATATTTTATTGCTATTTTTTATTAGAGTATGTCGGATCCACAATTGATGTAACTAATAAAATATTGCCCCCTCTTTTAGTATCTATCATTTTGTGAACTTCTTTTGTGCACTTAGTATTATTGACCTTTAATTTATCATCCTCAATATCAATTTACTCCTTCATTCTAAGAGATTGTGCCACACTTTGATTTTTAATGTGAATTCAATTAGAGTCTCATCATAATTTCATTAAAAATAATTATCTTATTTTTTTAACAAATATTATCGTCTACAAATAGCATTAATAGCAATTTTAATTATTATGCAGGGCTAATTGGATATGTACAAAATTATGATCAATTTAAATTGAGTTGACCCTGAAAATAAAAGTGAGACTATTTTTTGGAGACGAAGTCTTAAGTAGGGGTGTAAATGGTTTGGTTTGGTTCTGTCTCGGCCATTTTAGAGACCAAACCACTAGTCATCGGTTTGGGAAAATTACAAACCGAACCGAACCACGAAAAATTTCAAACCAAACCAAACCGCCATGGTTTGGTTCGGTTTGGTTCAGACCGCGGTTCAGTAATATGGTCCAGACTGCGGTTTAGACCGTGGTCTAGAATATGGTTTGTGGTTTAAACCACCATTCACATTGAGGTTCATATCACGATTCAAATTATGGTTTACGCTCTGTTTAAAAAAGAAAATTCAGAAGAATGAAAATATTAAACGAATAAAGAAGCCGAAGGAAGTGAATACACTACAGAACTCTGTTAACTATGTGCCTCAATGAATATAACATTCGATGAAATGAATATTGAATAAGATGCAAAACGAGAGTTAAGAATGATGTAATGTAATGTAAATTATTTTAATAATTTAAAGGTGAATGTTACTTAACATACAAATATATGACTAATATATGTGGTCTGGCGGTTTGGTCTGGTGGTTCGGTCTGACGGTTCGGTTTGGTTTGGTTCGGTCTGGTTTGGTCTGGAGGGGTCAGACCACAAACCAAACCGAACCACGCGGTTTACCAATTTTTGAGACCGAACTACTTGTGCTTAAAAACCGAACCAAACCGTATGGTTTAGTTCGGTTCGGTCCCAAACCGCGGTTTGGACCAAACCACTGACACCTCTAGTCTTAAGCAAAAAAGAAAAATCGTGTTAACACAATAAAAAACTTTGTTTAAGTGTAAATTGACCTAATTGTATTTCATAAATTTTACATTGCTCAATAAAAAATAAATATTATTAATAAAGTAATAGATAATGAACTTTAAAAAACTTTAATAATAAGATCTAAGAAACAGCGCATCGCGCGGGTATTAATCTAGTTTGCCCATAAAGCAAACACAGCGTAAATAATAAAAAACAATATATATATACACTAAACTGAAGACCAAACAACAAAAATAAGCCACTAAAACATGGACACAAAGAGTCTAGAAATTGCGTCATCTTCTCTTTATAAAACATAATGACAAAAACTTGTGTGAGACGGATTTTTTTGAGAGAGTAAATAGTTTGCCCCCTATGGACGGGGCGGGGCAAGCTCTATTTCTTATCTCGTCGAGAACCATCTCATGTGTGAGACCGTCTCACACGATACTTCCTAAAACATAATAATAAAACAAAAGATCGAAGGAACTAATCCAACATGAACATGGAGAAAGATCTTGCTTCTATTGTAGAGCAAAATTACAATAACTAGAATGAGCTCGATGAAAAAGGAAATGAAAATGTCCCACCCTGCCCATAGGAGGCAAGCCATTTATTCTCTCAAACTTTGTCGGGAGACAAACTTTATGAGAGAGAGAGAGAGAGAGAGAGAGAGAGAGAGAGTATGATGCTAGATGGGACTATCTACACCATTTAAAAATCACATAGGGTTTTCCGCACTTTGCCCATATAAGGCTCATGTTACAACTACCATGCGATGCTCAACAGCTGAAACTTGAAAAACTCAAATGAATAACGTTATCATATCAACATCAAAAACTCAAATGAATCAATCAATAAACAGAATATACAAAGGAGTAAAACATATGTTTCTGACATACAACTGATCTTACCCAAAAACAAATCCAGGAAATATTTGCAAACCAACCCGTTACAAATTTGAACACGAAAGTTTCAAAAGAAAGGCGGGCGTAAAATGCAAAAACTCGGCCACACTTACTCAATGCAGCCTTGTCAACTCCTCCACTCTCTTCATAAGCTCTTCCACCGTAACAGACATCGCCTTTGAAACTTCTTCCATTCTGCCACGCCCAAGATCAAGGAACGACTCGATTAGATCTCCGTCCAAGAAGTTTCTAGAATCGGACGTCTTCTTCTCACTGTAAAAAGACCTCCACTGCTCATGACTCAAACCCCCAACACCCTTAATAATCCTTCTCAAGTTAGTCTGCAGCTTCTCCATGAAAATATACTGTTCCTGAGGAAGTGAGGCAATCACACCAATAACACCATTTACCGTCCCGAAAATGACGGTTGGTATTTGACCGATGTCAGAATCTGGCATTCGCATCACTAGGGAACCGTGCCTGAAGCGGTTTACAAATTCGCCTAGATGGTATTCGCCGACGACTTCTAGGCGACTCCGTTCTTCATCGGTAGCGCCTTCGCTGTTCTTCCGGACTGTGAATAAGTTGAAATTATTCTCGGCACCAAGGTAAATGTCGTCATCGAGAATCTCCACAGCTGACATCCAATTTGCGTTGTAATCGCGGGCCCGCTCCTCAATAGCACCTTCCTCGTGCTGAAGACAACATCGATTATGGATATTAGCAGCAGTAACTTTTAAAATTTTCTGAATATTCATTTCGGACGGAGGGAGTAGTTGGATTATTTAAAGTCAAAAAGTGAGAGATACTCCCTCCTTCCCCTGAAATATGATTATTAGTTTCGACATGGGAATTAAGGAATACTAATATTTTATTGGAAAAAGTGATTTAAAACTCCCTCCTTCCCCTGAAATATGATTATTAGTTTCGACATGGGAATTAAGGAATACTAATATTTTATTGGAAAAAGTGATTTAAAAAATAAGTGTTGTTAGGATGGAGGAGAGAGATAGTGGGTAGGGAATAATAAGTGAAAAGTTGTTGTGCGTATGACAAGTGGGTCCTATTAATAAAAATGCAAAAATAAACTTTCCATTTCAGGATGTCTTATTTCAGGTGGGACCCCCAAAATGGCAAAATGTCCTATTTCGAGTGGGACAGAGGGAGTATAACATTCTACTAGGTAGTGCTTTGTAAACTTAACAAGACTTGGAACTAGCTTTGAGAGAGGTACCTTATAAATCAACAAAGATATTGATTTCATCAAATCACCCACAACAATGAAATCTCCTCGAGTTTGTACATATAGGGCAAGTATATGTCCATGGTGTCCACATTCAGATTGCAACTCACGCGGTGAACCATCTTCACGGAGCATCCACTTGTACAGCTGGATTTTTTGATTAATTGCAGCAAGCAGTTTCCCATTGAAAGCGTTTAGGGAGTAAACAGCCCCCTTAGTCTCCTTTTCAGCAATTAACTGCAGCTTGCCATCTTCTACCAAAAACACTAGTATGCGGCCCTGCAGTTTTTCATCAGAAGAATATGAATATTACTCATACGGGTATATACACAAAAAATGTTCATTCTCAAATACTGTTATTAATCCAAGAAATGGCATCTATCCATTTACCTTGGTTGGTTCATTCTCCTCCGGCATAACATAGGCGGTCCCAACACAGTAATACACATTACTATCATCAGAAAAGGAGCAACTGAGTATTGAGCAACCATACTCAAATTGGTCAAGGGGGTATGTTGATATAAACTCGAACGTCTGGTCATCTAACAAGCGGATGAAGTGCATTTCGGAGTCTTCTGTACTCGTCTGGCTGTATTTTAAACTGCAAATCGCAAAGGTGCGAGATTGCTCCTGATGGCAAATACGGCGAGCATGTTCACCAAGGGGGATGGAGCGGATGTGAAGCTTCTGAATATCATCAATGGTGCCAATTGTTAACTCGCCTTCTTTCGCGATAGCAAGGCTGTCCATCGATATAAACAAGTTAGTTGCTAAAGCCTAAACTTTTATTGCAAAACAAAAAGTCAATTTCATTAAGACACTTCAACCACAAGCTGGGCTAATAAACCAAAAGAGTCATCGCAAGCAAGTCTGTAGACAAGTGCGTGAAGTTTCATTTGCAAGAAAATGTTTGTGTTAACCAAATGGAATTACTGAAACAAAATACAAAAAAAACATACACAAGTGATGGTTTTATGAAGTAAAAACTTCTTGAGAAGAGAAATCACTATCTTCAGATCTATGGTTGCAAGGTTTCAGTAGTTCATTGACCACGCACTTATTGCTAACCTGTCCACCATTTACATATTACCTTCCATCTTCCCCAACCACAGCCCCCACAAAAGGAAGAAATAGAAAGAAACATTTAAACAAAAAGTAAAAAAAAAAAAATCCACATTCCCTCCGTAAGTGTTGCATTGACTTGACAAAAGTTCAAAGAAATGTGCAGTACTTGTTTGTACATTGCTTGCACAATCGTAAAATTGCACTGTGACTATATCCTAATTTAGAAATGCGACATATATTTTGGGACTGACTAAAATGGAAAGTAGGACATTTATTAGGGGACGGAGGGAGTACAAAAAAGCAATCAAACAAAACATACCCTCAACAATAAACAAAAACAGTAATACAGCCTTTTTCAGTATCATGCACTTCACCATCATTTTTCAAAACATCATTCTGAGTCATTAACGAAGGAGCAGCCATTCACTCATAATTAAATTTAACAAACCAAAACAATAATTTACTCCACTTTCACTATCATGCACCTTGCCATCTTTTTTTGGAACATCATTCTTAGTCATTAACGAGGGAGCATCGATTCACTCATTAATCAAATTTACAAAGCATAAGATTTGGTAAATCACTTTTGCAATAGCTTTAGGAATGGTTAATGCAAGTCAGCCCAACTTTGACCACCTCATCATTTGGAGAAAATTTCCCAAGTCTTTCCCTTCCAAAGAAAATGACAAGAAGAGATGTTTTTTTAAGAAAAAAGAATTACTATAGTAAGAAGTAATCAATATACAACAGGATGGATAAGATGTCCATCTACAAGGGGGGGGGGGGGGGGAAGCGAATAAAGCATAGACAACATCAAACTATAGCAGCACCCTAGTTTTTCTTCAAATCATTAAGCATAATCCTTTGATGTATTCTATGAGTTCTAGGATTACCTTATAGGGATTAAATCCGAAACTCGTTGTGCAAAAGATTAGCACTTGTGCTACGAACTCACGATCGTCTTGATCGATCTTGCAATCACCACACTCTTCTCGTCCAATCAATATCACTAGAAGGATATTGATTATATGTTCCACTCTCATATCCAAGGCCCTTGATGGTGGCCTAGAGAAAGTGTAAGGGAAAAGATAATTGGTATGCGTATTGTATTGTTCAAAGAAGGCAACGCCCTTATTTTATGGTTGAACTTGGTCACAGTCTCACAAATCCACTAGGATTGAATCTAACCAATCTTACCTAACAACTTCATCTTATCTCATTTTGAATGTATCAAGAATGGAACCAAGAGGGACCCACATATCTAACAATGTGTTTATTCACAATCCTTGCAGTTCACACACCAATTACGCAAAAGACATTTGTTAGGTGTGCGTCTTTGCCATTTGCCATTGTTATTGTGCTTATTGAGCTCTAAAATGCACACAAATGCCCTAATCTTAAAGGAAGATTTGGACTTCCATACAAGCCTAGATAAAGGAAAAGAATGAGAATTAGAGCTTTGAACCAAGAAGGTACGAAAAGAATTACACATATAATTACCACAACCCTCCAGAGTCCAAATACAAGAATCATGCTCATTAAACAAACGAACATGGGATACTGAAGAAAGCATGATGCCAACATCAGCAGACTCCCTATCATTGAGGTTTCGAAAAAGCCGAAATTCCAAGAAAGTTCCCCACCCCCTATCCCAGACCCCCGAAATGCAACAATAAGGGTCCAACGAATCAATGAAGAACACTATAAACCACGAAAGAGATCCCTCAAAAGAGTACATACCCAAACATCTTCGAAGATACGAATATGAGTCCCATTACCTACTTTCAACCGAATAGGAGGATTGGATACGCGGTGACACTGATGTATAAATTTCCACGGGATTTTGTACGATCTTGAACCACTGAAAGAGGTATTCCAACGATTGTTGTGCTTTCTAAACCTACTCGAGGAAATCTCCAAAGCCGCTTACTAAAAAGGGAGATATACCCATAGTTATTAAAGGCCCTAGGCGCACCAAGGCGCAAAAGGTGTGCCCGGAGCCTAGGCGCAAGGCGGGCGCGCGCCCGGGTGACGATGCCCGCAAAAATGCCTTAAAATACTAAAAGTATAGTATACATTATACAACATCAAAATAAGCAATAAATCAAATGCAAGTAGTAAATCAAACATACGTTATAAGTCATAAAAGAAACAAACATAAATAGATGTTCAAACAAGCATAAAGAGAAGTTCAAACAGAAGGACTCTAAGTCTAAATCCTATAAAATGATAAGCAGTTGTTAGTTTGAAGGAGTTCTTGGTGATTGCTACTCTTATACAAAGTTATGGTGCATGTACATGAGAGAGTCATGGGAGAGGAAGAGTAATAGTCACGCATTAGGTTTTAATTACAATTTAATTGATGGTCAATTGTTGTGCCCGGAGCTAGGCGCACCCAGGCTCCAAAACTGAGCCTCTCTGTGCCCGGAGCTTAGGCGCGCGCCTAGGCGCGCCTTTAATAACTATGGATATACCGACTGATCAAGCTACCCAAAGCCAATCCACCCTCCTCTTAAGGATGACCCACCTTGTCCCAACCCACTAGATGATCCCTTTTTGTCTTCCCCAGAACCTTCCCACGAGAGTTCCTCATCAATTTCTCAATTGTATCTGCCACCACAACATTCCAAATCTTAAAAAGTGAAAGGTAATAAAGCGAAATACAAGAAAGACAAGCTTGCACCTGGGTGATAGGCCCCCTCCCCCAGGAGAAATGTGCATGTTTCTACATACAAGGGGTATATAGGTTTGCTCTACGACAGGATCCTAAAAGAAAATACTTTTCGAATACCACCCAAAGGAACCCCAAGATAAGATTATAGCCAAGAAGGAACTTAGCAACCATACAAATACGCACATACGGTGCCCACATCTTGTGCCTCATATTGATAACAATTCCACAATTCTCCAAATTAATTTTCAGGCCAGACACATATGCGATCATATTTTTTTTTAATTGCATCTGGCTCAACAGTTGACTCTTGTGGCACACAAGACTTAACTGCAAATGTGGTAAGCTAAGGCAACTATGAGAAGTTGAAAGAACTGAAGAATATCTGGTGGAAACAAAATTAAGATCCCTGGTATTAGCATAAAGTTTACCTTAGCTTTTAAATTTGAAAAACCAAGTTGTATAACATAGAAATGTGACATGAATACAAGAGATATTACTATAAGCATATGAAACATGCGTGTTTATAAGCTACACATACAAGACAGTAGATGTGGTAAAAAGGCTAAATGCAGAACTCACTCTCAATAACAACTCTTATATTCCAGTTGTAGCTTCAAAGATTGGTCAAACATGGACAACTTAGCATAGCAAGTTGTTGATATTCGAGCAAAAGCAGCTTGCCAACTTTTAATTCAAATATCAAGAAAAATGCAACTGTCTCAAGCACTTCGGTTAGGCGCGTAAATACTTTTTTGTTGCCATGTCGCAAGCAAGATATCCGTTTAAATCATATTTACTCACACTCTTAATAATTATTGAGCTTGTTAATTTTGTTTCTTCTCTACCTTCATCATAGTAACTCATTCTTTCATGCATTATACGGTCGTTTGGGTTACTTATCCTTTAAAATGGGAAAAGTTGACTGCAAAAAAAGTTGGAAAAAAAAAAAAAAAAAAAAAAAAAAAAGAGGGAGGGAGGGAGATATATATATATATATATATATATAGGGTCGTGCTCCTGTGAGAACCTAAATATTGTGAGAACCGTGAGAACTTTGATACATTAGGTAAAAAAAACTAATGTATCCAATGGTTCACTTGGATACATTACTTGACTTGGATACATCATTGGATACATTACTTGGATACATTAGGTAAAAACTAATGTATCCAATGTGCACTTGAATACATCATTGGATACATTAAGTTCTCACGGTTCTCACGATATTTAGGTTCTCATTTGAGCACCTACCTATATATACACATATATATATACACACACAGAGATAGATAGATAGATAGAGAGAGAGAGAGAGAGAGAGAGAGAGAGAGAGAGAGAAACAATAATTATAAATAAGAAAGTAAGAATACTAAGCCCAAACTCTCACATTAAACATTGTAAATAACTCATTCAATGCTATAGAGGGGAATATACTTCTAGTATATATCAAAAATCCTAACAATGACAAAACATAACCAAAAGGGAAACAAAATCAAACAAATCCCGCAACTCTCAGCAGCAAATATCAAATCACAGAAGGCATCAGCTGGTAAAGTAAATGAGTCAGGGACTTCTTTACTTACCTTCCCCAATAGTTGGTGGATTTCACCAAAAATGGAATTCAATGAAAGATCAAAAAGAACAAATACTAAAGTAAGGAGCCAAGAAAATCACCTGTCTGGAAAAGCAGCAGAGTTGAAAGGGCACATATGACTGACTTCTTTCAGATTCACATTGCTGTAGAGTAGTTTCTTGTTGCTGCTGTAAATGACAGTTGGCCTATCTGAGGCAGCAAAAACATGTGTCGTATTCTTGGAAGAAAAAGTACGCAATGTTATTGGCTGGGTTCCAAGGGAGACCTTTTTCCTATCGGTTAATTCACCCGTTTGCATGTTTATTAAGAAGTTTAGGAGATGACCATCTCCAAGGGCACATAACAAGTAAGAATTCTGAAAACAAAACATAATATCATTCAGTATTGGGGGCAGGTCAAAAACTACCAATGACATTATTCTACAAATATACAAATATGGTCATGAATGGAACTAGGACACAAGTTCCAGATCCATCAACTGAGCCATTTCAAGACGGAGCCTAAAGAGGACATGTATAGTCTGTTACGTTAAAATTTGTGGTTCATAAATGTATTATAACTACGCTCATAGAGGGATCCTTAGATGGTATAGTTAAATTAAGAAAAGAATTCATGGGCCATGACAAGTGCCATAAATTTTTTGTATTCTGTAGGTATTATAAGCTATGTACAATCATCAAAATATCACGTTCTACTAGATATATTTCCTGGTACAAGAATGAAGTCTGGCACTAAACACTAGTTACCACTGCAACCTGAAATGTTTGTGAAAACAAGAGTGAAAATAGTCTAATCAAGCTTACCCCTTCAAAGGCACACAGAAGAACAGATCGAGGTATTATCTCGCCACCTAAATGCTCCTTTGTGATGAGATCCAGGTCAGGAAGCGAAAATATCCTAACACTAATATCTGTCCACATTCCAACTGCAGCTAGGTGACTATAGTTGGGCTTTTCACCAATGGGATTTATGTCGAGGCACGAGATATCATACTCCAATTGCTTGTGTTTTATTTCATTTACAATCCCATCACCAATCTCTAGGTAAACCAGATGACCTCCACCAGTAGCCAACAGGACCTGGCAGAGAAAATGCGCAATATTAGTACAGCCAACCAATGCTTCAAATAATATAAGAGTACAACTAGAGAGAGTGGGAGATTTCAGACAAGGTGGGAACTAGAAAAGAAAGAACTATTACCATAGAAACAGTAGCAAGGTAGCAAGTATTTAGGAAACAGCAAAACCCTACTAAATGATTACTAGTCCAACCCTACATGATAACTTTCAAACACAGGATGTACCAACTACGATTTTTTTTTTACTATGACCAGATTCCAGATATCCAACTACGTGATGTAGGGTAACACCTGATTATAAGATGAAATCATGAGCAATCAAGATTGACTATACAGATCGCTGCATACTTGGGAAAAATGAACATGTAACCAACAACAGTACTCCTACATCCCTAACAGCCATCCCCAGTCCATCTACTACGAAGAAAAGCAATTCGAGGCATCATATCAGATACTAGTAACACATATTTACTATGTTGTAGGTAGAAACAAAATCAATTTCGGAAACATTAATAAGAACGCCAACGCGAGCAACCTCTGTAATTTGTAAGGAGTAGTACATGTTAATTTTTATAAAACGATGATCAAAAAACTCAAAATAGGAGAGAAAAAGTACATCATAAGATTAGTTCATATCATAAAAGGTTTATAAGGAAGAAGAAATCGCTCATGACTAAGAGTCAACAAACTAGAGTGAACAACCAATAAAAAAAGGTAACCGACGAATACATATAGTTCCATATAGGAGACTAATTGCAATATAAATGAATGGTGTATCGTGTTGACAACCAGTCTGTTTATTTGGTGTCGGCACTATATTAAAATTAAAAGGATATGCAACACTAAAGAAACAGGACAGAAGCTACATAATCATGAAAACCATGGTGCTATGGTTTGATGCAAACAGGATAGAAGCCACAGGATCATGAGAACCATGGTGGCTCTTTTGATAAGAGAAAGATGATTTGATGCACTCCTGTGGCCCTCAGCGCGTTATACATATACATATGCATATACATATGCATATACATATACATATATTACTTTTGATAATGTACATTGAAAATTTGCCAAGGGGTGAACGCTTGCAAAAGAAGCAAAAGCACTTATAAGATTAAAAAAAAAAAAGGCCAAGAGATGAAGATACAAGAGAATGCATAACTAAATAGCCCCAAAAGAGTTCATTACCCAGCCCCATCTCCCCAAAATACTCACAAAAGGAATGAGCGCACTGGGTAAATACTCATTCGACCAAAAAAACAAAGTAAATGAAAAGCTTCACACGAATGACATTGTGGCATCAATAAAGTACACAAGTGAAAGAAGTGACTGGAGGAGAACCTGTGTGGCATTAGCGGTGGCAACATTGATGGAATATCCAGTAGGAGCATGCCATTCATGCCGTAGCTCTCTTGTGGTAGAACTGACCAGCCTCACGGAGCGGGAAGTAACCTGCCACAGAGATTAGCGAGGCCAGTAATCCAATCAGCCCATTGCAATGACTAGATGCAATTAATATAAGAATACAGGGGTCCTAACCACAAACGTCAAACAAGGTTTTACATATACCAGGTTAAAAAAGAATTTGGTCAGAGCACGCAATACAGCTAATTTGCTTGCCTTAGCTCAACCATATTAAGATGTGGGTACTGATGTTAATTCAGCTCATCTATACAGCACCAAGCACAATATAGCCTACTTCATACAGACATAAGCTATTCCTCAGTACCAATAACATCATATTATGACTGCCTCCACTAGCAGCAGTAGACAGAAACTGAGCACAAACATTGTTTATCGCACAGCTGACTAGTAGTATTCAGGTGGATATTCAACTTTTCGGAAAACTGAATCATTTATGTTTAAGTACAAAACTCAACTGCAGAGGAGCTAAATATGTACATAACGAAGTACTTCGTTTGACGATTATGAACGGCTGGTAACTGTCTAAGCTTGCAGTTCAGGCAGAAGTCTTCCATACAAGAAACTAAAAGGAATATTCAAAGTAAGCGCATAATTATTGATGGTGTTTTGTCATAAATGGCAAAGAAGAAGATGCAACATTTGAGTGATATTTTTCAAATCAGATGTAAGTTAACCTGCAAATGAGAGAACCCACTACCTCATGTGCCCCCAAAACCAACTAAGTCCGGAAAATTACCTGCACAAGTTGATTATGTATCACATCATGGCAGAACAAAGTCTGAACTTGAGAGTCAAACCCCTCTATCTCAGTTTCTTCAAGCTCATCCTCAAGATTCATTGCTAAAATTCTTGTCTCGCTTATGAAGCTAACAACTAAGAATGTGTCATACGGATCATCTGTTGCTGACCTTAGTGACCACATTCCTTTGATACCTTGGAGTTCTACAGATGCCTGCAAGATGGTAATCATTCTAAGCTTCACAAACGGAACAAATGAAGGAAAATGTGGAGGCTGAAAATCTCAGTCACTTCAAGTTTAGTTTTAACCTGTTCATTTATTCCGATTCCGTTTCTAACAATGCGAAGGGAACCATCTTTATAAGCTCCTGAGCAAGTTACAACCTGACCTTGACCTTGCCTCTCTAAATCCACCACACAGAAGTCAACAATCGGGCCCAAATTGAGGTACCTTTCTAGAACTTCCACATAAGAACCTTTAGCATCCGGCTGAAGATTTAGCTTTATGAGCTGCAAGGCGTAACAGAGTTATAACAAGATACGGATAATAATGAAATGTCAAATGCAACTCAGAGCTAGTAAATAAAATGATGAACGTCGTGTTGCACATAGATCGCTATGTAGAAGTGTCCAGACAAGAAATTTTTACTTTTAGGTGACTTAAAAAGAAAAAGCTTCTTTGGTCAGTAGAAGTGAATGTCATATACAGTATTAAAAGAGGCCGGGATATACAGGTTCATAGTAGGGACTCTCAATATCACTGATTTAATGTCTGATGTCGTACATCCTGATGGTTACATACGCAAGATTTTTGTAACAAACAATTTTAAACTAGAAGCCATATACAAAAGTATGTCATAAAGCAATGCACTATATATATTTCACAACAACAGAAAACAAATAAATTTTTTTTACCAGAAATAGATGGAACACTTGATTCTATCTTTTAAATACCTGTGAATCTCCATAGCTCGAGCCAACATACACAAATGCATTATCGAGATATGAAATCGTTGATGCAATAGAAGTTTCCCCCAAAAGCTCAATTTTGAGTCCAGTAACCCTAAAAAACAGAATACAGGAAAGAAATTCAGGAAACACACCTATGTTCCAATCATGTAGTAAAATAAAATAAAAATAGGGAAGTAAATACGCAAGAAACTGCATATCAAAATGGAAGAAGGATCACTTCTCTCTTTCATGGGTTATGACAAGTAGGTGAAGGAGCCCGCTATGATCACCGAGCAGGTACCTTGAACCGTCAGCATCAACCCTCCCATAGGCTCTCGTGATGGACTGGACATGCACATGACACAAACGAGAATTAGTAATCAAGGATTATCAATAAAATTAGGAAAGTATCACTACAAAAATTGATAGAAACTATACTTCACATACAGGTCTAATTGGAATTGCTTTGAACCCAGAGGCACTACAGTACACGATTGTCTCTTCTCCAATGATTAATACACCACCGAAAGGTGGTGGAACTGGTATAAGCAAATCAGCCCCATTATCAAGATTGTTCTGAGACCATGGACCCTCGATAAAATCTTTATCCTTCAAAGCCACTTCATATGTTTTGACATGACGAGCATCTTTATTATCCTGCAAAATAGTCGCAGACAATTAAAACAACCTTAATAAACTATTGCCTCCGTCCCAGAGTAAGAGTCCTGCATGATGTGTGCACGCTTATTAAGGAAACAATAAAGGAGGAGTAATTAATAAAAGTGGGTTGAGGGTATAACTGTCCAAAACACTATTCAATATGCAAGTGGATAAAAAGGTAGGAAGTGTTGGTTTTTTGGTAATAACACAAGCACCATAAGGACAAAAGTGTCCAGAACACTATTCAACAATTTCCATTTATAGAATGAGACTCTTACTCTGGGACATACTAAAAATGAAAGTAGAACTCTTACTCTGGGACAGAGGGAGTGTAAAGTTATGTATGAGAAACATAAAAGAATGGCATAATAATAAAAATAAATAAATAAATAATAGATTAATTAATCAAGGCAACCTCAGAAGTTAACCCCAAAAAATGGTAAAATTTAGACTTAAAAAATTAAGTACTCCATAGCATTCAAACTATAGTCACAAATACAGTGCAACTCATAAACATGACTAATATGTCGAATCAGACCTGTTACCTGGTATAGTACAACAATAGTTGGTTTTGGACAGCCATAAAGAAATTTGATATCCAAAACTTGGAGCTCCTCAAGGCTGAAAGCAAGTCAAAAACATATACGAAGGTATAAGAGATTCACTAGTCAGACCAAGTCTTTGTAAAGAAACAAGAAATTCTCAACAAAGATTTAAAGTATGTACTGCAATGCAAAACAGCTATGGCCACTCAACTATAATGTGTTTTTCAAAATGGGTCACCAATTTTGTTTTTTCACAATGTCCTCACTCAGCTACCAGTTTTTTGCAATGTCGTCACTCAACTAACACTTTTGCAACGTCCTGACTTTGCAACAGAGCCGTCAATAATTTAACAAATCTAGCCATCATGTGTCTAATACCCGTTAAATATTAACAAGTCTGTTAATGGAGTTAACACCTGACTTAAAAATTTATTTCACGAGTCATTTCAAATTTCCATTAGTCAACGTTTGAGCCACCTGTAATATAATAGTAACACAATCCTTGCCACTGGAATAAAAAAAATTGTAGTCACTATGGCACTACCACCTGTAATATAATAGTAACACCATTGTCCCTGTCCAATCTCACAACAATTCCTCCTTCACCTTCAACCACCTGCTCCTCTCTCGAAGCCAAACCCTCCTCTCTCCCAATTTCACCTTCGTAGCTTCCTCCCTCGACCCACCTCACCAATCACCTACACATTCCAAATTTGATGCTTCAGCATCACCACCACTACCACAACCACCGTAGTAATTTGGTCCACCCAAGAGAATCCCCAACTATCAAACACGTTCTCCTATAATCAAACACACACACACAAACACCCCACCCCACCCCACCCCTTCAACTCCGCCTCAATAATCCATCCGGCGAAAACCTATTCCCATCCATGGCCACCACCAAATTTGAACTCCACTCAACCCACCCTCGCAGATGACGGCAGCTCTCTTATAATCAAACACCCCCCCCCTCCGGCGAAAACCTATTCCCATCCATGGACACCACCAAATTTGAACTCCACTCAACCCACCCTCGCAGATGACGGGAGCTCTCTTATAATCAAACCCCCCCCCCTCCAATTCAACTCCACCTCAACAATCCATCCGGCGAAAACCCATTCCCTCCATACCCACCACCGCATCGAACTCCACTCAACTCACCCTCGCAGATGAGTCGTGTTTGGTCATTGCAACAGCTTTATCCGCTCTGATTTTGGTGAATCGAAATTGACGATTATCGCTTGATGATGTTGGGTATCTAAGAACTTACAATTTTGATTCAATTTCTGATGAATGGTTTGCTGTTGGCGACCACTATTTGAATTGTATCGTATAAGTGGAAGGCTGAGTTGAATTGTTGGAGTAATGGGTATCGGAAATGGTTGGTTTCGGATAGACAGTGGTTTGGTACAAAATAAATCTAATATTATGTTAATGGGTATCATAAATAGTTGGTTTGGGATAGACAGTGGTTTGGCACAAAATAAATCGACTATTATGTTCCAAAGCGAGAATGGTTGAAGCATAGGACATGAAATTGTTGATATGAATTTCCGTGGCTATTAAATGATAATCAGGTGGTCTCTCTATGATATGGTCAAAGAGAAGGTTGATTTTGAATTGTAAGAAGGTTGAAGGTGAGAGGGTATACTGGACCCATTAAAAAAAAATTATGGGTGTTTGTCACTTAATGGCACGTGACCGACATTCGTTAAATAATAAAGCTTCATTAACGAGGACATTGCCAAAAAAAATAAAAAATGTAGGTGGGTGGGTGAGGACATTGCATTAAAAAAAAGAAAAAAAATCAGTTCACTATTAATTAAGTGACCAAAATATCAGTTTTGCCTTTCATCAATAACAACCAAAGAGCCATTAACACACATGTATTCTTACTAAAATATATCCCAACATATTGCGGATCAGCAGAACCATAGCTTGGCCTCCGCTAAGCTTATTCAAAAGTAGGCAATCCCGATCGTATGAAAAACTCAAATATAAGACACGCTTTTACTAAACAAAACAATCAAAGGAGAAACACTTGAATAGTAAAATCCACTAGGAGGTGCAAATACAAGACTGATGTCAATAGGCATTTCTCAAATACTCGACAGTAAACATTCCTTTCATTTGTACGTCACTCTTCTCACTTTTTTTTTCTATTTAAAATACCTAGCATAACTTCATAAACTTTAAAAAATCATCATTCCATGACTCTAAGCTCATAATTTCCTTAAACAGGCCTAGTGCCACTTATAGAGCTGCAAACGGGTCAAGTTCGAGTCGAGTATAAGCCGAAGTCGAGTCGCGTTGAAACTTAAAATTAACGAGTCGGGTAATAGACGAGCCTGAGTCGGTGTCTATTTGGAGGCTCCGAACTCGGTTCACATGTACTCGACGAGTCACGCGATTGCTGGAGTGCTCAAAACTCAAGACATTGGCACACTTGCCTGTGTGACCCACTGACCACAAATTGTAACCATTAAAGGATTAACTAACTTAATTATATAATAATGATACTTCCTCCATCCGAGAGTATATGTTGACCTTCCCATTTGCATGGAGATTAAGAAATGGTGGAAGTGATGTAAGTGATGTGAGTATGAAAAGTGAGGTAGGAGAGAGAAGGTGGAGTAGGAAATAGTGAGTTGATTGGTGTTGTGAGTATAAAAGTAAAGAGAGAGAATGAGTGGGAGGGATAGTAAAAATTCTTTGCCATTTTAGGAAGTGGACACATACTCTGGGACGGACTAAAAAAGGAAAGGTGGACATGTACTCTAGGACTGAGGGAGTACTACGAGTACTACTAAAAGTTAAAATGGAAGGTCAACAAAGTTAATATGAAGTCGAACGGTCGGCAAATCTTTCACAATTTTAGCAGACATTTAACATAAGATTCTCATAATATAAGAGTGTACCGGATATTGAATGCTTCCTTGAGGTGTCCTTTATTATCGAACGGAATAACCTGAAGTAAGAGAGTACTTTGTTGGTATCCTAAAACTAAGAGAAACATAAAGGTAGAAACTCGCCGAGATGCAACTAAACAAATCTCAAAAACTATTTTTGTAACTATCAAAAATTACAATTACAGCACAAATAAGTACCTTGAATAAACCATCGTAAAGATGAAGTCCAATCAGTCTGCAATCCGGGTCAATAATACCAATCTACGAAAGGTAAAAGTGGATCAATAACAAACCAGAACCACGTATGAGATGATATTCAATTTTCAGCCTAACTAAAATTATGCATGCATTAAAAATGCAATTGAAGCTTAGACTTGGCATGTTAGGCAATTTGGCAGTTAGCATCAATACCTGCCCATTATCAGTAGGCCGCCCTATACGATCGGATACATCCCCCATTGATCTACAAAAGGAAAAGGCTAACCTTCAGAATTTAGAAGTATGTCAAGGAAAAGTCAGGGGAAAAGATATCAACCTGCTACATTGCGAAGTAAAAGAGGTTTGTTTAAGATTTAAGCCAATCAACCAAAGAACGCCTATTGATGTTAACAGAGATTCTTACTTCTCGCTCTTTGTTTATTATTAGGGCTTTGAAAGTAATGAACAGACAGGAGTTTTGCTAGAAGCGCTCACTTGGGACTAAAAAGATAAACTGCCTGACACAAAATGATGATTCTATAGGACCAGTAAATGAAACGTAAGTGCTACTTTCAGAATGATGAGTTTGCAGCATATCAGAAAGATCCCATGGAAAATGCAAGCCTTTAGATAATGAAAATGTAGACATTGAAATATGAATGTCATAAAAGTCTAAAATTATAAGAGAGAATTCTGAGACCTCGTGATAACCTCAGACGCGTCAGAATCCCACTGAAGAACACAAAATTTATATCTTTCTGTTGCAATGAACAAAAGGTCTTGTGTTTCACCCTGTTGCGGAAAAAAAAAACAGAAACACGTTGTAACAATGCGAGAGATATTCAAAATTTCCTACGCGAAAGGGAAGGGGAAAGGATTTAGTCATGTACTCACATGAGGGCGGAAAAGTTCGAGTGTTGCGATTCTTCCATATATCGGGACATCCAACATAGGCTGCAAGCAAACATCTTTTAATTGGTTCATACTCACAAAAGAACGAAACAAAAGCAGATAAACCTGAACTTATTGCTCAAATGTCACCACAAACGGCCACCTATTCATGATTTTTGGAGTATCAATTCATATTCATTCAATAGCTATGCATTTAAACTACAACAGGATGTTACAATACCAGTTACCAAAAAGTTAGCAATCATCATATATGAACAGAATGCATTCAAACCGACAGGCATTGTGACAGTTTGCAGAAAGCATGCATCTATCCAGTGACACATGCCTTGCAGATGAAGAATACAATCAACTGAAGCTCCTTGGAGCAATGGCTTGAGTCCGATTTTGTTCAAAATTATAGGGCTGCTAAACAAACTGAGCAAGCTCGAACGCTGCTCGAACTCGAATCTAAAAGAGTCAGTTAAACATAGAGCAAGCTCATAGTGACATAAGCTCAACTCAACCTAGTTAAAATAAAGCTCACGATAGCACGGTTTAAGATCGGTCGACTCGATTCATATTTAGATCTATTTATTTTTACATATCTATATTATAAAAGGAATCACTATAAGACAAAACAACAAAAGGCGGTCCAGATTAATCCAAAAACGTATCGTGCGGCCACGATTCTTTCAAAAGTTTCACTTTACCCCTTTCAATTTTTTTACTTTCAAATCAGTCCCTGAAATTTTAGGTTTTGCACTTTAGCCCCTGATTTTCCCTTCTTCTCAAATCGGTACTCTAACTTTCATATGTCACGTAGTCCAATAGATTAGACCACAACTTAATAGATACTTAGTATGTCCCAGAAAATAATCTCTTTTTAATATATAGCCCAATACACAAACACACACACACACATATACAAATCAGGAATTAAAGATTAAAAAATAGAAGAAATGAGTTACCTGCAAGCCTTGAGGAGTAAGTAAATGAATCTCGATACGGGTGCATTTCCTGACAACAAATCGTGAAGTAACAATCAAAACCCACCGCCAAAGAAAATAAACAAATAAGAAGAAAGAAAAAAGATGATGAACAAGCATGTTTTCGCAGGTTAAAGGTGGGAAAAGATGCAAGGAAGAAGGACCATGTAAACGAAAAACAACTCAAAATAATCAAACTGAAAGGTGAAATGAAGCAAGTAGTGCACGAATGTGCTGAAAACAACTACTTCACCGCTGAAGTAAAATCCAAAAGATGGTAAGATCACAATTTTGCTAATAAATCCCACAAGCATCAGGGATGAAACTAATCAGATACCACTGGGTCAAAGTATTCAACTTTTACAAGAAAAGTAAAGGCTTTCTTGGATACATCTTCATCCAGGTTTCCACCCTACGCAATCCAAACAACAACAAAGCATTTTATCCCTATAATCGGGGTGGGCTACATGAACCAAAAGCAGAATCACATCGGGTCAGGTTCAAGTTTTAATATTCTCCACGTGTTTCACTCTTTAACCATATCATCTTTTAATCGCTTCCTTCATATCTTTACATATGACCTTTATCCAATTCTTCTTTGGTCGTCCACGTGCTCTCCTACAAGGACTCAAATCCATCAACTCCACATGTCGGCCAAGGGCATCTATATGCCTACGTCGTACGTCTCTAATCCATCGTAAACGATTTCTCTCATCTTCTCTTTGATGGACATCACCTACCTTTGTACTTTCACTATAATTTTTCTAGTTTTACCACGTATCAAATGAAGTACTTAAAATGATTACCCGAAGGTATCTCATACTCATCATGAGTAACGATTCCAGAATGTCGATGCCAACTACTACAAACTTGCATTCCATATATTTGGTCTTCGATCTACTCAATCTAAAACCCCTTGATTTTAGTGTCTCTCAGTACTCCAGTTTTGCATGATCACTTCTCGTGTCTCATCGATTAATTTTTTTAGAAGGAAAAAGTAATGTATTACAACAAGATCAATCAACACATAAGATGGACAAGGGGTCCATATATGAAGGAAAGAAAAAATACAAAAAGCATTGATCTAAAATCAAACGATGGCGCGACCCAATCACTCTTCAAGACATTCAGCGATAGCCCTCCGAAATAACCATTGGCATAAGTCTAAAGAGAAGCTAAGGCCACCACTTTATCCCACCAGATATGCCTTGGTAAAAATATATTCTTAAAAATCCTTGCATTCCTCTTCATGAAAAGACAACAAACTACGAATACCCCCACAATCAAAAAACAAATATCACATCTCACCTAAAACAAAAATCCCAAAAATATTGAGCAATATTACAATGAAGAAAAGATGATCGTGTATTTCATTGGACTCCCAGCAATTCACACACCAATTTGGCTATAGACATTTAGGCTCCGTTTGTTTGGAGGAAAATGTTTTCCCCACTTTCCGGTGTTTGGTAAGCACCCAAAAATGGGGAAAATGTATTCCCCACTTATGGATTTCTCATCCGTGTTTCATTTTCCGGAAAAAGTAAACGTTATCACCCTCACTCACACACCCAACTCCCATACACCCCCACACTACCCACTCCACCCTCACCCCCACCCCTCCATCCATCCCACCCCCACCCTGTAAAAGCAAAAAAAAAAAAAAATACTCATATTTAACATTATTTTTTAAGAACTCCCCACCTCCACTCACCACCCCACCCTCCCGATAAAAAAAAATACTCCTATTAAAATTATTTTTTAACAACTCCCTTACTACCACCCCACCCACCCCCGTCAAAAAAAAATTACTTTTATTAAAATTATTTTTTTAACAACTCCCCACCCCACCCCACTTTTTACCCTACCCCATACCCACCTCACCCATCCCCCACCACACATTCACCCTACCCTACCCACCTCCATCACCCAACCCCACCCATACCCCATACCCACCCCTCTCCACCTTATCATTCCCACCCTATCCCAGATTGTGTTTCCACCGGAAAACATTTTTCTTAAATTTATCAAACACGTGAAAATGTTCTTTAAAAAACATTTCTTTAGATTTACCAAACGACTGAAAACATGATTATGTCATTTTCAAGAAAATATTTTCATTTTCAGAAAACATTTTTCGGGAAATCATTTTCGAGGAGTTGATTTACGCGAAACAGACGGAGCCTTAGTATGCCTAAGATTCTGCAACTTGTAATTTGTGCCGAGTTTATATAAAGATTTAGAAACCACAAAAATACCTGAATCTTGAAAGGAGACTTAGATTTCCAAAAATACAACGAGATAGGAAAGCAAGGTGAAGGACTCTGAATCGAGAAATTTTTAAAAAAAAAATACAAGAATAATTTCCAGAACTCTTTGATGTCTGGACGGTCAGATCTTGGGTACTAGAGAAATGACAAGGGCTAGAAAAGAAAGAAGAGCAACAACATTGGAAACCTCTTTATTATCCAAATTACGGAAGAAATGGAAATTCCAAGAAATGGTATCACCCCCTCCCCAAACATGTAATTCAGCGATGGGGCCAATGAAATAAGATTATATAACCGAGGACAAAGGTCCTTAATAAAGAGTCAATTGCTCAAGTGTCTTTCCAAAAACGAATCTTAGCCCATTCACCGACCTTCAACCATATAAGAGGGTTGAAAAGGCGGTGTTAGTGACACTGATGAATAAATTTCCACGGCTTTTGTGCAAACTTGAACCAAATGTCTCATCGATTAATACAACACATAGTTGTTAAAGGCAACCGCTCACCTCGCCTTTTTGACGCCTTTGGGTGTGTGGCGCCATTTAGTGTACATATGGGTGCCTTCATGCTATTTTGACTGAGGACTTTGCCTTTCTCGGTTAGGAACCGTCTTTTGAGAAAGGGTGCTTAAGCTAAATAACATCATTTTGTGGATTTCTACACGTACTAGTTTTTTGGGTTTTAAATACAATTGCTCGCCTTAATTTCTCGACGTGGCCGAAAGAAAGGACAACACTGGATGAACAAGAGTACTTACCAGGTTCGGCTTTTCTTCGTAGTTTCCTTTATCATGTGTCGAACTCCTTCACTTCATGTGTATTGAATCTAAGTTTCAACTTTTCCTTTTGTTTTCAACTATTGATTTTTTACTTCATGGCCTTCTCCAAAGTTTTAAGCAATGGCCGCAGATAACAAGGGTTGTATTGTTATTTGTCTTTCCGGGGCCTTTGTTATTTTAAAACATTGTTTATACTATTAGTTTCAAAGTACAATATTTAACTATTTATATAATGTACTCCCTCTGTCCCTAAATGAGTGTCCATTTTCAAGAAATCTTTGTCCCTAAATGAGTGTCTTTTTTTAACATAACTTTCTCCCTAAACGTTTTTTTCGAAAAAAAAATCACCGGTTTCTTTATACGTGCAAAACTAAAGGTTTGTAAAGGAGATTACAAGATTATATATGAATCGTTGTTACCAAATTGTTCAAAAAGTTGAGATTTTCAGTGTCCCTTAAAATGAAATTTGGACACTCATTTAGGGACAGAGGGAGTACTTGTTTGTTGTCTTAGAATTCTCAATTTTTGCGTGTCGAAATGTAATATGTTTGCTAATATGTGTGGAACTGTGAAATTTATTCAAAACGTTATTCTTGTTTATCATATGTTTAAGACTTATTTTAACATTTGTTACATATATATCAAAAAAAAAAAAAAAAAAAAAAAAACTATTTTCTGCCTTGCTCGCCTTTCGACTTTAACACCTATGATACACAGTTATCTGCAAATAGCATGGCCAAGGTAACTCGGTTTGTATGTCTTTAATCAACTCATCCAGTACCACATCAAACATAAAAGTCATAAAAATAGTCCCCCCAAACCCTTCCTTTTTGGTTTGTTCCACAAAAATTAATTCTCACTTTTTAAAAGTAAGCATTAGTTCAACTTCAGATGATACAGGCCAGCAAAATTTGAGAAGTTTTGCTAGCCAAATGACACTGATTCTACGTGGCTGATGGATCAAAAAGTATCTTTATAGGAATCTTCATTTTCAAACTTTGCACTGTATAAAAAGGAAGAAGTGATTTCAAAATTGGTGAAATTGACAGAAAAGGTTAAAAGGTTTCTGTAGTTTGTATCATCACACGAACGATTCTTTAAGCACTGGCTGAAGCATTTCAGTAATAAACCATAAGAGAAATTCCCCAATCTTCCAAGTTGATAAGAAATAGAAAATCCACATATAAATTAACAAGCAGATACGTGTATGCATAGAAAAAGAAAAGGCGATTGATGAAAACGACTCACGCAATGATGAGATTGAGTTCTTGTGGACCGGTGAAATTGCCGACACAGGAATGGGTGACGTTGGTCGGCTTGTGAGCCGTCACCACGTAATTGTACGAACTCATTTCTATTGACCTACTTCGACAGAACCCTAGCTAGCTATGTCTCCGGTACACGGCGGAGATTTGAGTAGCTACTCCTCCTTTCCACCGCTCTGCTCACCGAAGGCGCGTATCGATCAGTTCAGGGGAGTGACTGCGACGTGTTGCTGGAAGGCATCGGTGCGGTCTACTCAATTAGGGTTACAGGCGCAGCGCGGTTCAAAGGCCAGGGTCTACTTCATTTAGACATGCCCAAATAGAACCGGGAACCGACGGAACCGGCGGGTAGAACCGGAACCGGGAACCGGCGAGAACCGGGAACCGCCGGAACCGGGAACCGAACGTAACCGGGAACCGGATTGAAACGGTTCGAATACGAATCTACCATATTGGGAACCGAGGAACCGGCGGTTCCGGAACCGAGAACCGGAACCGGAAACCGAAGGTTCTCCTATCCCATCCATGCCATGCTAGAGCTAGCTAGACAAGACTAGACACTCCTCCACTCCTCCCTCCTGACTTCACCCACCCACCATATTCACTCTTCACAGTTCACACACATCCTAAAGGTAAGTTAATTGTAACATTTAGCATTTATTTAGTATTTGTACTTGTAGTATAGTGTTGTTTTATTTAAATTAGACTAGAATTTAGATAAATGTTGAAAAAAAAAACAGATTAGTTAGTGTCTTTACTGTCTTAAGAGGTTTGGATTTTTTATTTTTTTAAAAAAAAAAAAGGTTAGATGGTGATGGAACCGGTGGAACCGTTGGAACCGGAACCGGCGGATAGAACCGGGAACCGTGAACCGGATTAATATGGTTCGAATACGGTTCCGGCTATTTGGGAACCGGGAACCGGCGGTTCCGGAACCGGAACCATTTGGACATGTCTACTTCATTATAGTTACTCTCTCCTCCCTTCCGAAAAGTAGGTTGAAAAACCAGTTTTACACTAAAAGATTTAAGCGATGAAAAAACGTTTTAGAAAATGATATACATATTGAAAACATACTGAAACTTTGTAAGACCATCCACAGTGGTTTCACACAAAAAAACCATTTAACACCCATTTTATCACTCCACATCAGATTCTCTCTCTTCCAACTCATCCATTCAACACTCATTCACATAACACCCTACAATGGTTTGTTTAATCCCTCATTCAACACTTTTCTCACTCATCATCCTATACCCACTACTTAAAATTTATTTTTTATTTTTTATTTTTATGATTAGTGTTGAAATAGTTATTATTGAGATCCATTTTTAAAAAAAAATGGGTATTTTTTTTTTTGTCGGAATACAATGAAACTTACGTCAATTTAAAGAGAATTTTTTTTTAGGAATTTTGGTGTAAAAAAAAAAAAAAACTCATTTTATGTGAAAGACCATTCACACACATTTTTTTCTTCCATTGTAGATGGCCTAATAGGTTGGATGAGTTTTTATCAATACGGCTAACACAGATTTATTACAATTCAACTGTTTACAGAGTTTCGCTATGAATTTTCACTATCAGTTTTCACTATACATATCATTATCCTTACAAAAAAAAAAAAAAGATGGAATTTCCATATATGTCTACTTTAATATTATCATGTGTTTGTTTTAATATTAGAAAGTGGAGTCGGTCTTGTGAAAAACGCGTGTTACACTAAAAATGTGTTTTTCCCAATTGCCTTCTCTAATATTATCATGGGTCAGCTCTAATATTACAAAGTGCATATTGTAATATTACACTTATAAATATTCAAGTATGCAATTTTATACACTCAAAGAGTCACTTTTAGATGTAGTGTTAAGGTTGCATGTCTTAGTATTACAAAGTGCCTCTTGTATTATTGAAAAATGCCCCTTAAATTGTCAACAAGTGCTTGGTGGGTTTTTAAAATTTCCAAAACAAGTGTCTGCCCTAGTGTTAAAAAGTGTCTCATGTAATATTGAAAAGTGCCTCCTGCAATGTAAAAAAGTGTTTGGTGAGTTTTTGTAAGTGTCAAGCGAGTTTTTCTAAGTTCTAAAACAAGTGTTTACCCTAGTATTAAAATGTGTCTCCTGTAGTATTGCAAAATGCCTCCTACGGAGTAAAAAAGTGTCCGGTGAATTTTCGTAAGTTTCAGTTATTTGCAAAAATGTCACCGTATCTTTTAATAACGTTCTGTTTATTTACAAAAAGAAACTACGCTAAGACGAGTGTAAAATGCGTTTTCCCTGAGATTTTCCGTGGAAAGTGCATGTTCTAATATAACACTTATAAAACATGCAAACCGGCACTATAAACATTCACGCTGATACTTTTAGTGGTAGTGTTAAGGATTGCTGGTTGCAGTGTTAAACAATGCTGGCTGTAGTATTAAGAATTGCCGATTGTATTGTTAAAAATGTCGGCTTTAGTGTTAAATAATGTCGGTTGTAGTGCTGAAAGTGCATGTCCTAGTTTTAAAAAGTCGTTGTTGTAATTTTGAAAAATGTTTGTTACAGTGACAAAAATTGCCATATCCTAGTGTTAAAAAGTGTCTACTTTAGTATTGATAACGTTTGTTACAGTGTCAAAAAGTGTCATGTGAGTTTTTATAAGTTCCGATTATTTACAAAAATGTCACCTTGTAAAAAAAGTTCCACTTATAACAAAAATGTTACTCCGCATTTTGAAAATACGTTTTACACTAATGCGAGCGTAAAACACGTTATGTATAAGATTTTTTGGTCCCAAAAAATATTAAATCGCGTTTTCCTTTAAAAAAAAATAGTTTCATTTTCAAAATAAATACTTCAAACATATGGAATTTTAAAAGTTTTTTATATAATTTAAAATAGTTAAAACTACTATCAATTTAGGACAGGCAGGGTATATTAATGTTAAAATATTAAAAGTACGTAATATAGTACTAGAATATATGCATAATAATATTCATGATCAAACCATGTGATTGAAATAACAAATGAGACTATGATGCTAAGATGAACTTGGTAACTTGACAAGAAAAAGAACACTTATTTTTTGATAGTGGAAGTATATTTGAGACCCAAAAATTTATACAAAAAGAAGAATGGTAATTAAATGAAATTGATGTGTAGCTTAAAAAGATTCACGCTTATCCTGGTAGACTTACAGAATAGTTTGAAAAAAAAATGAGGGATAAGTAACCCAAAAATCCAGTGAGTTTCATGTGGTTCATATATAAGTTGTGATCGAGATCAAGTTACATCATATCTCAAATACTCTGGAGGGCTGTGAAGTTTTGGATGCTATGCCAACTTCACATGACACTACAATTGTTCGGATTGTCTTCATTATTGAAATGAAATGTTTGTTCATAACCATGTCGTAGTCCATGCTCATAATGGTGTTCACGTCCATTTGATCTGTGATCCCATGACGGTGGCATCATGTATGAGGTTGATGCACCATGACCATGTCCAATACCAAAATGGGGTTCATGGTATACATGGGGGCTATAACCACGATCGTTGTAGAAGACAACATTTGCATTATCGTTGTAGTCTCTAAAATTCATTTTTATATTTCGAGTTTGGGTTATATCAACATTAGTTAGTCTACGAACTGATGAAAGATGATGTAGTTGGTCCATATAGTTACCACTGCCTACTCCGTAAGGCCTTACTCCATCATAAAGAGGATGGTGGTGGTGGTGGTGGTGATGGCCATTGCCATGGTTTATATAGTGAGGGTGTGGTGGTGGTGATTGCGGAGCACCCTCCCTTTTTCCGTTATTCTGAAATTTCCAATATAATCATGTTGTAGAATGAATATATTCATAGGGAAAACCACATATTAATAATAATGAAAAAAAGTTTGCCATGTACAAGTAGGAAGAAAACAATGGAAATCAACAACCAATTTTCAAGTGCTTATCTCCCTTTACTCCTATAAGGTCCAATTCAATTTTTATTTTCTGAATATAAACTAAGCTCTAAACAAAAACATTTTGTAAATTTTGAGTGATTGGGACTTAAAAAAAGTACATATGCAAAAAGCTAAATCTAAATACACAAAAAAAAAAAAAAAAAAAATGCTTTCGAAGATAACGGAGATCGATGTATAATTAACCAAAAAAACCCATTCAACAATATTTAAGGGGGAAAAAAAAAAAGAGAAACTTGAATGTATGTATAAGCTGAATTAAGGGATACCTTAGGCCTGAAAGAATAGCAGTCCATGAAAATGAGCTTAATTGCTTTTAAATATATTTTTTAATGTTAATGGCAGATGAACAAATGAGACAAGAGAGATAATCACAGAGATGGTGTAGAGTGAAAATGAGAAGGAAGTTTAAATAGTGTATGAAAACGTAGGTGTAATTAATTAAGGTTGGCTTGCATGAGATGAGAATTTTGTTTTTAAAGATTGGAGCATGCTGTCATAATTGACAACCATAAACATTAAAAATCAATATAGTATTATCATACTAATAGTTTGGCATGAACTTTAGGGCCTAAACAAACATTCCGTTATATTTTAAATAGAAAGTTGGTATATCACATCCTAACACTTATTTTCTCTTAGGCACTTGATATTTTCACAAAAATAATGGTTAAACTAAAATAGTTTGACAGTACACCCAAATCAATCACATGTTCATTAGCTTTGGTTTGATTTGGGAGTTTAGGTGATATTGTTGCTCAAATTATCACGCATTTTAATGCCAAGAGTGATGAATTGACTCATAAGTTTTCTTTAAGTCACTCTGCTTGTGTTCTGATAGTACTCTTTTGATGTTTGGTTGATTCTTAAATTAATTCTTTTTCTTTCAAAAATTTAGGGAAATTAGAATTTTATAATTTTAATAATTATCTCAAGGAAAAAAAATTAATACTGCTGTTTTTTTAATCGTTTTCCCAATTTATGTGTGATAACTAGTTTATGCTTGATGTTGCTACTTTCTTTCTAAGTTATAGCCATACGCAGGAAAAGAAATAAACAAAAAAAGAAAAAAGAAGGAACTTTCACATTGACTCCTAAACAGTTTGTTTGGGTCTATTAAATTGTAGGGGAAATATTTTTTAAAATAAATAAATAAAAAGGAATTACTTTATAAGTTTTTTGTTTGGAACAATATTTCATAAGTCGAGAGTTTGAAAGCTTAAATATACTAATGACTTGAAAAGACCAAAAACCCCAGAGAAAATGGATTTTAGATTACACATGTTAACTTTCCGTTTAAAATCTAACAAAACTCTTGCCATGGCTCTGAATTGATACAAAAACGATAGTTGGGCCCTAAAGTGAGAAATATAAAACCATAGGCCCCTAACCGGTACAACATGTAAACATCGGGGGTAGTAAAACGAGATTAACCCTAGTAACAACTCTTTAAATTTTATTTTTATAATTTTAATATGGAAAAGTATTTTTAAATTTTACAAGAGTTTTTTAAAAAGCGTTCACAATGGTAGAGCTCTTTCATTACCTAACGAGTTGGTGAATATTAATGCAAAAAACCAGTACTTGAAAGAGCTATTTCTACAAAAACAACTCTTTATCAAAAAGTTTTTTAAAAACTTTTACAATGACGTCCCCAAAGGAGTGGCCCAGTGGTAAAGCCAAGCCTCACCTTCGGTGAGTGCTAGGGATCGAGAAGAAAAATTATGATGCTAATAAAAATTTGAAAATTGTTATTGAATCACGATTAGTAATAAACGAAATAACTATTTTCAAAATTTCATTACGATAATTATTTTTCTTCAAATTGTTGGTCAAAATATAAATTACTTGACCAAGAATCTTAATTCGAACGGTACGGAGGAAGTACATATTTTGTAAATATTACTTCCAAATATAACATAGGTAAAAATACAGAAGCTTTAAATTGGACAACTCAGAGATTAACTGTGACAACTCACACCAGATTTCAAAATTTGATTGTGAAGAAAGAAAGCTAAACTATATAAACCCTCTCCTTCTCATTTCATTCTTACACATCTCTGTAGTAATTCTTTTTTGCCTCACTCATTTTTTTTTACATTAATTTAATTATAAATAAATAAAATTGTTCAAAAAGTAGCAATTTATGGAGCACATAGATGGAGGTAACACTGCTTACAGGATTCCGGTGCCGCCGCTACCTCAACCACCGCCGTACGGGCCGATTAGGTCAGATCAAGATTATGGTTTTGAGTATGGTCCACGGCCACGATTTGAAACCTAATCATCTTCCACTTGTAACATGAAAGACAATCTCAACAATTGCAGAGCTATGTGAAGATAATCCACGAGGATGATTTTATTTTTTTCTTTATTTTTTGGTTGTGTAAGATCTGTTTTTGTTTGCTAATTCTTTATTTTTATTTTTCGGAAAATAATTTTTGTAACAATTCCTACTCAATATTCATGCTCCTCTCAAATCCCTCATCTACATTTTCGCAATATTGTACTTTCCATCTTCTCTCTCTACACACACACACACACACACTCATATATATATATATATATATATGCGTGTGTCTGTGTGAGTTTTATGCAGAAATCCAATGTTGTTGAGGCATGGGTGGCAATGCCAGTTGATATGAGAATTTGTGTGCATATTTGGAAGTTAAGAAGTGACCAGGAATATGATTGAAGATTTTAAGGGGATTTATTTGTTTAGTATTGTTTTACTACTGAAAAAAACAACAGAAAAAATAAAAAAAATAAAAACTCTAGTTTAGGCATTCGCTAAAAAAAATAGTTTAAACCTGTAGTATGTCATTCTATTACTTATACCTATTAGTACTAATTTTTTTTTTATATAAAAAAAAAAAAAAAACACAAGATTTTGAGAGAAACTAGTTTCTCCCTAAATTATAAAAAAAGCATGTTTTTCAAATTATTCATAAATATTCGCCAAATGCTTGCTAGTAAAGTTTATTTGATGTTTTTAAGAGATGGTTAAGTCAAAGTCTAGAATTTGAAAATTCAGTCATGATTTTTATTGGTGCTTTTAATTAGAGTGTGCCGAGTTCACAACCGATACAACCAATAAAATATCGTCACCTTATTTTGTAATAAACTTCTTTTGTGTGCCTAACATTGCCCATTTTTGAACCTCACACAATAGTTACATCCGCCCCTAATGAAAGTCATTTCCATTCAATATACACATTCTTAACTTCTAAAAAAATTACTTTCAAAAAAAAAAAATTGTACAAAGATGCTTAAAAATGTACTTCCAATTCGCTAGTAGCAATAACAATTTCACTTAAAAGTCTGGAAAATAGTGAATACACACACTAACGTCAGAAAAATCGAATGTAAACTCATTGATAATAGCAAATTTTAAGTCCTCAAACTTTAAATTTGTTCCCATGAGTTTGAAAGGAGTTCCAGAGTTGGCCCTACTGCCGCTGCACTTGCAATATAGATTAGACATACACACAAGTTGAGCTTTCTTCTCAAGAAAACAACATCAGCCAAACAGCAACAAGACCTACAAATATCCAAGAAGATGGTTAAGGGCATACATATATTCATTCATTACTACCCCCTCCACCCCGCCCCCAAATGATAGTCCCATTTCCCTTTTTGCTTAACCAAGAAACTTAATCTCATTTTCAAATTACTGAATTTCCAATACTTAAAATGTTTGAAAAGTTAAAACGGGACTACTAATTTGGGACGGAGGGAGTAACTTCTGAAAATTTGGGGTAGGGAAACTCGGTCAAACATTTATCACACCCAGTAGCATTTGAGATCCAACGGTTCTGAGATTTTACTTTTTAGAGGTTACGTCATGATAAATTCAAACCGTTGGATCTCAAGTGGGTGCAAGGTGCGGTACAAGAAATCTGGACTATGAGAAATGGGAAAGATACAATATGCTTCGGGCCAAGAAACCTAATTATCAAAAATTAAATATCAAAATAAAAAATGACTTCATTTGGTGGCTATATATAGTTCCTCATTCAGGGCAACCACCAAACGACACTTGCACAGGTCTTGTGCATATGGACATAGTCTTACAATAATTATTCAGGGTGTTGGTCACATTACCTAAGTTAATAAGATTCCAACCTGCAGATCAAAGATGTTGAAATGAGATAAAATATTTCAAAAAGCGGCTAAATAAACGCAATCTAAGAACGTCATTTAAAAACATACAGGCTTTTCTCCTCACCGTGTGTTCAGGATCACAAGTTTGTGAACAAGGCCTTGAAATTCTCCAAGTCATAGAAGTCCTCAAACTCGGTAAAATCATCATAGTCAGTGAAGTCATCGGAGTCAAAGTATCCATAATAACCAGCATCGTCAGAATACCCATCGTGGTCAGAGTACCCAGACGGGAAATTTTCAGATATTCCACTATCATATATTTCAGCATCAAATTTGTAGTCTTCCATAGAATCACCAGGAAGCCTCAAACATTTTTATCCGGCCCAAACACTTTTTGCCTAGATCTCCATCAAGACTGATATTGGGACACCTACGAAGATCAAGTGATTCAAGGCGAGTACAAGAATCCAGAATGGCCTGCAAGCCAATATTCGACATGCTATTTCCAATGAGTTGAAGATGGTGTAAGTTGGGTAGATTTTTACTGATAGCTACAGCTTCCTCGTTGAACTCTACACCAAACTCGTCAATGTTTCGATTTCTATACCCTTTTCTGTTCATCTTCAAGGTCTTTAGTAGAGGGCAACAACGCCCGGCAACTTCAATATCTTCTTTTGAGATATCTGTGAAGGTAAGAGTCAATTCCTCCAGTAAGGGCAACTTTTGCAACACTTCACCGAAACATTCAAAAACTGAGCCATACAAGCCTGCCAGCTGAAGTCGTTTCAGCTGACTTGATCTGCAAAAACGCAGCAATGAGGACAGCTTTACGAACCGTTTGATACTCCCTCCGTTCGGGAATGATGTTTCCACTTTTTTTTGTTGTTTGTTTGAATGAACTTTGAGCAATAATATACTAGGTTAATTTAATTACACTAATGAAAATCAAAAGATTGTTGTCGATTGATAGTGTTTATAATGGTGTATCAATAACAGATTTTAGATTTTCATCAGGATAATTAAAGTAACATATAATTATTGCTCAAAGTTCATTCAATTAAAAAAAATTGGAAAATCATTCCGGGACGGAGTGAGTAAATAGGTGTGAAAAGTAAGATACACCACATTACTATAGTAACTGCCGGAGTCAAACTTGTGGAGTTCTCACTTTATTTATTTTCTTTTCTCAGGATAGGGTGGAAGAGGAGAGGAGAAGAGGATGGTATCAGGTGACGAACGATGGTAGATTACAGTAAAACCAACAAGGCCATAGATTCATAGTACACAAACAGGAAGATATTTATGAATCTATAGCTAGGTTATGAAGTTCAATAAACCGATGACAAAAGTAAAGATTATGGTGCCATCGGAGCGGTTGTACATTAATGTCCATAGTGGTTATCAATAAGTTTTAGTAATTGTTTCTGCAAGTATCAGTCAAACAAAAAGCAAGTTAACACCAATAGGTAGATGCTTTGTCTATCAGAATTCCATTTCTACAACAGGTGCCAAGAGATGCTCTGTATCGCAGGCAATGTTAAAAAACATTTATACATAGGTTAGGAAGTTCAATGAAATGATGATGGGGAAAAAATTCTAGTGATACCACAGCACTTGGTAAATTGACGTGCCTGGTTATCTACAATACACTGGAGCTGGCGTTTAATATTTTTTTTCTTCTTCTCTTCTCTTCTCTTCATTTTTTCCCACCTATTTCTTCGTTTATTTTTTTTCTTACATCTTTTCTTTCACGATGACATATGAGGATTCATGTTAGCCGACCCCAAATTATTTTGGGACTAAGGCTTTGTTGTTATTATTGTTAATTTGGTTTTTCACTTAAAAAAAACTGAGTGATGGAAATTTTATGGTGGATTAATTCCAGAGTGAGAATATTTGCCATCAAGATCACTTGCTTTATAGCACTTCGTATTAGAGGAACGGAAGATCTTCGAGCAAGTGCATATGCAATTTTTTCGAAAATTATTCCCTCCGTTCCATAACAAAGTACTCATTTACCATTTTGGGTGTCTCATTGGAAAGTACCATTTTCCCAAAAAGGAAAATATATACTCCACTTTCTCTCTCTTTCTCACTTACAACAACTATCCACTTACTATTCCCTACCCCACTTTCTCTCTCGTTCCCATCACAACACCTACCTTCCCAACATATTTCCTTAATTCCCATTCCTAAGGGTAAATGGGTACTTTGTTATGGGACGGAGGGAGTATCAGTTAACATTAATATAAATGTTAGATGATGTAGCCATATATTAATTTTGTTTAAATTTTTTAAAATATTCATAGCCAAAATGCGAAATAGGTTTGATCAAACTTGAGTTAAATGACTTGGTGTTTGTGAAGCATAACAGGGCATTAAGACGACGGTACCAACACAAGATACACCAAATCTGTTTGGATGAAGTTGATAAGAAGAATGAAAAGTGTACTTTATAGGGTGATGATCGTATGATTGTGCCTACAAAAAATGGAAGATTGTGATATAGAAGTGCTTAGTGGTGGGTTGGCTTGGGTATGGTTAGCGTTGTTTGTGGTGTTGAAGATTTGACTTATCGTACTACTAGAGAATCAACAAAATCAACACAAGGTCTTGGAAATGTCGAGGTGTGAATAGCTCAAAGGAAAAGACAACTACAAAGGCTAGGGGAGAGGGAGGACACACGTTAAGGTTTCCTATACTAAATAACCACCACCAACTCTTCACCTTAATGATGAAAATGAGGATGTAGATAGAGATGTTCACCTTGCTGACGAAGAAGACGTTTAGTTTCTGGAAAGATTTGTTAAGGGGAAAGAGTAGTGTACATTTGGGAGTTGTGCAATGCATGTCGTATTTCATAAAATATTTGATTGAAAATGCATACTTCAAACATGCTACAACAACATGTGATTGTTTTATCCTCCCTTAGCGCCAACATGACATGGAAAGTCAAAAGGTTGCCTTCTAGGGACTTGCCAAGTGACATAAAGGCAATTTTTTGCTATTAGTCCCACATCATCGTGCTTCTTTTCTCTTAACACTCGTTTGTTGATGGCGGACACCTTAACTACTCGTATAGGTCAATGATATCTTTGTTTTCTGTGAGGAAGATGTGGGGAAGGGGGAACTCACAGCTACAACACTTCTCTTAAACCCAACAATCCACAGAGTTATAGGGTTACAATGAAAACATCCCTCTCCCAGTCTCCCATTTTGAAATCTCCTTGTTTCATTTATCGATCTTTGATACATGGGAAATATTTCTAATTTTCTCAGTGAATATAGGATTCATGCCCATAGGATTCTTATCCTTTATAAAATATGTAGAGCTCGTTATCTTCCCCGTGTATCTTTTATTGGCCCTGATCAACATTTTGTATTACTAGGTGTGGAGTCTACAACTTCATCTCCTTCGATCTTGTTTTCTCTAATTCACCAATCGTCAACTTCCACTCCTTAAGTATTTTTTATAGGGTCTATTTCTTTCCTTTTGTATTTCTCTCACTCACCAATCTCTCTTACATTACCTCTTGGTCAGTTTACTTGGAACTCCTAACTGGAGCAAGCCACTCTAGTTATATATGGAGCTAAGATAAGCTATGACTTTTTGTCAGGACAAGATGCCAGGAGGACTCTAGTGTGACTAGGCAACTATCAGTATTTCCCTTTAAAATTTGATAAACTATATAATCTTCAACCCAGGATGTCTAATTTAAGCAGCTCAACCAAGTTTTCCAAATTGAAGCTCAAGCCTCCCAAAATTCTCCGCCCTATATCTAAAAAGAAAACGCTTTTACCCGTTGTCCTCCATCAAAATAACTTCTTGACAAAAAGGGTTGGGTAAGTTCATAAATACCTAATTCATAGTGAATGTGAAATCTAAAGATTGGTGTAGTAGATAAATGTGATTTATGAGCCAATTCAGATCACTACCGATTCTTCAGATAGGGTGTGGCAAAAGATAGAAAGAAGCATAAGTTAAAAGAACTCAGGGGAAAAGGCCATGATACTACAAGACAGAAAATTCTATGGGCATAATTCAGAAAAGAACATTTAATCAAGACATCTAACTGTACACTAATGAACTTGACATGAAGCATCAACATCAAAATTCAATATAAAGGCACAAACTTCCTAACTTGCATTATTTAAAATCAAACATATATTATTACTTTTTTCAAAAAAAAAAAAAGTAACCTAAAATGAACAGCAGAGTTTCTATGGAGAAGTCAGAGCTTCACTTACGTTACCTCAGTATCACATAAATTCATGTTACATGGTTCATAAAGAGTTAACATCAATCTGAACATGTTTCATAAAGAGTCAACATCAATGTAAACATGTTTCGTAAAGAGTTACATCAATATAAACATGTTTTGCAGAGAGTTAACCTTGGCATCAATATAAAAGAATGAATGTGATCTATGGGGCTAACCCATTTTCTTGCAACAAACAGACTTATTTGTTACTAAGGCACTATTAAGCACAACTCATGTGCCAAATCGATGCTACGAGTCACCAGAAAGATGCTAGATTTTTCCAAAAGCCACTTGTTTTCACAAATAATCATAACCTTTTTACAATTCTACAAGGTAAATAAAATGCTGGAAATATCTTTTTGATACGTGCACTGTGCGCAATACCGTGAGTGTATCTTTATTGAAAAACTTTCAAGAAGCAAAATTTGTGCCACAGAAACTCAGAACGGTGTCACTTGTTCTACACAAATATTTGTCATCACTAACTTCAGACAGATAAGATCATGTATTCGTTAATAAACAGTACTACGGAACCACTCTTTGAATTAAGGGGTTAGTTGACCACCATATCTCTGAAAACTTATCAATTTAATAAAATCACCTTATGCTATCTAAAATCATAATTTTACCGATTTCTACTCATTTGTATTGAGAAAAAACCTACACACTGTTCGAATTTTGACCACCCCTAAACTAAATTCATATACCCCCTCCGTTCCCAAAATGAAAGTCCAATTTCCCCTTGATTGTGCCAAAAAGATAGTCTTATTTACAAAATTAAGACTTCAAAATCACAGAATTTCCAAATCTTAGAACAACGTAACCTTAAAATATTTGAAAAGTCTAACAAGACTATCATTCTGAGACCGAAGGGGTAATACCCCTATGCAGTCATGGCAACAAATGACAGTTTTAGGGCCTTTTACTAACAACTTAAAATTGAAATTGGTTTTCAAATCACCCAAAACAAAAGGAAAATATATGATCAAAAACATAGGACAGCACATAATCGCCTGCAACAAATCGGTTTAAAGAAAAAAACCATTTTTTAATTATAAATAAATGCACTACATACCGATCAGCGATATAGTGGAGCAATTCAATTGTACCAAAATACTCAATATTGATATCCACCAACTGCCCTTGACTCCGATCAACAGCATGCCTACACATCTTCTCGAGATAGTAGGGCATGTCATCATATAAACCGCCGGAATACTGCATATCTATAACCCTCCACATCGCCGGGTCTTTGCAAATTTTGCGCCATGTCACACACACTTTCTGCGCAGTCTCGATCACGTCAATCGCGCCCAGCCGATGAAGAATGTTGGCGGTGATATCGGCGGGGAGTTCCAGCCAATCCCGTTTCGGTTGCTTGACCTGCCATCGCTGCTTCAGTTTTGGAATCCTTGGCCGTGGCCTAGTCGATTTCGATTTTGACGTCGACGCCATTGATTGATGATTTTGTTCGAAGGTGGGGATTAGGGTTTGAATGATGCAGTTTTTGGAAAAAAGAAACAGAGGTCAGTTCCTCTGGAAAAACTGCCCAATTCGGACTATCAAATACCAGTAGTCGGAGCTTGTGCAAATCAGTGTGAATTCCGTATCTTCCCCTCTTATTTTGGGTCTGATTTTTTTTTTTTTTTTTTTTTTAGGGTAAACGAAATTTTTCCGGCCACATGTTTATTTTTCGCCATAAAATACTTTTTTACAATAACAATTAAAAAAACCAGTCACATAAGTACCATATTCACGCCATCGTGATTGTCAATATACTTGTACTAGCACGGGTCACTTATCCCCCGGTCATTACTCTGGCACGGGCCATTTAGTTCCCAATCATTACTTTAAAAAAAAAAAAAAAACATTGCCTTAAGGTATTGATTGGGCAAGGAAAAAAGCAACGAGTTTATGTGTACTTTCATTTATTTTCAATTGAGTAAACAACCAATTTGACCCGCGTACTATGTAAATAACACTAATTTGACCATTGTACTATCTAAACTACCAAACTAACATGCGTACTAATTATAAATTAACCAAATCAACCCAAATCGTTAAGTAGATGTTACTAGCTGTTAATGAATGTTAGTAACTTAACAAATATTACAACTAACATTTTCAAATGACCCCCTAAACAATAAATTTCTAACCCATATACCTTCTTACAATAAATCAGCACCACCTGCAACCTCCCACCACCACGTCCCACCAAAAATAACGATTCCGAACTGTTCTTTCCAAATCAAAATTCATATACTCGACTTTACCCAAATCGACATACATAGATGTTAATTTTGTTTCATAATCAACTTACTTGTTCTATTTTACCCACCAATCTCCAACTGCAATTCTTGTGAGGGCTCTTTAAGTTACTTAGAATTACTGAACAATAATGATGGATTTTAAATTCTAGACACCTTGTTATTGGTTATATACAGAAACCTCTCCAAGTCGAAGAACAAAAAAGTTCAATTTTGACCCGAAAATGTAACAACACCCAAACCTCTATTGTTGATATCCCACTGATTTTCTAACCACCATTGCTGACTATTGAATATTTTTTTTTGAATCTTAAAGTGCTTTGAAGGTCTAAATCGGTGATTGGTCTTGGTTAGGGATTTGATGATGGTGGTTAGAGGGAATCTGGATTTGAATATGGGAAGGAAAGAGGGTTGGAAATAATGTATAGAAGAAAGGGATTAGGTCGGGGCTGGTTTGATTTAACGAAAAAGAGTCGGTAATGGCCTAACGGGGAGTTCTGTCGTTCACCGTTGAATGAAGGAGTGACGCCTTTTGCTGAAGGATGAAGAGGGGGCGCCGAAAACAAAGGGTTGGTTGGCAGTGAAAATGGGAAGGGGAAGAGCTTTGTTGAAAGAATGGTGGTTGGTCTGTGGGTTGAGTCTTGAGATTAGGTGGTTGGTCGCCGGTCGGAGGGGGGGGGGAGGGTGACCAGAGAAGAATGTTGAGAAATGTACTGGTTTTCAAAATTTTGAAGGTCTGTGATGTTTATAAGGGGAGGGGTTAAATGCTTAAATTAATATTTTCAATTTTAGCCTCTTTGTATTTGTAAGTTAATTGATATAGGGGTGAGGGGGTTAATCCAAATTTGAATATAATATCAGTTAGTTTCCTAACGTCTGTCAACCTTTATTAACATGCATTAACGATTTGGGTCAATTCGGCTAATTTATGAATAGTACGCAGGTTATTTTGGTAGTTTAGATAGTACGGTGGTTAAATTGGTGTATTTACATAGTACGCGGGTCAATTTAGTAAAAAAACTCATTTTCAATTTGACTCGCAAATTTTGGAAACATCAAATGTGGCTTGCGTACTTTTATTTACAAAAGTTTGAGACGACTTTTTTAACACCCGTTAAAAAACATAACGGGACACTCTGTATAAGAGGTGAAAGTGTAAGAAATAAAACTTAAAATCCTAAAATTGCAGATTTCAACACTCAATTACTCCATCGACTCTCTTCTTCTCTAAATCTACACATACAAACCCAAAATTGGTCCAGATCAAGATTAAACCCAAACCCTAAATTGGTCAGCCAATTTTCTCCCACTACAATCAATATCCTCGATCACAAGTATTGACCGATTCGATGTTTTCAACATCAGTTTCCTCAAATTCGAATCGCTCTTCACGTTCATCAGCTGCAAATCATAGATATCAAACTTCAAATAGTTGGCTATGGACGCAATCAAGCTCGATTTCCCAGTTCCCGGCGGACCGTACAGTAAATAACATCTCTTCCATGCCTTCCCTACTTTTCTGTAAAACTCTTTCATCTCCACGAACCTATCTAGATCCTCTATTATTGCATTCTTCATCTTTGGATCCATTGCAAGCTTATCGAACGTTGATGGGTGTTCGAGATTGACGGAATCCCAGAAGATTGGACCGGCGTAAGAACAGTGTTCGAGGTTGTAAAGCTTCACCACTTTCTTTTCATCCTTAATTTCTTGAGATTTATTAACAACGAAGGTTAAGTACGAATTGATCACTTTCTCCTTGTGCTTCTTATTGAAACTGAGCTCGAAGTATCGCTTCTCAGTTTCGAAGTTGAATCGATCGGTATCGTCTTCTCCGCCGCTCATTTTGATGCGTTTCTGCGATTCCTCGCATATGAATTTCCAGGTGAGTTCAATGTCGTCAAAGTGTTCGACGATTTTCTCAGACTGGGTGAACTTTATAGAAACGTGTTTGTCTTTGTGGCCTTTACTGATTTTGAGGCGATTTGCGTTGGGATGATTTTGGTGCAGAGGTAAGTCTCGCCGGCGGCGTAGAGGTGGCTGGTGGCCATGCCATCGCGCTCTTCGATGACTAAGGAGAGGAGAGGTGATTTGGGTTTCCAGAAGAGGTGGAGGGTGGAGAGGATTCGGTGTTGGTATGTGTAGATTTGGAGAAGAAGAGAGTCAATGGAGTAATCGAGTGTTGAAATATGCAATTTTAGGATTTTAAGTTTTATTTCTTACACTTTCACCCCTTATACAGAGTGTCCCGTTATGTTTTTTAACGGGTGTTAAAAAAGTCGTCTCAAAATTTTGAAAATGAAAGTACGCAAGCCACATTTGATGTTTCCAAAGTTTGCGAGTCAAATTGAAAATAAATGAAAGTACGCATGTCAGTTTTGCAATAAACTCAAAAAGCAACAGTCATTTTCAATTCTCATATCTATACTTTGAAGTCATAGCACTGCAAATCTAACAAAACAAAAAAAGTCGCTCTTTGTATTTATATAAAATGCCATTAGTATACTTCTCATATGTAGCCATTTTACCATTCCACAATCTAATCTACTTACTCATCGATTCGATTGCTTGTGTCAGTAAAATATAGTACTACTAACTTTAGCATTAATATAATTTTAAACTTTAAACCAGTTTATTCTACTTTACTAATACTAAAATGCTAACCAACAATCAAAATTGACATTCTTTTGCCCAAATGCAATGACTACAATAAAAAGAACTACTACTAAAAGTCTTCAAGATTTTGGATGGGTTTCTCCTCCTACGAATAAGGCCGCAAGGTTACTCTTGACTTCAACACCGGCACTTTATGAGCTTCTCCTCTCATTGTTTAAAATGTTTACCCATGTTTGCCCCCATGCATATCTCTTTCCACCCTCCAACCTGAAAGAAAACACACAAATTAACTCCACAATCAACAAATCTTAGCACTTATTCTTATAATCACGTTAACAAAGAAAATTAAGCGTCATTTTTTTCTTCTTATAACTTGTAGACGAAAATAAAATAAAATTGTAAAGAGTTATTGACATGTTTCTTGACATATCAAGGTACCATGAAATTTTAAGCGCCCCCCCCCCCCCTTTAATTCTCTCCAACCCCCATCACCTAGTCCCCACAAAAAAAAAAAAAAAAAAAAAAAAACCCATTGTACATCAGCAAATCAGCATTGTATGTTTCCAATCCTCTCTTTGCTCTTCCTTTATTTTCCCTCCACCTCATAACAACCACTGCCTTCATTATTCACCGCCCCACCACCATCCCCACTCCCAGAACATCAATTTTTTACTTGAACCCTAATAGGCCCTTAATCGTTCTTGGTAAGGAATTTGATAAATGATCTTCATCGTCCTCAGTCTCTCATACCTATTCTACTACTCACACCAGATTCCCATTGACTCCACTATGCATGTACAACTTCAACTCATCTAGCCTATTTCTCAATCTATCCCTCTCTATTTCTCTGTTTCCCACAAAGCTCATTTCTAAACAGTAAAACCTTTGCCCAATTTGTTACATGAATACATGCCTAGGACAACATTCCTCCTCACAGTTTCTATTTTGTCTAGAAGGACCACCACTAAACCCTCCTATCCATACTCTATTTTCCCACCTTTCTTGATAATAAAACAAACAAAAAATCTTCAAAACAACCTTTAATTCCAAAATTTATTACTTCCTCTGTTCCAAAATGAATGACCATTTTGAATTTAAGGGTCATTTTGACTATCATGAACATTGTTCTTGCACGAACCCTTATAGCTAAATTCAATCTTCACATGTCGTTCCTCTGGATTCTGGCCATCCTGAAAGTAAGAAACATGAAGTCAATCTACTTAAAAGCGAGTAAACATATTGACGTAACTTAGAGTGAACAAACCCATGCTGCTTTTAATTTGCAACCTTACGATCTTCACCATCACAGTATATTGATAAAAAAAAAAAAAAAAAAGAGCAAAGGGACTGAATAATGAGACATAGTAGTGAAATAGGTGCCTAAAAGTGATTTTAAAAATCCATGCTAGCTTCAAATTAGACACCCAGAACATGAAAACTGCTTGTGGTTTGTGTGTTCTTAAATTGAAATATTAATATTTTTAAAGCAGCATGAGACCCAGCCCAGTTCTTAATACTCTGTATGGCTCGAACGACATTGAAATTGAAGCTTTGGCCCTCCCAACCCAGTCCCCCTGTCCATGTCTCCTTCTCAACTCTATCTCAACCAAAGGAAAAAAGCTCAAAAAGCAGATTCCAATTGCAATGACGAATCCACTATTACTCCATCCGTCACAAATAAAAGTCCATTTTGTCCTTGGAATTAGGGACTGAATAAAATGTGAGAGATAATCGTACTACCAGTAGTGGATTCGAACGGGGAGTCCGCTGAAAGTTGGAGCAAAATGCAGAAATTCAATAATATTAACGAAAGACAATACCTTTTGAACGTTTGAAGAAATTGTTCCGCGGTGGATGGCTAACTCGAGTTTGGATTTCAATCTGCGTTGGTAACCACCATAAAGAAGGGCTGAGATTCACCCAAAATCTCACAGCATTTCAAAGCAGTTGAGTGGCCGACGAAACACACGTTCAGATCCAGGTTTCGCCAAAACCGGTTTTTTCGCAATCTATTCTCTCCGCCTCTGACAGCCTTCGCCATTGCCACGTGAAAAATTTCATCCTCGCCGGCATCACTCAAAACCCTAAATAATTCTTCCACTAAAGCAGCAGCAACACGTCGTCATTTTCATCATCCCGTCCAGACATTAGAACCCAAGATTTCAATAGTTTCCTTGAATTTGTTTCTCTTTATTTTTCATTTCGTGATCAGAAGAATAAATGAAGTCCAAATTCTTGACTTGGGATCATTATTGGGCCAATAGAAAGTACATATGGTAAAATCCACAATTTACTGTACTTTTTTTTGTAAATCACAACACTTAGATCTTGAACTTGAAGCATCACACTGCCCTAACATAATATTTGTCAACACATTTAGACTCATCCAATATCTTTGTGAGATTTCAGAAGAAGCAGATTGGAAAAGAGGCACGCTTGCATATTCTGCAGAAACCTCAATTTCTATGGTGGATGGCTAACTCGAGTTTGGCTTTCAATCTGCGGGGAAATCAACAACGAATATCAAAATAGCAGTAATTCAGTGAACAAAAACCAAAAACCTAATTTTGGTCAAGAGAAGAAGAAGCGCAAGGATCAATAAGATTTGAGAGAGCGGTAGAGAGAAGTGCAGGTTGAAACGATGGAGAGGAAAATCCAAATGCCACGTGAAAAATTTCTTCCTCGCCGGCATCACTCAAAACCCTAAATAATGCCTCCACTAAAGCAGCAGCAACACGTCGTCATTTTCATCATCCCATCCAAACATTAGAACCCAAGATTTCAATAGTTTCCTTGAATTTGTTTCTCTTTATTTTGCATTTCGTGATCAGAAGAAGAAATGAAGTTCAAATTCTTGACTTGGGATCATTATTGGGCCAATAGAAAGTACAAATGGTAAAATCCACAATTTACTGCACTTTTTTTTGTAAATCACAACACTTAGATCTTGAACTTGAAGCATCACACTGCCCTAACATAATCTTTGTCAACACATTTAGACTCATCCAATATCTTTGTGAGATTTCAGAAAAAACAGATTGGAAAAGAGGCACACTTGCATATTCTGCAGAAACCTCAATTTCTATGGTGGATGGCTAACTTGAGTTTGGCTTTCAATCTGCGGGGAAATCAACAACGAATGTCAAAATAGCAGTAATTCAGTGAACAAAAACCGAAAACCTAATTTTGGTCGAGAGAAGAAGAAGCGCAAGGATCAATAAGATTTGAGAGAGCGGTAGAGAGAAGTGCAGGTTAAAACGATGGAGAGGAAAAGCCAAATGCAGATTCAGTTTAGATTCAGGAAAAGCTGAGGAGGGTTACAACACCGAGAACGTTCTCTTCTGCGCTGTGGGATTGAGGGTTGACTGCTGCGTAAAGCCGCAAACCGCTGTTAACTGCTGCGTGAAAGGTGAGATCAATCTGAGACGCTCTTTATGGTGGTTGCAAATCAATCCTAGGAGAAGGAGTCGATGTTCCGTTTCTGATTTGGGAAAGAGCGATGAGGCAGTTGACGGCGAACGTGAGAAGGATTTGTGAAAGAGCGATCCTGTGCAACCGTGCATCCCTAAGTAGATTACAACATTTAATCTCAGCCTCTTTTTATGGTAGTTACAAAGCAATCCTGACCACTCTTTGTCTTTCAGTTATTAATGACTCTTATTGTAATATAGATATATAAATTTATAATTAATATTAGTTATTAAGGGTTTTAGTAAAAAAATTGAAACTTAAAAAATTAAAGAATTAAATATACAATATTTATGCATATTAATTATATCAAATTGGTTTACCAAAAATTTATAAAACTAAAAAATAAGTGGCGTCTCTTAAAAAAATTGAACGGGTATTTTTTAACATTCCATAACTTAACCCCAAACCCTTGAATATTTGGTAATTGATTTCTTATTATTAAAATAAGTGGCGACTCTAAACAAAATGAACTAGAATTTTCTCACATTCTCACACTCGACGAGAGTTTGATGTGCTTGCAATCGATTTCTTCGCCAACAGCAAATCAAATCTTCAACCATTGTTTCTTTTGTGTTTAATTTAAGTTTGAATTTTATGTATAATTTGTATTTAAAAGCATTGTTTAATTTGTATGGTTTTGCCACATTGTTTATTTGTGTTTCATATTGGGTTTTTGTTGTATTTTGAACAGTGTTCTAAAAATCGGCCTAGGCGGCCGCCTAGGCGCTAGAAGGTGGTCATCCGCCGCGATTTACCACAAATCGGTGCAATTCGATGGTAGGCGGCGCTAGGCGGAGCTCGGCGGTGTGGCGGCTCAAGCGGTATAGGCGCCGGCTAGTGGATTTGGCGCTGCCGAGAGAAGGGATAAAAGCATTATCGTCGATGGCGAAGTTGGCCGGAGTAGTCGATGACGGTGCTGGAGACGGCGGTTGGAGTGGTGGAAGGAGGGCAAACCTGTTTATTGCACAAGAATCTTGGCGGAGCTTTTCAATTTTGGGGGCAGCGGCTTGTTGAAAATCGTCGGAGGATGAGAGCCATGAAGAAGTCGTGGAGAAGGAGAAGCCGTGGAAAAGAAAATGACAACTGACTGCTAGTGTTTTGTTTTTTAGGGTTAGGGTTTGTTTTAAATTGGGTTGGGCTTTTTGGGGGGGGGGGGGGGAATCTAAGCTTAGTTTGGCTGTGAATGAACTAAAAAAATAATGGGTTTGGGTTAGTAGATTAGTGTTTGCCTTCCACTTTTGAAATATCACATAATAGTCTTAGTTATAATTTATTTTTTTATTTAAACTAAAATGAATTATTAATTTTTGATAAATAACAAAAAAGATTTATTTTTGGATATATATATTTATCTATATAGATATAGATATATATATATATATATATATATATATATATATATATATATATATATATATATTAAAAAATATAAAAATAGGCTAAATCCTAGGCCCCGCCTAGGCCTCTAAGCGCTAGGCCCAGCTCCGCCGCCTAGCGATTTTTATAACACCGATTTTGAAAAAGTGCTTGATTTGTTTGAAACTTAATGATTGAGATAGCTTTGGGCACTCTTCTCGTTAAGTTTTGTTATATTTTTTTTTCTAACTTTTGTCAACATTTTATTTTATTAGGGTCTCTTAATAAAATGAGTGCGTATTTGAAGTGAAGAAGTTAGAACTGCTAATAAAGCATAAGCGGTTAAAAGTGAATCTAAACTCAAGTGTGAGAGTCAAAGATGTCGATTGGCCACTAGGAGATTATATTCAAATTTTGCACTGGCGGACCTACCCTTACCCATTAAGGGGGCCGCGGGCCCGTTTGTGTAAAAAAAAGTTGTAAATTTTAAACTAACTAGCGCAATAAATTAACTTTTGCCCCCTTTTAGCGTTTTTTTTTTTTTGCCTTCCTAAACTAATAAAAATAATTTTTGCCCCCCTTCCAAATAATTTTGAATCTACAGCGTGAGGAGAGTGAAATTTTAGAGCTTCGTGAAAAAACCTACCCCCTTCTCCCCTCTTTAGTTTATAAAGATGAGTTTTGGAACAAGATTTACGAAAATAATTGAAAATATGATGTTTAGTGAGTGTAGATATTTAAATAGGAGATAGAAAATATGGTAGAGAATAGTAAATGGGTACTGATTGTGAGTATATAATTTTAAAAAATATATTTTTGAATTTGTAAAGTAAAATGGGACAACCAAAATGATATAAGTAGGTCCATAATGCTAGTTCTGCAACTATTGAAGCACATAAGTTAATGCCGTAATCACTAGAGCCCAAGTATTTTTAGTGTCTCCCGGCATCGAAACTGCCAATATGTTAAACTGGGCTTTGATTCTGGCCTTCTAGGCTTCTTTTTTGAAACAGAATTTTCCTATTTTACATCTCGTCTCCTTTCCGCCCACAGGTATGGCCCAATTGTTCATTTAGCAAAAAATACACTCATAAATTGCTTTATATATACTCCCCGTCCCAGCTCACTTGATACTTATTTTCATTTGGAATTTTTCCCCTAAGGCCCCTGGGGCGAGATTTTATTACACATAAACCCTAGCCCAGACCAAATGCCAGATAAAGGCTTTACCCGAGATCAAAATTCCACCCACACCCCTAGCTTCATTTAGCTTCCTTTGACTGGTCAAACATAACACCTACATACCCAAACTACCCCTAACCCCAACAAAACCCTCCTCTCTCCTCCCTCCTCTCACGCAGCCCAAATCTCTCTCACGCGCACACACACACACACCCTCTCTCTCTCACACACACACACACATCTCTCTCTCCTGCCCACCGTATCCCCATCCTCTGACCGGCGAGCTCTCCTATGGCTAACAAATCTCCGACATCGGCGCCTCTCTCTGTCAAATCCATCGTTCTTTTACTCATCCCCGACGTCGGATCTGGCTCCACTCGTCAGATCTGAATTTCAAATTCGTCTGCAGATCCGACTAAACCCTAGGCCATCTCTAACGCCCTCATCTTCTCCGACAAACTCCTCTACCATGTCTGACCTCCGTCTCCGTCGATCTTAACCCCGTCGGGTTTCTTCATTTTCTCCGGTGCGTCTCGTCTTCCAATTCTCTCACTCGATCTCCTTCTCCGACGCCATCAATTTTTTCGATCTCTCTAGATCCGGCGACTTACACCTTCCTCCTCACTAGATAAATGATTATGCAGTGTACACACCTGAGCTATAGCCTATGAAGTTTAACTAGATGCATCTATATAAGACTTATTTTATTTTTATGAACAATAGGTCCACTGACTAAAAAAAAAAAGTCTTATAATATGAAAAAAATAAAATTGATTCTTAGTCTTATACGAGTAATATATAAGACTCTACACTATTAATATATAAGACTTATTTTTTAGTCAGTGGACTTATTGTTCATAAAAATAAAATAAGTCGTATATAGATGAATCTAGTTAAACTTCATAGGCTATAGCTCAGGTGTGTACACTGCAGAATCATTCATCTAAGACTTAAAAGTCTCATGAACATGGTCTAAACCTGATCATAAGACTAAAGTCTTATTGAACCTATTTTGATACAAATGAACATGTTTTAATGAGACTGAAAAGTATTATGAACAGTTTCAATAAGACTTTTAGTCTTATGAACAGCTTAAAAACTTTTGACTCTTATATATTAATTATGTGTCAGTTATAAGAGTTTGATTGCTGTTTGACCAAGTTTGACAAAAAAAAAAAAATTGTATAAAAATGAAAAAAGTGTTTTTTGTAACTCTTATATGATAATTATGTGTAAGTAATAAGAGTTTTGACTGCTGTTTGACCAAGTTTGATCAAATTTGACCCAAAAAAATTGTTACTTTTTTTGTAAAAAAAATGGAAAAAGTGATTTTTTTTTTTTTTTTTTTTACTCTTATGTGTTAGTTATAAATAGAGTTTGAATGTTGTTTGACCAAATTTGACTAAAAAAATATTATTATTTGGAAAAAATGAAAAAGTAATTTTTGTAACTCTTATATGATAATTATGTGTTAGTTATAAGAGTTTGACTGTTGTTTGACCAAGTTTGACCAAAAAAATTATTATTATTTTTGTAAAAAAATGGAAAAAGTGAATTTTTTTACTCTTATGTGTTAGTTATAAGAGTTTGACTGCTGCTTGACTAAGTTTGACCAAATTTGACCAAAAAATAATTATTTTTTGTAAAAAAAATCAAAAAGTAGTTTTTTAAACCCTTATATGATAATTATGTGTAAGTTATAAGAGTTGACTAAAATTTGACCAAAAAAGTAAAGTTGGGAAGAGATATGAGGGTATTTTAGTCTTGTTACATCATTTTGCTAGTGAGAAGTGTATAAGGAATTTTCCATTTGGATTTTCCTTATCTGGGTTTGAATCTGGGCTCAGGGGCTCTAGAGTCCAAGGGTCATTTTTATTTTGGTCTGTCCCAGCTCACTTGACACTTCCCAAAATAACCTAGTTCTTATAATTTTATATTCACTCTACCCCACTACTCATTCTCTCTCTTCATTTTCCACCACTCAACTTATTCAACCAACACTACTATTTACCCCACTCATTCTCTCTCTCCATTTTCTACCACACATTTTCCTTATTTTATTCTTTTTTTTTTTTTTTAGTTATTGTGCTCACCTCTTGGTTGTCAAATGAGGTGGGACGGATGGAGTATATACTCACTTCGTCCCCTTTTAAGCTTCACCATTTTGGTGATGGCACACAAATTAAAAAAATAATGAGTGTAAGAAGGGTTGTGAGAGAGAAGAAGTTAATGGGTATGACAAGTGGGGCCTACATTTTTTACCATTTTAGGAAAGGATGAAGCTTTTAGCGGGACACCCATTTGGGTAATTGGTGAAGCTTCAAATGAGACGAAGAGAGTATCTATATATATATATACACACACATATATTGGATACATTAGTTTTTACCTAATGTAACCAATGTATCAAAGTTCTCACGGTTCTCACGATATTTAGGTTCTCACATGAGCACAAGCCTATATATATATATTGGATACATTAGTTTTTACCTAATGTATCAAATGTATCCAAGTTCTCACGGTTCTCACGATATTTAGGTTCTCACATGAGCACGACCATATATATATATATATATATATATATATATATATATATATATATATATATAACTTTGTAATTAGTTACTCCTTCCGTTTAATAATAATGCATAAAAACTTCTTATATGGGCATTCCATTATAAAGTCACACTTTCTCTAGAAAGAAATTTATATATTTCTTTATTTAATAGATCTCACATGTCATACTCACGACTATCACTATTATTCCCTACCCCACTTTCTCCTTCTTACCTCACTTTTCGTACTTGCAACAACTACCTACCATTATCCCTCTCTAATGCTCGTGTACACCTAAAATTGCGCACATTTTTATGAAACATAGAGAGTATAACTTAATAGTATAAAAAGATTAAGTAGTTAAACTGTAGTATTACATTGGATATAGTATATACTTATGCAACTTTAACTATATTTTTTTTTTTTTTTTATCAAAATAGAGGTAATATTGGTAACAAAATAATATGTGATTAAGGGTGCGTTTGATAACATTAAGCGTTAGATTCTGAATTGCGTGCTAAGTGAAGCTCTTACTGTTTAAGCAATAATTTTAATTATTAATCATTCAGAGCTGGTTGAACATATTTAAAGCTGAAAAGTGAATTTTTAAAAAGCCACATTTTTTTACAAAAAAATCTTAATAAAAACACATATCTTTTTCCAAGTTTTCTCTTGCTTTTTAAGAAAAGAGAAATGGTGACTTGTGTCCACAATTCTTTTTTAAAACCCATTTTTAATATTTATACTTTGCTAACATCAAAACTCTTTATGAAAGAATAGCAGAATATTTTTTATATCACAAAATCTTGGGGAAAACGCGTTTTTCCTAACTCCCATGAAAACGTGTTTAAAAAAATTGCGGTGGCATTTTTGTAATATGTGAAACTTCTTTAAAAAACGCGCGGTGACATTTTTGCAAATAATCGAAAATTATCAACGGTTCTGGATATCAATATAAAACCTTCTGGATATGAGATTGATATCCAGAACCTTTGAAAGTAATAGCCAGAAGGGTCATTTTTGTAAATAATCAGGACTTCCAACGGTTCTGGATATCAATATAAAGCCTTCTGGATATGAGATTGATAGTCAGAACTTTTGAAAATGATAGCCAGAAAAGGGTCCTGAATATAAATATAAAGCCTTCTGGATATGAAATGATAGCCAGAACCTAGCTAGAAGTTTTTTTTTTTTTTTTTAATAGTAGCAGAAGTGTAAATAGATAGCTAGTGACAATGTTTAGGATAACCAGTTGATGTGTTACGAAGGTCCAGTGAGTGTGTTGAGGACAGCCAGATAATTTTGAAAAACATGTTTTTCCTAACCACTAGAAAAAAACGCGTTTTACAAGAGAACGACTCTTTTTATATGGGCGGAGTTAGTGTTAGAAAATAAAATAATTAAAGAGAGAAAGAGAGGATATTGAAATTAATGGAAATAGAGAAGAAACAAGGTGCCATACCTTATCATGTGATAATAACATGTTAAGAGGCTCCCACATAGAAAAATAGTATGCCACGACTCGACCCGACCGCCAACAAACTGTGCTCTTTTTGTTCCCACTTAAAATGACATGTCAAAGACAAACCTATGCTCTTTCTTTATCTAACCACTTCTTTTCTTTTACTTCACCCCTCGACACTACACTACGAATAATAATATATTATATATATAAATAATTAGTGTACTTTACATATAAGTACTATTTTTTCTCTCCGTCTCAGCGTATATGTTCACATTTCTTTTTTAATCTGTCCCAAAATATATCTCCACTTCCTAGAATGACAATTTTTACTATTACTCACACTCATTCTCTCTCCTACTTTACTTTTATACTCACAACACCAATCAACTTACTATTTCCTCCCATTTATTATTTCTCCTACTTAACTTATATACTCACAACACTTACATCACTTTCACTATTTCTTAATCTCCGTGCAAATAGAAGGGTGTACATATACTCTGGGACGGAAAGAATACTATTTTTAGGGAAAAAAAATTACTGGTAGTTTTATGTATACAAATAATAGATGTTTATGAATCAAATATGACCTATATTATCAAACGGAAAGAATAAATTACCGGCTTTTTTAACTTGTGTTTTTAGGGTGATAAGAATTAATTATGGCATCGAATATCTATAATCATAGCAATTTCAATTAGGAAATCTCAACATAGTACTAAAAGTTATTGAAATTACATAGAGTCACTATCATCATTAAATCTTATCATGTGCTCTAAGGACACACGTTAGAAAAACCGATAAATTATAGAGTTGGTCTCCTGTAAAACGCGTTTTTCCTACTGGTTACGTGTTTTTCAAAACCTTCTGACTATCATTTTCAAAGGTTCTGTCTATCAATCTCATATCCAAAAGACTTTGTATTGATATCGAGAAGGCTTTATATTGATATCCAGGACCCTTTTGGCTATCACTTTCATTGGTTCTGGCTAGGGCTGACAAAATTTGTGAATCTGTATCAACCAACTTGTGTACCAACCCTACCAATTATAATTGGTACGGCCAAATCGGTATACCGACATTGTTGATAGGTACTACAGTACCAATTATGTATAATTGGTTGGTACACGGTATTGATATTTGATGTTGGTTGGTATACCAAGTACCAATTGTAATTTTTAATAATATTAAAAATACTATTATGTATTAAAAAAATAAAGTATATTTCAATACTCTATCCCTATTCTATTCCCGAAATAAAGTTGAAAGCAAAATTTCTTTTAAATATAATTTGTATGTTTATAAATATTTGGTATTTCATATATGGGACCATTCAGTGGCTTGGATGAACAAATTTAACATGTTTTAAAAGAATATATACAGTTACACTTCTCCATGATTCTTTTAATCTAGTAGTTACAAAAAAAATCTCTTGTTCTTATATACTCCCTCCGTCCCTGCACAAGTGACACCAACTTTTGGAAATGGAGATTAAGAAAAATGTAGATATGTGTGGTAGAAAATGAAGAGAGAGAATGGGTGGGGGTAAAAGTAGTGTTGGTTGAATAAATTGAGTGGTGGAAAATGAAGAGAGAGAATGAGTGGGTTTAAATGGTGGGGTTGATTGAATATAAATATATTAAAATATTTTCATTTTAGGTAGCGTCACTTGTAGTGGGACAGACCGAAAAGCTCACTTGTGCTAGGACGAATGGAGTACTTGTTTCTTTCTCTCTCAGCTGATAATGTCTCATCGACGGATTTCATGCCTAGATTCATATCTCAACAAGGTATGCAAGTTAATATTTCTTTGTGGCCTTTACATAACAACATGTAACATCTCAATACAAATACAAAAATACTCAAGCGGATGTCAATTTGCCTGTTGAAAAAGACTAATTTCAAGTTTTTCTCTTTTTTTTTTTTTTTTTTTTACATTACATTCTACATTTGGTATAGGCTAGTACCAACCGTACCAACTAAGTTGGTATACCGACTTAGTTGGTTGGTAATGGTACATAATTTTATGTACCAAGTTAAACTTGGTTGGTACATGGTATAAGAAAAATGTAACTGGTATATCTACCAATCCAGCCCTAGTTCTGGCTATCAATCTCATATTCATAATGCTTTGTATTGATATCCAGAACCCTTCTGGCTATCACTTTCAAAGGTTCTGGCTATCAATCTCATATTCAGAAGGCTTTATATTGATATCCAGAACCGTTGAGATGTTCCGATTATTTACAAAATGACCCTTCTGGCTATCAATATCATATCCAGAAGGTTTTATAATTATATCCAGAACCGTTGAGAAGTTCTGATTATTTACAAAAATGCCACCACATTTTTTTTAAACACGTTTTTCCTAAGCGTTTGAAAAAAACGCGTTATTTCCAAGATTTTGAGTAAATTATAAATCTCTTTTATATTCTTGTGATTTTCTTCCTAACAACGTGGCTTCCCATTTCTAGCCGAACATTTCATATTTCACGTAATTAATATATCACGGTATTAATTTATCAAATGAAAATTTGACGTACGTACCTTGTGCTTATTTTGTAAATAAATGCCACATCATTTGATGACATGCATGATATTGAAAGGTTTCTATATTTGATTGTATATTTTTAAGACATAAATTTGTGTAGGACTGGGAGTAAATAGTTTGTTTCTATGGGCTATGGGTGGGGCGGGGCAAACCTATTTCTCCTCTCATCGAGATCTGTCTAATGTGTGAAACCGTCTCACACAAATACTTCCTTTTTTTTTTTAACACTTCATTCTTAGTTCTTGATTAAAACTCATAGATTAATTTAATTTTTATTTAAATTAAATAGATATTACGGCTAGTATATTGCTGCAAAAAAATATTGAGTTGGTCTCCTGTAAAACGCGTTTTTCCTAATGGTTAGGAAAAACGTGTTTTCAAAACTTCCAGAAGACTTTATATTGATATCCAGGAGGCTTTATACTAATATCCAGGACCCTTCTGGCTATCACTTTCAAAGGTTCTGGCAATCAATCTCATATCCAGAAGGCTTTATATTGATATCCAGAACTAGAGAACGCTTATGGCTATCAATTTCAAAGGTTCTGCTATCAATCTCATATCCAGAAGGCTTTATATTGATATCCATGACCCATCTGGCTATCACTTTCAATCTGACTATCATTTTCAAAGGTTCTGGCAATCAATATAATATCCAGAAGCCATTATATTAATATCCAGAACCGTTGAGAAGTCCCGATTATTTACAAAAATGCTACCGCATTTTTTATAAAACACGTTTTTCCTAAGCATTTGGAAAAACGCGTTTTTCCTAAGATTTTGCGAAAAATATTACGCCTTCTGTATAGTTCTATGTGTGGGTTTTGGGCTGAAAAGTTAACCAAAACTTTAAAACCCAGTTTGGATTATTGTTTATATTGATTTTTTTTTTCTTTTGCTAAAAATGGCTATTTTTCAATTTATTTTCTCTCTCAATGGTTAGCTTTCTATCTATTTACTCCCTTGTTATGGAACGATAGTCTCTTATTTTAGTGGTTAGTATAATTGAAGTTTTACCAACCATTTATATTTTTTGAAACACATAATTTTAACTATTTATCACCATAATGATTTTTTAGAAGAATACAATGAAATTTTAATAATTCTTATTGGTACTTCTTTTTGTTATGCTAATAACAAGTTTTAAAAGTTGAGATAACTATTTTTTCCTTTTCTATTTATCAAAGTTTAATCAAATTAATCACTAAAGCGTGAGACTAAATTTTTGGGACGAGGGTGAGTAGCATAAATCCTGTGGGAAACTAGTTTCTCTTTAAATCACAGAAAGTTCAAAATTTTTCTACTTGCAATTTGGTAAAGAAAATATCATTAGGCTGTAAATTTTCTCTCGCCCTAGCAATTTTCTTGAAGTTATAACTAAATAGTTTCAAGTATGATTCTAATTATTTTCTTTGACTTTAGCTCAAAAATTGTACAATAAATAATGTTCCTAGTAAGATTCTCATTAATCAAATACTTCAAAGACTTGCTATAACAAATGCCCACAGTTGGCACATATGGCCAAAGGTATGTTAATTGATAAATTAATTAAGGGAGGGGCTAGTGTCACTACATTTTATACTTAGCCATTACATAAGTTAAATTTTAGGTTAATTAATGTGTGTATTGACTCAATTGCCCTTTGAATACTTACCTTCTTTCTTTGATAATTAATGTTCTAAGAATATATAATTCCTTATATATTTCAAGAATATGATTTTCATTGATTATGGATTTTTATATCATGTAAATATTTACAAATTAATTCACATCATCCATTATATTTATTTAATCTTTTCAAATGAGCATACTAATAATAATAGTTCCTCCACCTTAAATTATACACACATTTTTAGTTTTTTTTTAATAAAAAATAAACATATTGTTTTTGAAATACTCCAAAATGTTACTCCATCCATCTCAAAATGAATATTCATAAAATTTCTCAATTTTTCTAAAAATAAAAAATAAACATGTGTATAAGGGGTAACAATTTGGCAATAATTATATTTTATTATGGCAATAATATCAAAAAGAATATTTATTTTGAATAAAGTGTAATGGCAATAGCCCCTCCCATTAATTAATTGTAATTAATTGTAATTATATCCATCTCAAAATGAATACTCCAAAGTGTTTAAGGGGTAATTTAGTCAACACACTCATTATTTTACCTAAAATTTAAGATACGTAGTAGATGAGTATAAAGTGTAGTGGCAATAACCCCTCCCATTAATTAATTGTAATTATAAGAAGAAGAACCCCCACATATCTCAACAAAAAGCACATAATTAAATGCAATATTTTTAGATATTATTGCCATAATAAAATATAAGATGGTGGGACAAAATCGAAGAATTAGATGAACAACTACACAATATTAAAATACATAAGTATACCTTTATATAACATTTATCTGATACGCAAGCAAAGAGCTTTGGAACACATTAATTTTTTAATATCAATATAATTAATGAAAATTGGAAAATGCTGAAATGATCCTTGTAAATTGGTCAATGGACAATGATACACATATTGAAAACTTAAAGGGAAAACTCATAGTGAAATCCCTAAATAGGTGTCCATTTCCCAAAAAAAAAATTCCTAAAATGAGTGTCTTTTTTTAGTATATCTTTGTCCCTAAATGTTTTTTTTTTGAAATTTTTTCACTGGTCTCTTTATACGTGCAAAACTAAATGTTTGGAAAAGAGGGTACAAGATTATATATGAATCTTTGTCAACAAATTGAACAAAAAGGTGAGAATTTCAGATGTCCCTTAAAAGAAAATTTGGACACTCATTTAGGGACAAATGTAGTACTTAGTTTCTTTTTGAACGTCCCATAACAAAAGTTATTATCTAAAAAATGGTAATTTGATATTTATTTAATCAGTGAGACTCACTTGCGCAATTACACTAACAATCTACTTACTATTCCCTACCCCACATTCTCTATCACTAACTATGAGGGGTTCATATTCTTAATATTATACCACGAGAGTGTACTATGCACATAATCCAAAACACAAGGGATCTTACTGTATTTCACCTTTACAATAATCAAGGGGACTTGGATTCCACAACCTAGAATTCCTCACCTATTTACTATTTTTAGGCTGTTCATGATACAGTCATTATTATATGCTTAATACTGCCATTTTAATTTTTAATTAAAAAAAAAATACTCACTCCGTCTCAAAATACTTGTAGTTCTAGCACTTTACACACATATTAAGAAAAACAATTAATACATATCAAATAGACTAAATTATCCTTTGAATAGTTCAAGTACCAAGGCAATTAAATGATCTTACAGTCACAACTGCCTATCATAAATAAGGGCAGTTTAGGCAAAATGTGTAAATGTTTCATGGAAAAATGCAAAACTGCAAGTATTTTGGGACAAAAATCTAAGCTAGAACTGCATGTATTTTGGGACGGAGGGAGTAAAACCAATTACTTGAAGGCAAATTCTCGCGTGCGGCAAGGGGTGGATTGTTCCGCTGCTTCTCGCGCACTCCTGCTCCGCTACATCCAACCGTTGTATCCAGCCCTCCCTCTTCCCAGATCGCGACACGTGCCTTTCTTTGAAAAAAAAACTATAACTTTAAAATGCTATATCTCGAGATTTATAAGTTGTTTGTTTTTTTAAAAAAATACCGTTGTGTTCGTGTCGACAAGACGAATAAAACTACATATAGTCATGATATGGTTTGATTAAAAAAAAAACTTATTTTTTACACACAAAAAGTTTGAGCTGCTTGTCAGCTGAGATGTAACACTCTGTTCTGATAAAAGTAACAGTTTCATGTTCAAAAAGTAACACTTTTTACAGTAAAATATAATAGCAATTTTACAAGAAAATTTAAATTGTTAGATAGTTTTTGTGGTTAGAAAAAGTATTATTTGAAGTGTAACAAAGTGAATATATAATTATAATTTTCTATATAGATGAATGTAACATTTTTATTTGGTAAATGTTATTTTCATTCTTTAAAAAAAGAGTAAAAATTCATATATATAATCGAGTTGCATTTCAATTGTTACTTTCTTAATAAAGAATTGTTACATTTCAGATATAATGTTACATTTAAAAATATAAACTGTTACAATTGAGAAAAAAAAATGTTACATTCATTTTTTATAAAATGTAACATTAGTTTAGTTTGTCAATCTTATGTTAATTTTGGAAAAAAAATGTTACATTTGAAAAAAAGAGTGTTACATTCCTTTATAAAAAGTGTGACATTAGTTTAGTTGTCAATCTTTATGTTATCTTTAATCTATTCCAACAAAATTGTTGTACATTTTTTTTTAAAGTGTTACATTCTTTTATAAAAAGTGTGACATTGGTTTAGTTTGTCTATTTTTATGTAATCTTTAATCTATTGCACTAAAATTGTGGTACATTTTGGAAAAAAAAAAAGTGTTACATTTGGAAAAAAAAAAAGTGTTGCATATCGTTATAATAAGTATTACTTTTGTTGGGACGAAAAAAAAGTTGAAGGTGGCAAAAAAAAAAAAAGCGCGCCTAGCGCCGTCGCACGCTGTGGTCGTTGCACAAGTGACTGCCTCTTAATTGAATAATGATAAGTAACTTGGATTTGGGGGGATGGTGACAGCATATTTTGTCTGTTTGACAATACACCCCATCAAAACAAAACACCGAGAATATTGGTAGGGTGTTTCTTTGTTACTACATCTCTTCACATTAAAGTGATAATTAAGTATTGTATAATTAACCATCAGGGCTAGCCTGATGGCAAGGACACTGGGCTTCCAATCGGGAGGTCCAGGGTTCGATTCCCCCTCCCCCCATAATGATAGGATTTCCTCAAGGTTTGTTTGGATTTCCTTAAATGAAACAAACTTTCTAAAAAAAGTATTGTATAATTAAAATTTTAATAATTATATAACATGAACTTTAATAATTGTCTCCTTCTAACAAGTCTTTTAAAACATTTTTATAAGTTTACTAATTGTACTCCATCTTTCTTAAATTGAATGTCTAATTTTTAAAAATCATGTTTGAATCCTGATCACATCTGATTTTATTTAATTTCTTTCTTTCTTCCTTCCTTCCTTCCTTAATTATTTAAAATCTTGTTTGCCAAAGAGAATTCTTAAATGGTAAACTGATTGCCTAAGGAAATTATTAACTAATAAGTGATAAAGTTAGAAGTTTTATTTCAAAATAATTGGTTACAAAAGTTTTTTTTTTTTTTTAAAAAAAAACAAGCTAGTAATAATGCTAAATGTATATCAAATTTTAATTTCTTTTCTATATAATTAATGTAACGCGTAATTGCAGAAATACACGACGAATTCTCAAATACACCGGCCGCACAGCGTGCGGCAATGGTGGGTTACTCCGCTGCTTCTCGCGCCTTACTGCTCCGCTACAGCCGACGGCCCAGATCGCTGCCACGTGACCCTTTTAAAAAAAAATCTCCAATAAATTTAAAATGCTATATCTTGAGATTTATAACTCAAAAAAATAATTAAAAATACTGTTGTGTTCGTCTCGACGAGACGAATAAAACTACACAGGTCATGATATGGTTTGGTTTTTTTTTTTTAACAAAAAACATATTTTTTTACACACAAAAAGATTGAGTTGCTCATCAGCTAGGATGTAACACTCTGTTCTGATAAAAGTAACACTTTCATCTTCAAAAAGTAACTGTTAAAGGTAACAGCAGTTTTCACAAAAAAAAAAATGGGTTTGCATTTCAATTGTTACTTTCTCAATAAAATATTGTTACATTTTCATATATAATGTTACCTTTAAGAATATAAACTGTTACAATTGAGAAAAAAAATGTTATATTCATTTTTATAAAATGTAACATTAGTTTAGTTGTCAATCCTATGCTAATTTGGGAGAAAATGTGTTACATTTGGAAAAAAAAAGTGTTACATTTGAAAAAAAGAGTGTTACATTCATTTATAAAAAGTGTGACATTAGTTTAGTTATCAATATTTATATTATCTTTAACATATTGCAGCAAAATTATGGTACATTTTGAAGAAAAAGTGTTACATTTTGGAAAAAAAATGTTACATTTCGTTATAATAAGTGTTACTTTTGTTGAAGGAAAAAAAGTTGGGGTGGCAAAAAAAAAAAAATCGGCAAAAAAAATAAAAATAAAAATTGGTCGGCTCGGCTCAGAGCCGTCGCACGCCGTACAACGGATGTACAGGAGACGGCCTCTTTCCTATCAAATGCATTGGATGATTCAGAGTTTGACAACTCAAATGCGTACGCTTTATGTAACGCCCGTCCTAATTCCTGTTAAATTCTTGACTTGCATATTTATATGGTATTTTAATTGAGTTAATTATTTAACTAATTGAGCAAGTTTAGGTCCTAAGTCTTCAAAGTTGGAACTTTAGGGTCATTTGTGAAAAATAAAGTTTAGGGGCTAAAATGCTCAAATTGAAACTTAAAGGTCCTTTTTGTCAAAAATGAAACTTGGAGGGCCTAATTGCAATTTCTTGAAAATATCATAAGGATAAATATTGGGTTTGCCTCTTCCTCTGAATCAATTCCCAATTCTCTCTTGCTCTGTGTTCTACCTAAAGAAGGTTAGGGTTTTACCCTATTCTCGACTTCTCTTGCTTAATTATGCATCTGTTCGAAAATCCGACTTCGCATAAATGATCAGGGCGGTGAGTAGAGCATTTCCTGCCGAACATAAATTAGTTTGGGTGAATTTGATTTCGGAGTAGGTAAGTCACTAGCTCCCCCTTGCTTGTAATAACATGCCTATGTGTTAATCTTGATACTTGTACTTGTTAATTTCGTGATTTGGTTGAATTTTGTGATACTTGTAAATTTGGGATGAAGGGAGTATTAGTATTAATTACAAAGAATGCATAGCCTTGAAGAAAATCTATACTCCTATTTGTGATACTTGTCCTGGGCATGTTAAATGTACCCCTTGAGTGTCTTGAAGTGTTAATAAAAATTATACTCCTATTCGTGGGACGGTGAAATATTTACTTGATTAAATGTTTATACAAGTATATTAGAAAATTATACTTATACTTGTGGGACGGTGAAATGAATGAAAGTATCCCTAAATGAGTATATTAGTATATTAAAAAATTATACTTATACTTTTGAGACGGTGAAATATTTAAATGGAATACAAGAAAGGATCGATTGAGAAATGAGGTGATCAGGGGTAAAGTAGGAGTTGCGCCCATTGAGGATAAAATGAGGGAGCATCGTCTAAGGTGGTTTGGTCATGTGAGAGGGAGACCGAGTGATGCACCGGTTAGGAGGCCTGAAGAGTGGAGAAGTGATAAAATGGCGAGGGGTAGGGGAAGACCCAAGCAAACTTGGATTAAGGTGATTGAAAATGATATGAGTTTACTCGGAGTGGATGAAGATGTGGCGTTGAAGAGGCCGGAGTGGAGGGCGAAAATTCATGTGAATGATGGGGGTTGATCGTACTTTTTATTATTTATTTATTTATTTATTTATTTTATTTTATTTTCTCCATCTTTTTCCTCTCTTTCTCTCTCTCTCTCTCTCTCTCTCTCTCTCTCTCTCTCTCTCTCTCTCTCTCTCTCTTCCTTTTATCACGATGACATATGAGGATTCATGTTAGCCGACCCCAAATTATTTTGGGACTAAGGCTTTGTTGTTGTTGTTGTTGTAATAAAAGAAAATTATCCTATTAATTGTGGGACGGTAAAATTGATGAAATAAACTTGAAAGTTATGTTTGGAACATGTTTGTATGTCCTGGGTATGGCCTGTGAGTTAGTGAAAGTATACTCCTACGCTTGGGACGGAGAATTATTAAGCCTGGGAAAGAAATAAAATTTCGAATTCTTGTACATTGGGCGGCCGCCCATGTTTGGCCAGGCGATCGCCCATCTATCTGGAAGATTTTACTCTTGAAAAGTCTTGTTTTAGGCGACCGCCCATATCCTTTTGTGCGACCGCACACCTACCCTGATGAACAAAAGTCTTGAATAAAGTTTGATTAAGCTAGAAATAACCCTAGTTAAGGTATATAGCCTTAATATAAGATGTCCTAGCAAGTGTTGTGACACCTTATGGGCATCAGAACTTGGTCTTGAACATGATTATTCAATGACTTGAATAGAGAATTTGAGCCTAAGAGTAAGAACTCTTTTAATTGTCTTGAAAGTGCTATGAACAAGCACTAATGTGTTGTATATGTCTTGAATCCAATGTTTGTGTACCTTAGGGGCACTAGAAAAATGTCTTGAGCTTGAATATCCTAAGAATAGGATCATGAATTGTAAGTATAAGATATGTAACTCTTTTACTTAACTTGAACTTGAAGTATAAGACAATTAAATCTTGTACATGTCTTGAACATCCGAATAATTGGATTGAGAACTTGAATATAAGATGATAAAATCTTGTACATGCCTTGAAACCAATACATGTGTATGGTAGTAATTTTGTAGGTGTTATAGAACACTAGAAGTATCAGGACAAGATCCTTAGATTGAACATCCAAAGAATTGGAGTGAGAACTTGAATATCAAAGTAAGAACTCTTGTTCATGTCTTGAAACCAATACGTGTGTATGGTAGTAATTTTGTAGGTGTTATAGAACACTAGAAGTATCAGGACAAGATCCTTAGATTGAACATCCAAAGAATTGGAGTGAGAACTTGAATATCAAAGTAAGAACGCTTGTTCATGTCTTGAAACCAATACGTGTGTATGGTAATGAACTTGAAAGTGCTATGAACAAGCACTAACGTGTTAGAAAGATTCTTGATGTGTATGTGCAAATCTTGCACATAACTACTTGATAGTATGTGGCTTGTTGACTATTTGATACTTGGTATTAATAACTAAAGAATTGGAATGTGGAACTAGATAGAGAATGATCAACTCTACTACATACTTGAATCTAATATGTGTGTATTGAAAGTGCTATGAATAAGCACTAATGTGCTAGTAATTAGTTTTAATCGTGCATATACTCAATAAAGTATATAAAGTATAAAGAAGATATCGTGTTCTTGTGTTGAGTTCCTAAAGAATGAGGGACTAGTGTAATATGAAGATAATTCATAAAACAATGATTATAGAACACAATATGTGTTGGAAAATGTATTCGATTGTTAACGATACATATACGCGAGATATGATTGTGACTAGGTACAATACGACTTATTCGACTACGTGCTTAGAGTCTAAGATGTTGGGCTCTACTTGAAAGTAAGGGTATCGTGATAGACACATTAGTGTGTTAAAGGTTATATGAATATGTACGTGCAAATATTTCATATGACAAAGTGATATAGTATGACATACCCTACTACTTGGTTGGGGTCTGTTATTAATAGACTCTAATTTGGCTTGATTATGTTACGTGGACACATTACGTGCCATTGTTATACTGATTTGTATTCGCAATTATTACGTACGTGTACTTCTATTTGGTGAGTACATGATTACATGGTTCCTGAAGAGCTAGTCCACTACTTTTGGACTTAGTTCTATAATCTTGTAGTTCAAGTAAATATCTACTTGTGCATTCTTATGTGAGTCCAGCTGATCACCTTGCTTGCTCGGAGATGTATAGGTTCACGCTTATCATGAGGCTGGGGCCAAAGTGATAATCGGGTACCTATGTATCTGCGCTTGACCCCTTACTACAGGCCATAGTAAGGAAATAGCTTCCTTTATTAAAGCAATACGCCTGATGAAAGTGAATGCTAAAACTCGTGATCACCTCGTGAATCTTGTTCTTGTTAGTGACACTGGTTACCGGGTCCTCTTGTGTACTGCACAACAGCGACTTGATTGATCGTGATTTGTCAACTGCAATACAAGCAACGACAACAATGGTTTACTTGGGATAAATAAGGTTGGAATATCATTTGTAACGTGATAGTTTATCCTTATGTGTTAGGTACTTGATGAGTTGGCTTAGCCTCTCATATACTTGTTACTTGATGATATCTTGAGCGTGATTACTTGATAATCTTCTTGATTTGCATGATTACATGATAACATGCTATGTACTTGTATCTAGTAACTTACTGAGATTTATCTCACCTCATTCCTTGTTTATTTGTTTCCCCCCCCCCCCAGGAAAGTAAGTGGTAATACGTTGTGAGGCTCGACTTAGCAGGGGCCTACTTGGCAGGTTGTTCTTGTTGGGGATTGTTATCCTTTCCAGTTTTGGTGAGGACAATTTGGTATGAGTATTTTAGACTCAGTATATTGGGTAGACTTGTATAGTGTTCTTGTAATGCCAGCGTATGTGCTAGGCATGTTTTCCACTGTGTATAACTACATTTGGTTTAAATTTCTTGGTATAGAACTCGTTGTGAGCTATCTTAGCTCGTTCCTCTTGAGTTTATATGATGTCAGTTTGATATAAGCAGATGTCATTCAGTTTCTCGTTTCTTGTTAGTCATGCGCACCAGGTTCGAGGTTCTATTAGGGAATCCCGGGACTTGGGGGCGTGTCACTTTAATCAAAAGTATTGGTTGAATTTAAATCTATTTTTTCTTACCTTAATTAATGTAATCAGTGTATGATTGGCCACACTTGATCACTCTTCTTTTGTTTTCAAAAATCTTATGAAAAACGTGTAACAGTATGAAAATTGATTATTTAAAATAGTCGGTGGCATTTTTATAAATTTTTATAAGTAACTAGCACTTGTTTTAATACACGCTGTGACATTTTATAAATACATGTCAAGCGAGCATCTACATCGTAAATGCTAGTGGTTGCAAAGTGTCAACCATTTATACTGGCGTTTATAAACATTAAAGCTAGAACTTTTAATAACTGTTAGTGTTGATTTACAAAGTGTCAGCCATTTTTACTGCACTTTAAACTTTGAAATTGGTACTTTTAATAAGTGTCAGTAGTATTGTTAACTATTGCTAACCATTTATAGTAACATTTATAAATAATGGAACGGGAAGCTTTTAACAGGTGTATGTTAAGTGCCAGTGTTGGTGTTAAAGTGTGTGTGTTAATGAGTGTTAGTGGTACTGTTAAAGAGTGACGGTCATGTGTTAATAGTCTAAGAGTGTTCAATAAGTTTCAGTTATTCTGATGCAGGGACTACAGGGTAATTTTCGGTCCAAAAGTGACGATCTCGGAATGACACGAAATTTGGCACGGACATGCGATACAGGCTCGAGATATCAAGTTATTGCTTTCCAATGGTTAGACGTGATTTTAGCCATCCGGGATCGTTTGAGGGGCGAAAATGTTATTTTACTGTTTTGGGCATTTTAATTTCGTATTTTTTATTGTTAGTGGGGTTAGTGGGACTGGTGGGTAGTTTTTACACCTTTTTGTACATATGCTGTTAAGGATGATGGATTAGATAATTTTTGGATTTTATGAATTGAAGTTTAGTTTCTTTCAAAAACTATCCTTACTCTTGAATTGTCTTTCTAGTTCGGTCATTCTCACACAAATTCGGCATCATATTCACACTCACAAAAAAAAAAAAAATCACCTCACGCTTTTAAAACAATTGTTAGTTATTTACAAAAATGTCACCGTCTGTTTTGAAAACAGTACCAAATATTTATAAAGTTGCAACTACATATTTAGAAACACCTTTTCATAGTTTTTCCTCCGGATTTCACTTTGTTTTTGTCAGTAATGCATACACAATATTTTGGAGAAAACTGGTTTCCCCTAAATATAAAAAGTTTTGTTTTTCAAATTGTTATTAAATGTTTGTCAAATACTTGTAAGTAGAAAAGAAAATATACTTTTGATAAAAAAAAATTAAAAAAATTAAAAAAATAATTTCTCCCAAAACCTACTTTTATCTAATCTAATGCATATTTAGTGTACTCCCCCAAGTCTCAGAGTATATGTTCACCCTCTTATTTGTACAGAAATTTAAAAATGGTGGAAGTGATGTAAGTGTTGTGAATATAAAAGTAAAGTATGAGAGAGAATGAGTGTGAGGGAATAGTAAGTTGATTGGTGTTGTGAGTATAAAAGTAAAGTAAGAGAGATAATGAGTTGGAAGAATAGTAAGCAATTTGATTAATTTAGGGATACATAAGAATTTTCACTTGTATTAATTACAATCTTTAATATGTGTGAAAAATGGTTGAAGTTTTTAACATCATTTATACTCCCTCCGTCCCATTTTAAACTTAAAAAAAATGAGCACAAGAATTAAGATGAGAATCTTTATATTATAAAGTATAGATAGTGGAGTAGAGTGTTGTAAGTATAGAAAGTGGGTAGGAGAGAGAAAGAGGGGTAAGGAATAGTTAGTAGATGTAGTTGTGGATGACATGTAGGTCCCACTAAAGAAAAAAAGTATAAATATCTTTCTTTTTTGAATTTTAAAATTTAAAATGGGACACTAAAAAAAAAATTAAAGTTTAAAATAGGACGAAGAGAGTTTCAATACTATAAAGTTTGATTTTGAGATTTTTGATCATGATCACAGAAATACTAGAAGCAATTAATTAATTGTGAGAATCATAAGATTGAACAAGTTTTAAAGGCACATATTTCAGTGTTTCACATCAATTAATTGTGAGAATCATAAAGATTGAACAAGTTTTAAAGGCACATAATTTCACATCAAGTTTGAATGTTGACTTGGGTCATGTGGCCTAATTAATTTGTGTGGACACAGATGAGGGGTAAGAAATAGTGCCACAATAGTTGGTACTGTTTGATACTGTTTGAAAATGTTATACTCCTTCCATTCTATTCCTGTCTGACTATTTTAATTAATAAAAATAAATTTAAATATAAAAATTAAAAAGATAATGTGATGTGAGTATAGAATAAAGTAGGAAATATAGTGAGTAGTTATTATGTAAATTACAAGCAAATTTCATTATTTAAAAATGTTAAAAAGATTCCAATTTAAATTTTGTAAATTAAAATGATACTATCAAAGTGACCATTTTAATAAATTAAAATGAAACGTAATGACATAGAGGAAGAAAATAATTAAACTTTTTGAAGCTTATCAGTCTAATTTTATAAAAGTTTAATTTTTCAGTTGTCTCAATTTAATCTATTACCGATTGACAACTTTTTTTAAAAAAAAATAATATTTTTTTTGTATTTAAATGAAGACAAAAACTTGGATGAGAGCATGAAAACACGAACCGGCTCCATGACCCATGGGGGCAACCCTGCCACATGGCAGCCTATCATAGGCCCATATTTTTTTATTTTTTTTTTTGGCTTTTCATGACGTTTGCCAAAAGTGATAGTTAATATAACTAAATGTAATGATTGTGCTACTTATAAAGTAATATTGTTTATAAGTAAACGTAACACATGTTTTTCAAAAAAATACAAAAGCTCGTTTTACCCATTTTTCAAATGTAATACTAACTATAATTACGTGTAACCCCAAAAATATCTAAATGTAATTATATTTTATACTGAAAATTAATAGTGTTTTTACAGAATTTTTAAAATTGTGTAATTTAATGTAATTTTTTAAAAGAAAGTAACATTTGAAAAATAATAACTTATGTACATGAATGTAATTGTTTGTACAAGTAAATGTAACACTTTAATATAAGAAATTATAACATATTTATATAGATAATGTAATACTTTTTAACATATGTATTACATTTATGTGTAATCACTTTTACATATAAGTAACACGTTTGTTACAGTTTAGTTATAATACGTATTACTTTCGCAAACATTGAAAAATAATAAAAAAAAAAAAGCACTATTACTTTTTTGTACATACTGTATGTATTACTTTTATGTATAAAAAGTGTTACGTATAAGTAACACGTTTGTAACATTTAGTTATGGTAACTACTCCATCCGTCCCAGAGTAAGAGTCTTATTTTTCCATTTTGGTACGTCCCAGAGTAAGAGTCCTATTCCTAAAATAGCAAAGAATCTTTACTATTCACCACACTCATTCTATCTCCTATTTTACTGTTATACTCACAACACCAATCAATTCACTATTCTCTCTCCTACTTTACTTTTAAACTCACAACATTTACATCACTTTTGAACGACATAAACCGACTTGGGTAAATGGGTCCCATATGCTCTGGGCCCGTACACCTAAAAGGCCTATACCGAGAAGCCATTCACCAGACGACTAGGCTTTTAGGCCGACATCAATAAAGCCGATCAGGCAGACCTTGCCTAGAACGAGTTACTAGTAGCCCAATCCCTAACCGGCCTCAATGACGAGCCGAGTTAGATGACGGGCCGACATACATCAGAAGCCTCCCATTATCGTCGGGAGTCCACTGACAAGATGTTGGGTTTCGTAGTCACATGCGCAGCGGAATTAAGCATTTAAAATTTAATGAAACCCAAAGCCCATAGATCCATTCATATGATTAAGTCAAATACAACATAATGAATACTAGAATACTAACCCTTGATGCCTTTGATTTTGCAACCTTGAATTCGATGGAGGCTTGAAATCTTGATCATGAACAAAGCAAGAATCACGAACTATGAAGATGATAAGTTTCACCCTCTAGCGGTATCCACACCACGAACGAATATCAAGAACACTTGATCTTGGTTGCTAGACCAAATTATGAAACACGTTTTCATAATTAATATGAACTATATGGAATTTTCTTTGTGTATAATTTTGTTCTTCAATCTAGGATTTCTTAGAACAAAATAAACTCTCTCAAACTCTTTGGAGACTTGCACAAAAGCTTAGGTTCTGTTCTTGGCCGAATTTTGATGTTTATATACAAGTTAGACCTATTCCAAATAGGAAACTTGTGTCTAAACCCGTCCAAAATTCCTTTCCGAATCAAATTAGGAATCTGTCCCCGACAGTACTTTGCGGCCGCCCAAACTGAGGTGTGCGGCCGCCCAATTTCTTGTGCGGTCGCCCAGACCATTTGTGCGGTCGCCCAAAGGCCCAGAAAAATCCAATTTTTCCAAATTTCCAATATAGTCCTTATTTAGGATTCGTTCTATTGTGTGTGACCCTCTAGGATTATACTAAGTTGGCAATGGGTTCAAACATGAAACCATAAGATATGATTAGGTTCTAGCAAACCGTCATACCTACCCAAATAGTATAACTAGATACAAGTTCGCATTCCTTTTAGAACATGTCATAATCCCTTTGTCCACGATGTCATTGAACACAAGTCATGGTCAACAAGTCAACTTGTATTGTTCAATACTTTCTCGATTCCGAATATGTTGATAATCCAAATGACATTGATCCAATCAATCCATTTGAGTTTGGCCAAACATTTCATCAACATCATTCCTTCGAGGGGCCCAAGCTTGACATCTCTCCGAAGAGGGACAAATCCATTTGGCTTATTATTCTTCCCTACGTGAATCCAATCATGCCAATCATACCCTTTATAACTACCGTGTTAAGGCAGTGTTTGAATATGTCAAACATAATGTTCATCAAGTGGAAGACTATAATAACTTCATATCCAAGGATTCAAATGACATAACTAATATGAGATTTATATATGACATCGACCATGACATAAATCTCATACCGCGGGTCATGTCCAGTACCTTGTTCCAAACAAGTACCCATAAATCTAACATGATCATCCCATGATCATTTAGCCTTTATACTAGTGCTTAACAAGCTCTAGGGACGGAGATTATTATAAGCAAACACGAGCCATAATAATAATCTTATTATCTCTTTATCATTATGAATAAAATGATAACTTATACAACGTTTAACAAACGTGCCTAGGGCACCAACACCAACAATCTCCCACTTGCCCTAGGCCCAATTCCCTAGGTATCCAATACCCATGGACCCAACATGACCATCATGTCTTAGCTTGTGGAAGTCCCATTGTTTAGTGTGTCTGTAACGTTATCATTAGTAGGTACTTTGCATATATGTACGTCTCCCTTATCAACGATTTCTCGAACGATAAGAGAACGCCTAAGTATGTGTTTGGATTTAGGATGTGCTCTTGATTCCTTTGCTTGGTCAATAGCACCACTATTATCACTAATATGGTCTATTGAATTAGCAATGCAAGGAACCATCTTAAGTTCACAATGAACTTCTTAATCCAAACCACTTCCTTTGCAGCATCCAATGCGGAAATATACTTAGATTTAGTATATAGGATTTAGTGACTCTGCTTGGAACCATTCCAACTTACAGCTTCACTATTATTTATAAAACTCAATTTCGATCTTTTATCATCTTTGTCGGTTTGGAAGCATGCATCCGCGTACCCATATACGACGAGATCATCTTCCATCCCTTCATAGATCAAAACAATTCTTCAGTCCTTCTCAAGTGCTTTAAGAATTGTTTCACAGCCATCCAATGACTCTCACCGGTTATCGGATTAATATCTACTCGTCATGCTCCAAGCATTAGATATATCCGCCTTAGTACTTATCATGGCATCATGGATCCAATTGCCGAAGCAAATGGCATCTCATTCGTTTTTCTTATGCTCATCTTTTGTCTTTAGGACATTGAGTCTTGCTTAGAGAAACTCCATGTAACACTGACAAATGTCCTCTCTTAGAATTTTCCATGCGAAATCTTCTTATGACTTTGTCAATGTATGTACTTTGGCTTTAAACCATTTAGCTTCCTTGATCTATCTCTATAGATCTTAATGCCAATGACTTATGCTTCATCCATATTCTTCATTGCGAAACACTTTCTTAACCAAATCTTTACAGATTAAAGTGTAGGAATGTCGTTTCCAATAAGCAATATGTCATCCACATATTAGATAAGGAATATCACCATGCTCCCACTAATCTTCTTGTATATACAAGATTCATCTTCGTTCTTGATCAAGCCAAGCTCTATGACTTATCAAAACGGAGATTCCAACTCCCAAAAGCTTGCTTCAATCCATCCAATGAATCTTCGCAACTTTCATACCTTTTAGAATTTTCTTGACTATAAAAACCTTTAGGTTGTATCCAATACATCCTTAAGTGAGTTCCCGTTGAGGAACGCTTGTTTTGACATCATTTTGTCAAATTTCATATTCCAAATATGAACATGTGACTATGAAAATTCTAATAAGTTTCTTGCTACCCATGTAACATTTTTCTCCAAGAAAAGTCATTCATCTCCTTTGGTTTTAACACCTTAGGTTAGAATGATCAAGTTCCAAACTTGATTATTATACATGAATTGCCTTTTAGATTTTATGACTCCAAGCTATTAATCTAAATGTGGAGTTGATATTGCATCTTTGATAGGTGGTAAATACTTCATTCTAAATGAACTTTTCCTCAATACTTTCTATTTCGAAATATCCAATATTTCTACTAATAGATTGCATCCTATCATGTATCGCAAGTATTTGTATATCTTGAACAGACTTTTCACCACTCCTTGTGAAAACTTGTTCAACTTCCATCTTAGGTTAAAATATATTTTCTAGGTCTCGAACCATTCGAGATACATTTTACTCCCACTGATTCTTTTAGAGATAAACCATTTATCTAGAAAAGTATCATCATAATTAACAAACCATTTGTTTCTTATGAGTAAAATTATTATCCTCAAGTTTCCTTAGGATATCCCATGAAAATATATTTATTAGATTTAAATGTGAGTGTGTCCCAGACAACTCCTTTCAAAAAGGTCTCACCATCTTAAATCTTTATGAAAGACAAACCGAGTTTTCTTTCACCAATTAACCTCTTTTGATGGAATTCAAATTAGTGTAGTTACAGCGGTTTGTAATACATAACCCCAAAATTAATAATGGAAGATCAATTTGACTTTATCATCTAATGAACCATATCCAATAAGGTTATTGTACTTCCATGCAGACACATCATTTAAAATGATGTTCTTAGTGAAGTTAATTTGTGAAACAATTTCACAACTTTAATGATGACTGTCAAATTCTTGGTTCAATTATTCGTCATCATGATTCAATCAGAGTCTTTGAATAGTTTTACCAAGTATAATAAAAAAATTCTTTTAGCATTGCTTCTTAATGCACCATACACATCAAAATGTATTAGGTCAATTAAGATATTAGCCTTTTACCAATCATAGTAAAGGATGTCTTGGTCCAAGTAAATAAGATTTGCATAAATCATGTGATTCCAAATCATATGACTTAAAACTCCGTCCCATGGAATTTTAGATATGCATCTTTTATTTATTTGATCAAAACAATAATGCATAAAGAATTTTAATTATTTATGTTATAGCCTTTATTACTTTGTTCTTCAAGATTTAGGATATAAGATTTATTTATATGATAACACAATGAAGTAAATCATAATAAATAAAGCATTTTTCTTATTCCAAACAAGAAATTAATATCCTTCATTATCTTTTAACAAAATGATGTTTTCTACTTCATCAGTAAAGTCACTTTACAAGTGTTCTACAAACAATGTTGCAACCATTGCATCATTACCGTTTGTAGATAAAACTTTACTATAAGTAGTCTTTCATTTTACTAATTATTCTGGTATCCAATACCCAATAATTAAATTTAGAAAGAATAATTTATAACATAAAATTCCCAAGTGGTAGTCCCACTACCATTCCTTTTATTGATCATCCAGAATTTTGACTACAATTCTAAATGGTCAATCCAATTGCCATTTTTATCAAATTGCATCAATTAGAGTTATTATTTTAACCATAATTATTTCTTTTAGGTTTGACAACTCTTGTCTTACCTTTCTTTTGGCACTTGGCCCTTTTCCTTATGAACCATGAGCTCTGGAGAACCATTCTCTAATATCTTCATCTTCGCAGTTTTTCAGCATGTTAATGCAACTCGAAGAAATTCTTATTCATTCTAAGCATGTTATAGTCCATAACAAAGTGATTATAACTCTTAGGAAATGAATCAAGAATAAGATCCATGGCTTAGCTCCAATCCAATTGGACTCCCAAGTTTCTCAAGATACTCTACGTAGTCATTATCTTAAGCGTGTGAGGTTCCACTTATTGCCCTTTACTCCTTTTGCAAGAAGTGAATGCAATAATGGTTTTATACCTCTCTTGCTTAGATTGCTCTTTGAAACATGTAACTCAACTCCACCCCTATCTAATAGGCTTCCAAAGTTCCAAACTTTGTTGAAGTTTTGAGCACATAATCGCGAGCATAGGACAACTCACATTCCTAGAATCATACTCATGATTCTTGTGATTGTCTATTCTGGCTTTGGGTTCTTTAGGAATAGGCCCATCAAGAATTTGCAACCCATCTTCTTGCCTTAGAACAATTCTTAGGCTCAGGATCCAATCCATGAAGTTTGTACCATTCTCTATGAAGCTCATCCTTCTAAAGGATTGATCGCAACGAAGTTAGTTGTCATCTACAACTTATGAAAAAATTCAAAATTTTACAAGTACCAATCTCATTAAAGAGATAAATAATGTATTTTCCAAAAAAATACTCCCACTAAATTGTATAACCTTCTTATACATCCAATGTATAATATAATTTAAATGAGCTAAGATCCAACTTTAATTTGATTTTAAGTCCGCTATGGCGGATTACACAAAACCAAATTAATTAGGTAGACAACCCTGTCAATCATATCCAATATGACTCTTAGATCCTTTTCTGAGATTCTTTTAAATTGGGCTAAGATCCAACTTTAATTTGATTTCAAGTACGCTATGGCGCACCGCTCAAAATCAAATTAATTAGGTAGACAATTTCTTGTCAATCATATCTCATATGATTCTCAGGGATCCAATTTCGAAAGCATGTTTAATCTCATCTTTGCCTAGGCCCAAAACTGTTTTGACGCCTTATTAAGTCCAACCATTTTAAACGCATAGGAAACTCTTATTCACTCATCTTGTTCATACAAAAGTAAAATCAATGCACCTCGCTTTGGCGAGCCCACATGAAAATACCCTTGCACAAACAAGTGTTTTAATCATGGCGTGGCAAGAGGACTTAAAACTTTCTTTGAAGGTTCATAACATATAGCATTCAACATATTTATGAGCACATAAGATAAACATGTTACGCATCAAGTTTAGCCACTAAATTAATCTCCATTAATTTAAGCACAATATTTATGTGTCATTAGTTTCTCTATAATTATGACGATGAGACCTTTTCAACTTTGGTCGTTTTTTCCAAATCAAGACGACAAGAAGTGCGGTCGAACTAAGCCGTTAGGCAACCACAATCCCGCACTAATTCAAGAGACCAAGAAAGTAGTCCATGTGACCGAAACTAAGCAATAGATGGTCTCGATGAACGTAGGCCAATTGCATTCACAATTCCACATGGATCTCCAATCATCGAATCAAGAACTTTGTTTCTCAATTTTAGCAATTATGAACTTTTCATAATTCTAACTTCGTTTTATCTTTGAAACTTTGATTGCGATCAATTTTGGGAAACACAATCTCGATGAACGCAGATTAGCCATCCAAAACTTGAACCAATCTAGGAATCACAAGACTAAAACAAATAGGAAAATCAAACCCCAAAATCCATACACAAACCAACTACCCAAAACCCATTCCAGATCAGCAAGTCTGGACTGGTTCTGTTACTGGTTCTGTTGAATCTTTCGAAAAATTCCAGATTCTGGTTTTCAACCAAAAACAGACCTTCTGATCCCCTTGTGCGGCCGCCCAAAAACCCTTGTGCGGTCGCCCAAAACTGTGCGGCCGCCCAAGGCGTTTTGTGCGGTCGCCCAGTGCCATCAGAATGTGCAGAATTTTTAAGTTCGAAATTTTTTGTCTCAAAATTGTTTTTCCCCGATTATTAAAACTTTGATCCAATCAAAAATTAATAACCAACAATTCTGAATCCACCATAATTTATTTATTGCGATTGAATCGTGCGATTAAAGTTGTAAAACAATAAACCACATAAAATCACATAACACATAAACATCACATATTCCAATATTCATATGGGTCAGTCCAGTATTTGGTCTCCAACAAATACCCATAAGTTTAATTGTATCCCATACACCATAATCATCATATGATTATCCATTAAACTTATACTAACAATTAATCATAATTATCAGGGACGGGGATTATTATAATAAACATGCAAAGGATATAATAATCAAACATTCAATATCTTTAATATATAAATAACATTAATCGTTTTACAAAACGTGCCTAGAGCATACAACACCAACAGGCGGAGCTATACAAGATGGCCTACGCAACAGCAACCACTGAAGAAAAAAAGAAATGGTTGTCAGGGTACAGAGACCGAGATCGGGGAAGGGAAAGCATGCCGCCCTCCACCGACTTGCCACAAGGTAATAATGGTGGGGGAAATAGAGGAAAGAACAGAACGAGGGGAACCGAGGTCTACACCCCCCTCACAAAGCCGATTTCTGAGATTATGAGTTTGGTGAATCTCCCCAATCCAAAACCTCTCAAGGACAATCCAAAGTTTCCCCGGGATATGAATAAGTACTGTGCCTACCACCGAGATAACGGCCACGAGACCGACAACTGTTTCGCCTTGAAGAAAATACTACAAAAAATGGCCGACCAAGGAAAATTGGACGAATTCATAGCAAAGAAGGATAACAAACGTCCAAGAGAAGACGAGAGAAGAGATGACCGAGAGGATAGACCACCTCGGGCCAAATTGATCGGTGTTATCAGGGAAGAAATTCCTTCAAATACACGACTGAAGGAGCAGATCTTCGAGCTCAGTAAGGTCTACCACATCCCTCCCTGGATCCACAAAGGAGAGGAGGTAATCACCTATTCCCCTAATGAGCTGGCCGGGAACAGGGCCATGAGAGAACAACCTTTGGTTATCACGGGCCGAATTGATAACTGTGAGTCGGAAAGGCTCTTGATAGACTCTGGTGCAGCTAAGGACGTGCTCTATTACAAAACCTTCAAGGAGATGGAATTGCCAGAAACTATGTTGAGCCCATACAACGGGAGATTGGAAGGTTTTACAAACCACAAGGCCGAGGCTAAGGGAACCGTGGACTTGCTACTAGAAGTCGGGGAATATCCTTATAAGACATCGGCAACAATCACTTTCATCGTTATGGATCTGGCTAGTGACTACCATGCTATCCTCGGCTCTCCCAGTCAAGGAAAATTGGGGATGGTTGCTTCCCTACCTCACCAACGGGTGAAGTTTCCCACCCCAGAAGGTATAGGTTGCGTCCCCGGTAACCCCAAGCATTTTTTGGAGCACGTGATGAGATCCAGAAAGGCAAGAACAAAGATGGAGATTGATACCCCAGACAGAAGCATAACTATATCCAAATCAACCACGGTCACATCTACAGCCCCCAACATCGGCGTGATAACAGTGGACATGCCTGAAGAATGGGTGGTTGTTGGTCCCTAAAGGGGCAACAAGGGTGTGAAAATCGCTAGAGGGGGGGGGGGGTGAATAGCGATTTAAAATTATTTTCAAACCCTTTTGCAATTCAATGGCAGATGCGCACAACTCTTATTTTGTCTAGCGCGCGGTAAGAGTGTGAAATGCACCGCGGAAATTTAAAGCAGCTCTGCGCAGGGTATACTACGCAGAGATAAAAACGCACGCGCTAAGTATGAGGCTAAAGAGTGGCGCAAAATGGGATTCTAAGGCAAATGAGCAATAACAATTACAACTTCTGAGAGTGGCAATCTGAAAGATTAAACAAATCAGTTCATAAAAAGTTAAGCAGGGAATATGCAATAAGTAATGAACACGCTATTTGGAGAGGTTCGATCGATGAAAGATCTACATCCTCTACCAAGATGGTTAGTCTTGGATTTCTAATGGAAATCTTATTATATGAGAGAGTATTACAAATTACAACATTTGAGCTCAATACTAACTCAAGATCTATTATCTATGAAGAACAAATCCTAGACTAAACCGGTGTATCTCAAGAAGTTAGATCAAAATAATCAAAACTTCAAGAGGTGTGTGTGTGACAGAAATTCTGGGCTCTATGAATATGAAAGATGAAGAGCATCAAGAATTCTGGTGATATAGGCTTTGTGATATGAGCAGGAGTTTTGAAGGTTTGAAGATCTTGAAGGCTGTTCTAAAGAATCTGGAAAAACTAAGCAGCAGACTTCAGATCTTCATGGTTTTTCAGTGAAGCATGAAACTCGAGCTCTGAAGCATAATGGCCAACAAGAGGGGCTTGATCAAAGGTGATGATCAAGGGCCAATGAAAAGGGCTGAATCAAAAGGTAGCTTGGAAATGAAGATGAGCAGGCTATTTATAGCTGAGAGCTTGAATATAGCCGTTGGAGCTCTGAGCAAGGACAATGAGCTGGCACAACATGATTGGCGCGCAGCTGTCCTTTATAGCCGTTGGGGCTCTGATCAAAGATGATGACCTGGCACAATATGATTGGTGCGCAGGTATATAGAGCCGTTGGAGAGTGAGCATGAAGACCAGTTTCAAAAGCTTCTTCTAGAAGGTTGACAGCTGTCTTCTCTTGAGAAATTTCTTTGAAGCATGTCTCCATCAATGGTTTTGCTGAGTGTGCTTATTTTGTCGTTTGTGCACACCTCAGCTTTTTAATAAGCGTGCATCTTCCAAGCGTTTTCCATGCTTTCTAGAATGTGAGATCAGGAGATGAGGAACTTGACCAAGGTTGTGTCCGCGCACAAAAGGCATGCGCATTGCCGGCGCGCATGGATTCAGCGCATGAGCAGCATGCGCACCATGCTTGGTCACAAAGAGATCTCTTGAGTTTAGGAAGTAAGATCTTTCAAATTGAGCAGGGTCAAGGTCTGCGCAAAGCAGTGGCGACCTGCGCAGAGAACATTTTGCGTAGTGAAATGAATCCTTGCTTAGGTAATCTTCGATCTTTAAAGCTTCAAGTCCTATCATCTAAGCCTATACTATAAAAAAGACTTAGCTAAAGATTGAAGTTCTAAACTTCTTTACATGAGGTCCTAAAGTCCGTAAAAATACTTATAGGTGATGGTATCAATCAATTCTAACAAAAGTAGGAGGGTTAAGTGATAAGCATACCCAACAGTGGTACTTGATGATGACGAGGTCATAACAGAAGGAGAGGTCACCTACGGGATAGACGGTTTTGGCTGTATTTCCATGAACATAGCTTCGGACGAGCCGAGTTCTTCCAACCTCGCCCTCGTCCCAAGCTCGGGGGCCACAGTACTCACTAACGAGGATGCCGAGATAGGTCGACTCCTTGATCTGGAAAACTTGACCCTAGACGGCAAGGACAAAGAGAGAGTAAAGCAGATCATCGTGGAAACCCTAGAGTTCAGAGAAGGACCCGAGTTGAGACCGGTTGATCAGTTAGAAGAGATCATCATCAACCCAAACTACCCGGAGCAGAAAATAAAGATTGGGAGACAACTCCCTCAAGAAGAGAGAGAAGAGCTCATCAACCTACTCAAAAACAACTTGGACGTGTTTGCATGGAAAGTAGAAGATATGGTTGGAGTAAAAGAAGCTATAGCTCTCCACAAGTTAGAAGTTGACAAGTTCTTCAAGCCCGTCAAGCAAGGGAGAAGAGCCTTCTCTACAGACAAAGAAAAAGCAATTGAGATCGAGGTGGACAAGCTGCTGAAAGCCGGCATCATCCGAGAGGCGACATACCCAGAATGGCTAGCTAATGTCGTCATGGTAAAGAAACAGAACGGCAAGTGGAGAATGTGTGTTGACTTCACGGATCTCAACAAGGCCTGCCCGAAGGATAGCTATCCATTGCCCAGGATCGACAAGTTGGTGGACTCCATTGCTGGACATCAAACTTTGAGTTTCTTGGATGCTTATTCTGGATATCACCATGTAAAGATGACCGAGGACGACATTGAGAAAACCGCCTTCCAAGCAGCTGGAGGGATCTACTGCTATGTGATAATGCCTTTCGGCCTCAAGAATGCAGGAGCCACTTATCAAAGGATGGTAAACAAAGTGTTTAAGTCTCAGATCGGCAGGAACATGGAGGCCTATATAGACGACATGGTAATAAAGACCAGGTCTGGGAGTCACGTCCCCGACTTAACCGAGACCATAAGGAACCTGAAGGAGAACGACATGAAGCTCAACCCTAGCAAATGCGTTTTCGGGGTGACAGCAGGCAAGTTCCTCGGTTTCATGGTGTCACAGCGCGGCATTGAAGCAAACCCAGAAAAGATCCAGGCCCTAGTCGACATGAAGGAGCCGACATGCATCAAAGAAGTTCAGAGGTTAAATGGAAGGGTAGCCGCCCTAGGCAGATTCATCGCCAAATCGGCAGAGAAGTCGTTACCATTCTTCAAGGCTTTAAAAGGGTCAAAAGACTTTGACTGGACCCCAGAGTGTTCGGCGTCATTCCATCAATTAAAGGAGTATTTAGGCTCACCACCATTGCTCAGCAGCCCAATTATGGGGGAAATACTCTCGGTGTTCCTTGCGGCTTCAGATAGAGCCGTGGCGGCCGTACTGGTACGAGAAGACAACGGAGTTCAGAGGCCAGTTTACTATGTGAGCAAAGCCTTATCGGATACCGAGAGCAGATATTTCAACGCCGAAAAGATAGCCTATGCCTTGGTAATTGCCGCCAGAAAGCTACGCGCTTATTTCTCTGCCCATCCCATCACGGTGTACACCGACGCATCGCTCCGGAAGATTTTGCACAAGATGGACAGCTCGGGAAGATTATTGAACTGGTCCATTGAATTGATCGAGTTTGATATAACCTACAAACCGAGGAAGACCTTGATGGCGCAACCTTTGGTTGACTTTCTAGTTGAGACTTCGTTCTCGAGCGAGTATACGCCAATTAACAGGAAGAGGAAGTTTCCCATGGATAGGGAACCGCTTGAAGAACTACCAAATGATTGTTGGATCTTATTCACTGACGGATCAACAACTAAGGATAGAAGTGGAGCCGGAGTGTACTTAACTAGTCCAGGCGGCGAGCATGTAGCCCGTGACTTCATCAGATTCAAATTCCCCGTATCAAATAACCAGGCAGAGTATGAAGCTTTGATCCTGGGAATAGAAAGGGCAAAATTCTTTGGGGCAAAAAAGTTGGTGGCCTACAGTGATTCCCAACTGGTGGTGAACCAAGTGAAGGGAGAATACAACACCGAGAACCACATGCTGACCAAATACAGGGACCTCGTTTTGAATCTGACTAAGAATTTTGAGTTCTGGGAAATACGGCAGGTAGGACGAGAACACAACCAAGAGGCCGACTTGTTGTCCAAGATGGCCACATCGGAAGAAACCAATCCATTAATCATCTATGCCGACGAGCCTGCTTACGAAAGATTAGAAATCTTGATTCTTGATGATGAAGAAAGAACCTGGATTGAAGACTATAAGGACTACATCGAAAAAGGCAAGTTGCCAGAAGACGAGTTGTCGGCAAAAACGATAAAGAAAAAGACAGCCAGGTACATTGTCTGGAACGACATCCTGTATCGAAGGTCGTTCTCAAAGCCCCTCCTTAGATGTGTCTCTCCCAAAGACACCACAAAGCTACTGGCCGAGGTACATGAAGGAATATGTGGAGGACACCCAGGGGCCAAGACCCTTGCCGACAAAATAATCACTCTCGGCTATTACTGGCCAAACTTGAGAGAAGAAGCACAAGTCTATGTGAAGAAGTGTGACAAGTGACAACGTTTCTCGGACTTACCCAAGGTACCACCGGTTGAGCAGAGCCTCGTCATACCGACCTGGCCTTTCGACATGTGGGGGGTCGACATCATTGGGCCCTTTCCTCTGGCCAAGGGGAGCAACAAGTTCGTTATAGTAGCAGTCGACTACTTTACCAAGTGGGTGGAGGCTAAGCCTTTGGCTAAGATTACAGAATAAAACGCTATCAATTTCATCCATGATTATATCTGGTGTCGATTTGGCGTTCCACACTCTATTGTGACCGACAACGAGCTCCAATTCTCTGAGGCCTTCACGAAGGAGCTGACTAGATTGGGAGTCAGGCACAAGAAGTCATCGGTCAGTCATCCTCAAGGTAATGGGCAGGCCGAGGCAGCAAACAAATTGATACTGAGGGCCCTTACCAAAAGCCTGGAAGGAAGCCAAGGAAAGTGGCTGGACGACCTCCCCCTGGCTCTATGGGCAGTTCGTACAACCACTCGGGGGCCGACTGGGGAGACTCCCTTTGCACTAACCTATGGATCTGAAGCTATGGCTCCAGGCGAGATGGCCCTACCAACTTTCAGGGTCACCAATTATGACGAGGCAGTCAATGAATGTAACAGACTCCTGGACCTAGACCTAGTTGAAGAAAAAAGGTTAACGGCTCAGCTAAGAATGATCAATTATAAGCAAAGGACCAAAGCCTACCATGACAACAAAGTAAAGAAGAGAGTTTTTGAAGTTGGTCACTGGGTACTCAGAAAAATCGAGTCGACACACCTGAAGAATCAACAGAATAAGCTCTCTCCGAATTGGGAAGGTCCATACATCGTCACTCACGTTATCAGAGAAGGGACCTACATGCTCAAAAATCCGGAAGGAAAAGAGCTTAAACACCCATGGCATTTGGAACACTTGAGGAGATACTATCAGTAATACCTCGGCACCCTATCTTTTATTGTTTTCTAGAATAGATATTTCTTTCCTCTCTTAGATTTTAATATCTAGCTTATAGCATTAGTTAGTTTGGATATTTCTAGCTTGATATTATCAATAAAGTTTCTTTCTACAATCTTTGACCTTGTAATCACGGTTCACCTGTTATTCAACATAAACGTCTCGACTTCCAACGACTTGAACTGATCCTGACAACTAGTTCTCTCAAATCTTGGCAAGACTGACGTCTAAATCCCCTGACGATTTGAGACTAGTCAAGTTAAAACCGAGCTCCTAAACGCTCGTCACGGCCATTACGGTGAACGACCACGGCCTACAAACATAGCCTAACACGGCTACTATCAAAACCTAATTCTATCGGTTAGTGCTCTCAAATTTGGGCTAAGATTGATACATCTAGTACCCACGACAATTTGAGACTAGCCATGAGTTAGTTCAAGCCGAGCTCCTAAACGCTCGTCATGGCCATTACGGTGAACGACCACGGCCTATAAACATAGCCTAACATGGCTACTATCAAAACCTAATTCTATCGGTTAGTGCTCTCAAATTTGGGCTAAGATTGATACATCTAGTACCCACGACAATTTGAGACTAGCCATGAGTTAGTTCAAACCGAGCTCCCAAACGCTCGTCACGGCCATTACGGTGAACGACCACGGCCTACAAGCGTAGCCTAACATGGCTACTATCAAAACCTAATTCTATCGGCTAGTACTCTCAAATTCGGGTTAAAGATTATTACATCTATGCCCCACAACAATTTGAGACTAGTCATGAGTTAGTCCTTACAAACACCGACTTAATCGAATACGAAAAGCGTCATGTCGTCATTTTAGACAGTGTTAAGACATCTTAAACCGAGATAAAGTAACACGAACAAATGACGAGGTGACGCTTAACTACACAGTTTTAGTTAAGGAAGCAGGTTAACTTACACCTCAAACCGAGGTAAACAAATTCCTGCTTAAACAAGTATTTGCGCCCTCCAGTTAAACACTGGACTGAGGCATACGAATGTTAAAAGTTCAAGTGTTTCGACTTCCCCAAGAACTGGGCCAAGTCACATAAATACTTAAAAGTAGCAACAGAAAATAAATTGTTTTGGCCGACCAGGCATACAAAATACTAAGAATTGTTCCAAACCCACAAAGCTGCCTAATCCATACCGGCTTTGGCATCAGCAGCAACTCTTTCCGAAAGTTTCTCAAAGTTATCAGGATCAAGTGCAGGCGGGTCCCAAACAGGCCTATTAGCTTTACGGTCTCGGGCCTTAATGATCCTAAGAGCACCTTCAGAAAACGGAACCAAGGAATGAGCCGCCCTTGCCTCAACGCTATAGGCATCCTGCTGAAAAAGACGAGCACACTTCTCCAAAGGCACGTTGACTTCGGGGTCGATGTACAGAAGACGAGTCAAGTTAGACCAAGCATCATTGTAAACTGTGCCGACACGGTCGCTCAAATATTCCCTAAATTGAGGCCCTTTCTTGTAAGCTTCAACGTCGGCTCTCTCTCTCTCCACCACACATTCCTCTAAACGAGCATACCGGTCTTCTAGCAAAGCAAGCTTCTCTTCTGTTGTGACCTTCTCGCCGGCAAGAATCTCAGCACGCTTCCTCTCCTCCTCAACATCCGTCCTCGAAATCAACAAGGTTTCTTTTAAAGTGGCTACCTCGGCCTGAGACTGGCGATGGAAGGCATCAAGAGAGGCATTCTCCTGCTCCAAAGAAATCACCCTACCGTTCAATTCACCATTGAGATCTTTCAGCTTCACCACCTCGGCTTCCTTCTCCTTCAAGGTTTCATAGGCTTGACGATACATGGGCGACCTGAGCAAGGGAGGCAAGCTGCAAAATAGGGAGAAATGAGAAGATACAAGAGGAACATATAAGGACCGAGATAGCCAGAAGCAATACCTCACTAAGAATAAGGCCCTTGCGGTTCAGCATTTGCTGAGATGTGAGCCTCTCGGCCGCCAGCTGGTCTATAGTATCGGCATTCATGGCTCTTTTTATCACTGGGCCCCCCTTTTTTAAAGAAAGACCGGAGCGGGCCGCCATATCAATGCCTGACAGAATGGGAACTCCGCCAAACTTATCAACCCAACGCTTCACCTCGTCTTCATGAGTAACCATGGTGGATGTGGAGTCATGAGTGGATGGAGCCACCCTTTTGGCAGATTGAGCCCGGGTTTCCCTGACATCTTCCCTCGGACTCTTTCGATGAATAAAGGAATCTCCCTGGTCCACCTCAGTTGCAGCTTGGAGGCCTTGACTATGGCTCTGACCAATAGACTGGCTGGCAGTAGGGCTTTTCTCGGTCTCGGGGCCCACATCCTCAGCATCTTTACCAGTCTCAACTAGGTCTGTCAGAGGTACCGCAGAGCCTTCCTTATTCTGAAGCAAGATTTGTCTAGTCTCCATGTCGGCGTGACGCTTCTCCAGGGCCGCCGTCCTATACCTCTCTTTTTTCAACCTAGCCGCCTCAACGGGATCAACCTCCTCAATCTCAATTTCCTCAATTTGCTCCATGGTCAGAACTGCATAAAAAGATAAGTATCAGACCGAGACGAGATAAAAATCAAGGAAAAAAAGCAAGGATTAAACGATTACAGCCTATCGTATCTTCAACTCGGAGGCAAATATTGTTCTGCTCCTTGCAACGCCCGCACTCATGAAGAAAAACAAAATTCGGGTGAATTATCCAATCCGGAAACCTATTCCCTCTCAGAATGTCGACCTTGGGAACAATGCCATCTATAGGACCCTTCATCAACCCAGCCTGAACATAATACCGAGGGTCCCTTTCCAACTCACTCCAATCAAGCGTACCAAGAGCAGAAAATTCTTCAAGCTTTGCAATCAAATCATCACTCCATGCAGGTTTGTGGACCTCGGTAGGACGACATGGTGAGTAGGACGGGACCGCGAACTCCCAACCAAAGCGGGACTCAACCCTAATCACATGAGAATTCCACCCCGACACCTTACTTACGGTGCCGGAAATAGGGGAGATGATCTTGGGTTTGGACGGATCAGATATGATGGTCAAAGTCCTTGTGGTCTTGTTGTAGCTCACATTGAAAAAATGGTCAAAGGCAGACATACACGGCTCAAAGCTGAGGCTGCGACACAGTACAATGAAACTAACCAGATATCTGACGGCATTCGCTCCGATATGAGCGGGCATTAGTTCCCAGGACTCCAGAAATTCATTGATAAAAGGGTCAAGAGGAAGCCTCAATCCTAATTCGAACTGCTTAAAGAAAAACGAGACCACGGCCTGATCATAGTAAAAGCTATGGATCTTCTCATCTGAATCTAAGGGAACAGCCTTACTATAATACAGACGATAGTCCTCACGGTCTACTCCATACCGGGAATAGAGAGCCTCAATCCTCTCGGCTCCCGACTTAGGATTTTTGACTGAGATTGAACCGGGATTACTCTTACTCTTGCCTTTCCTTGCATCAGCACCATGTCCCGGAGCGGCAGCGTTGGGCTCAAACCTATCTACTATCCTCCCAGAGGTACTCTCCCCGGCCATACCTGTAGAAGAGACAGAGGGGTTAGACTCATCAAGAGGCCTAGATAAAACCATGTCTCCCCCCCCCCCCGAATCGACTACTGGGGCCGAGGAAGGGGCATTCTCAAATAGAGACGGGAAAGCCGACTTATCCTTAACGTAATGAAGAAAAATGTGTCGAATAACAATGTCAAAGGTATTATGAAGTATGATGCCATCGGCACTACCACTGAGGGCTCTCGGAGCAAACAGGCCAGAGGGATATTTCACGTCATCTCGAGGGGTTCTATTCAGAAACAATAGGTCGCCTATCGCCATCAAAGACAACATTTTCCATACCCCTTCTGACAACCTGTATATCCTATTATTGCGCTCATAAAAGCCATACATGGCATCGGGGTCGAAATTATGAATACCAGACATAACAGAAAAGGGGCTATCCTAGAGCTACACGGCTCACTCCGAAGACGATATTCAAAGGGAAGAAGAATTGTAAAAGCCCTTAAACCCTAACAATGGCATAAATAGCAGAAAGGACAGAAAAGAGATCAGAACAGTACCTTAGGCGAAAATGTAATCGGAAGAAAGAGGTCGAGTGAGAAAGTTAACGTGGGAGATCGGAACAGAATCAGAAGATCTGCAGCAGAAACCGACTCTCTCAAAGAACTCGCCGGCGGGAGATACGCAGTTTCCTTTGATAAATGTTCAAAAGTGGGAAATGAAAAGAGAAATTTGAATTTATATCCCGGGTCAGGTGGGTTATACCCGAATCCGAACCGACCGTACCCAGAGGCCCGTGGGTTGGCACGCTCCCCACTAAGTCCCATCATTACCCCTCATTAATAGGGGATGTCTTTTCACTCAATCGCATTCGCCGCCTGACACTGAACAGTTGAATGGAGAACGTCTGATGTAACTCAACCGTCAAAACCGGATACAAGTCAGCTAACATGAAAGCACCGACTTGGAACCGTCAACGTGACGAACAGGAGAATCAAGAAAGAAATAAATGACGACACGTTAGAACGATAAGGTAGCGCATAACAGCCGAAACCAACCAATTCTCGATCTCTACTTCGTACAACCACTCCGATCAAATAATGCGATATACCTAGAATGGCCAAGTATAGACCTACTTGGAAATAACGACGCATCGCCTCTAACCAAGCATGATAGTTATGGGAATATTGGTACAAGTGCCACCCATGCCGATATATCGACAAAGATCGGACTGTCAGCACTATGACTAAATCGGCATCATAAGACAGAATGCCGAGCAAATAGGTCGATTAAGGAATTGAAAACTCATGCCGAGGTCATTCAAAAGACTGATCATGGGTATACAACAAGATAAAGATGCAAGGTTCAATAATAATGGAAAGCATGAAAGATAAGGTACTATTATATATGCGCAAAAGACCCCCACAACAGGTCGGGGGCCTGACCTGTACAAAATCAAAAAGGAAAACTACTAGATCAAGCAAGCTAAAGATTCAAGAAAGATCACAATCTTGATCTTGATCTTCATCATCATCCTCCCACTCGACATCTCCGTCAAACCCGTATTCGTCAATAATAATGGGTTCTGGATCATCTTCATCTTCATCATCACCCTCGTCCTCATTCTCTGATTCTTCTGCACCGGCATCATCGTCGGAGAATTCATCGACAGGGTCTGGTTCCGAAAATTCTCCATTGCTATCGGACAGTGACTCTTCCGCCGGAAAAGATGAACAATAATTGGATGGAAACATGGAATCACTGCTGCTATCGGGATCGGAGCTTGAAAAATGGTTCTTTGAATCAGAGCTTACTTCTTCTGGAAAAGCATCATCGTACATTCTCTTTGAAACCATTTTGGGTATTTCCTGGAGAATTTTGAGAGTAAAAGCAAGAGATACAAGGGGGCGTTTTGTTCTTATGTACCCCCAGAATACAAAGGGGCGGAGTATTTATATTGCCCATGATCAGGACACAGTTAATGAGGCCTTTGTTTTCCAAGAAGGGTAATGATTCCACCTGAAGCAAATCAAGATGACATCAGCAAATCTAATCATAGAAGGATTTGGCGGCTGACTATCAAATCAGCAATAAATGAAGCTGCAATTAATGAACTGTCTGAGTTCCTACTCGGTATGCCGAGATAGAAACTCGGGGGCCACTGAACGACATAAACCAACTTGGGTAAATAGGTCCTATATGCTCTGGGCCCGTACACCTAAAAGGCCTATACCGAGAAGCCATTCACCAGACGACTAGGCTTTTAGGCCGACATCAATAAAGCCGATCAGGCAGACCTTGCCTAGAACGAGTTACTAGTAGCCCAATCCCTAACCGGCCTCAATGACGAGCCGAGTTAGATGACAGGCCAACATACATCAGAAGCCTCCCATTATCGTCGGGAGTCCACTGACAAGAGTCATAACACAACTCTAACAGTGAGGATCCTTATCTAAACAAGGATATCTTTTCTACAAGATAAATGGGATATTACTCATCCTTATCAGGAGTCTATCTACAAGGAATACGAGTCCCACATTAACACGGGCTCCCTGGCTTTCTTAACAAGTCAGGACTCTTACACCCATACCTATATAAACAGGCCCTCTACACGGGAAACGGGTAATGAACTTTTAGACTCTCTACTAGTCAATTGATTCTACACTCATATTTACTACCCAAATACTTATTCTCACGCCGGAGGGCCTTCGCCGGTGAAGCCCCAGCGTAGTTTACGTTTGTTCTTTGTGCGCAGATCTGACAGGAGGGTTCTCATTGCTGGATTTATCCGAACCACTAGACGAAGGGCTGATCCGACACGTTTTTGGCAGCATCAACTTTCAATATTTATTAATAAGCGTGCAAATGAAGGGTAGGACTCTTACTCCGTGACGAAGGGAGTATTACTTTTGGCAAACGACATAAAAAGCCAAAAATATATATATATAAACTAAAAAAAAAAAACCATTTTTTTTCTAGGTAACAATTACTTTTGGTCACAGTAACTATTACCTTTGACTGCCACGTCGCAAGACCGGGTCATGTATCTGGGTCGTGGGTCGAGAAAACCCGTCTCACGCCGTGAGACGGATCCTTTGTTCTCACATGACTTGCAGTCTGACATTGTTCTTAATTAAGAGCAAAAGTTATTATTTAAAATAAAAATTTAATAATATTTTTTATTTAATGATGTTTAATTGCCTCACAACAACAATTCACTTAATATTTTTAATTTTACATTCTATATTCTACTTTATTTTTTATACTCATTTCAATCGGGAAAATATAGATTTATGCCCCTGTACTTAAGTCAAGGATGCAGATATGCCCTTACACAAGTATATTAACCCTCGTACTTATAAAAAAAGGTGTGGAGATTAGGACTCCGTTATCTTTCCATCCAAAATATAACGAAATGGCTGATTGAGCTGCTTAGTTGGCTAGGAAAAGTTTCTACATGGAAAAAAAATGCCTAAGTGGAATTTAATGAGTATGATATGCTCAAAACTACGTCGTTTTAAAACAAAAAGTACACTTCTTCTTCCTCCCTCGCACAGCCACCCACCCCCTTCTTCCTCCACTATCGCAATTCCATCATTGTCTACTACCGTCCTCCACCACCACAACCACCAACCTCACCACAATCACCAAACTCAACAATACCACCAAATTCACAATAGAAATTGAACACAATCTCCCGAGAATCAACATGTGATTAAGCAAAATCGAAGCCCTAAATTCCATGACACAACCTAATCAATTTACAGTCAACATCCGTAGACTTCCTTAAGGGAATCGAATAAGAAAGCTCAGGCTTGGAGAGTGGTGTCGAAGGACTGTAAGTCAACGTCGACTTGGTTGGCGGCGGCGTAAGAATTTAGCTTCTTCACGAATTGCGGGTGTAATGGGGGGGGGGGGGGGGTGAGAGGTAGGTGTAGTGGGGGGGGGAGATGAGCGGTGTATTTGAGTTTTCTTTTAAAAATGAGGGTAAATTAGTCAATTTACTGTGAAAATATTTTACATTCTACCCCTTCATTTATGAGGGGTGTTACTTGTAAATAATTATTTTAATTTAATTCTATTAACTGTCAAAACGACGTAGTTTAGAGCCCACCATACTCAACAAATTCCACTCGGACACCTAATCAGCCATTTGTTTGCCACCTAAGCAGCTCAGTCAGCTATTCCGTTAGATTTTGGATGGAAAGATGACGGAATTCTAATATCCACACCTTTTTCTAAAGTACGAGGGCTAATATGGCAATTAACCTGTATAAGGGCATATCTGCATCCTTGACGTAAGTACATGGGCATATTTCTATTAATATTACTTCATCCGTTCCGGTTTAAAGTTATTAGTTTGACTTTACACACTTATTAAAAAATCAATAGAAAATAGGTCAACAAAAGTAGGGAGTTAAATAAGTTAAGTAACTTTTTTTATATAATTAAATAAATTTTATGAGAATAAGATTTGTCTCCTAGGCGCTTCTGCTGATGATTATGTATTGAGTTCAATTATGAATTAAATTTGATTTTTTTTTTAAAAAAAAAAAAAAAAGAATTAAACAATTAAAAAAACTTAAATTAAGACAATCAAAAAGAAAGAAAAAAATAAATTTAAATAGAAAGAGTATTTAATTTTTGTTAAAATGAAAATGGGAATAGTATTGCCCAATCCGTAGGTAGGTAAAAGTGGGATATCATAGGATCAAAGCTACTAGTGACTCGTGTCCAAATATATGCCATATCCATAACCGGTCTTTCTAGCTACGTAGCTTAGCAAGGATGATGCAAGCAAAGCAAAAGATGCCTTCTTTCTCTTTCTAGTCTTTTGGGGGGCTCAATAACTTGGATGTGACCATGTAAAACAAACAAAAATCCCAAGAAATTCAATCTTTGAATAATTGTTGCTTAAAAAATAATAATATTTGAATAATAAAAATACTCCATCCGTCCTATAACAATGTGAATAAAATGAGTTTTACTCGGGAATTAAGGGTTAAATAGTTGTTGGTAGTTCTTGTGAGTGTTAAAAGTGAAATATGAGAGAGAAAGTGAGTTAGAAAATAGTAAGTTGATTGGTGTTATGAGTATTAAAGTAAAGTACTATGAGAGAGAATAATTGGGATAAATAGTAAAGATTCTTTGTCATTCTAGGAAAATGTAACTTATCAATCAGACATCCAAAATGGCAATTTATCCATATAGTTATGGGACGGAGAGAGTATAGCATTTACTCTCTCCATCCTGACTAAGGTTCTTAGTTTGAATTTACACGAAGATTAAAAAAACATAAATATTGTGAGCAGGAACGTAGCCACGATTTGAGTTTAGGGGGTCAAGATACTAATTGAAGATAACTACAATTGCAATATAAAATGCGTGATTCCATTTTCGAGAAAATAAATCGCGAAGGAGAGGGTTCTTATTTTTTTTAAAAAAAAACAACTAAATTGAAAACTAATTTAACTAAAAATTTTATATTGTGAAAAAAAATTAAAATGTGAAAAGGGAAAAATAATATATAAACATATATATTTTTATTTTTTTTACGGTTTCAACGTCAAAAGGAGACGAGGAGAGGGATTGAACAACGTATAAGGTAAAAAGTTGATTATTTAAGCATAGACCCAATTTCATGATAAGAGAAATATTTGAGTGTACTAAAACAACAAAGTTTAGCGAGAAATGAGCAAAACTTATTAATTAATTTCATCAAATCAAATCAAATCAAATCATATTATGATAAAGAACATAGTTACTTTTAAACAAGTGGTGTGTGAGTGTGAAACTTCAAATTTTAATACTTCCTTCCAAAAAAGAATGTCCATTAAAAAAAATAAAATCAATTACACTTTACCAAATGTAACTTTGACTTTTTTTTTTTTTTTTTGAACATTTATTTTGGGATGGAGGTAGTAACAAATTGAATTTTTAACTTTACATTATAACCATACATTTTAAATGTTCTAAAAGAATCGATTTAAAACTTTAATTCCCATGTTTTATCAAACTTTAGGGGGCCATTGAGAATTTGACTAAAATTCATGGGGGGGGGGTCAAAATGGGACACATTGTTATTTATTATAAAACAAAGGGGTGTGAATGGCAATGTTAGAAAATTCAGGGGGTTAATTGACCCCTTGCCCCAACATGCATTCGTCCCGATTGTGAGTATGAAAAGTGAAATATAAGAAAGTAGGAAAAAGAAAGTGGGTAAAAAGCTTTTTGTTGTTAGAATGATAAATAGGTCTCATTGTCCATTCTAGGTAATAAAGCAACTAAGAACCTTAGTCTGAAACAAACCAAAAAAGAAAGTAAGAACCTTAGTCTGGGACAGAGGGAGTAAGTTTTAGAGTTTATTAAAAAACATACAATTATTCTAAAACATATTTTTGTAAAAAAGAAAAAAAGATTAATTTTAAATTGAATGGAGATGTTACAGATCAGAAGTTAAAATATTTGTTCTAGAGAAAATTTTGTGGGAAACTAGTTTCTTCATAAGTTATAAAAAGTTTTGTTTTAAAAGGGTTAAAGTTTTGAGTTTAAGATTTAGGGTTTAGGCCTTTTAGGGTTTAAGAAGGATTAAAAAACAAGATTTTTTATAACTTATGAAGGAACTAGTTTCCCCCAAAACCAACTCTTTGTTCTACTCTATATTTCACAGCTTGTTTGAGTACTTACAAATATTAAATTTTTATAATTACTCAGTCTTTGTCTTATGAGTGTCTCATTGGTAAGCTCAGCTTCACAATCTGTGATATTTAAGATTTGATCCTCCTTACTTTTAGCTTGAGATATCGTAAAAAAAAAATATTCACTCCATAATTTACATATACTTCAACAATATTAGTGTTTGGAATTCTTATAAATATTGAATTTATAAATATTTTGTTATCTACTTTCAAATTAATAGTTTTGCAAATATAAAATAAAATAAGAAATTCATGTAGTCATTTATTTTGGGACCAAAACTATCTATCAATCCTCACATACACTAATAAACAATACAAATATACAAGTATTTTAAGCTTCCAACTTGATGTACTTTTTGAACAATTATTTTCACATCAAAACTAATTGACTATCATAAGAGTCCATTCCCAATCAAAGCTTACGTCTATTCTATGCATCAAAAGGAGTGACAAATATGGGATGAGATATCCAATCTTAATGTGAGACTTGTTTTCTTTTAGTAGGACTTCAAGTCCTTGTTATGAGGGTGGGCTCTCAAAAAACTCCAACTATAAAAAACTACCTCTTCTTTCTTTCTTTCTTTCTTTCTTTTTTTTTTTTTTTTTTTCCCCCAGATTCTCAGCTTTGCCTGATTTACGGTTGCTCGGCCCAGCTCCGCCGGACTAATCCTGGGCCACCAGCCTCTGGCCCCTCAGTGTTGACTGGCGGTGGTAAATCGCGGATGTGCTTGAGATGGTCAGGGTGGCAACGCCCCTTATACTCTTGGCCCAAAGGGAGCCTTCCTCAATGACACTACGGTTGCTCATGCCAGGATTCGAACTCCCCACACTTGGGTTGCAAGCCCAGCAATATTGCCTCCTTCACCAACTCAGCTATGCCCGGGGCACCTCTTCTTTCTTATTTTGATGGCATCTCATGTAACCTATGTCTTCTTTGGCCAAGTCGATTTAATACATCACTCTACTATACCTATGTCTTTTTCAAATTAGACAATGTGCTTAGGATGAATAAAAGGGTAAACTTCAAAAATCATATACACCCCCACATTCAAATTTAGTTTTGTTATAATTTTAATGGTCAGTTTGAATATTCAGTAAAATATTGTGTTTTAAATCATGAAATTTGTTTGAAAATGATCGAGTATGATTGAATTGGTGATGAGAGACAAAATTAACATTTGTTATGATTGATTAAATCTTAGCCGACTATCATCTATACAAAACTCTTTATCAAAACTTCAACTGATCACAATAACGCAACAACCATTTACCAACAACAACGAATCACGATTCCATACCTCAAGAGACTTTGATGTAGTTTACTTTTAGCCTTGCCATAGAAAGCCACCTAGGCTACCATGTCAATTAGAAATTTGACTCACTCTGGTCGAAAATCATAATAGATTATTCTTGATTCATAAATTAATTCATAAAAAATAGAACTATTTTTATGTTGGGAATTTAGTGGTACCCCGTTGCAATCTAAAGAACACAATAAACCCACAAGCACAATTATGAGAGAATCACACACACAAGAACACAAGAATTGTTTACTCGGTTCGTTCAACACATGAACTACGTCCGGGGGCAATTGCCAAGTCAATATATTATTAGACACCTTCTAATATGTTGCTACAATGTGTTCTAGGTCGTATCTATGCTTATATAGCAGTACAAGGAAGTCCTATGTCGATTTGGTAGAGAATGCATCAAAATAGGAAACAAACAATTTCTGGCCGACATACCAGGCGCCCGCCTGTAGGCCACCAGGCGCCCGCTCACTCATTCCAGAAACTGATTCCCGCTGTTGAGACCGGGCGCCCGCCTGGTATGGACCAGGCGCCCGCCTGCTTCTCCGCCCAGGAATTCTCCTCCGGTTTGAATCCTTCTTGATCTCCACCAACTCCCCCGACTTAGACTCCTTTTCTTCCTCATAGTTTAGGACTTCAATCCTAACAATCTCCCACCGGAGACTAAACTAGTAAGCACAGAAACACCCACAACTCCCACCACGGAGTGAACACCTTCGAACACATTTTACTCCCATATTGACTTGACATTACCGAGCCTCCCGCTCAAGTACTAAGGCGAGTTGAAACCAAGCGACGTTTCAACCTCTCCGTGTTAGATAGTTCTTGCCTCCCCAAATCAGCTTCTACCTTGATTTCTCTCCGCAAGTCTAACTTCGCCTTCTCCCTCCAGACCCACCCTCCTCGCAATGCTTCCCCTTGAAACTTGGACACACCTTGTTTCTTGCATCGTCTTCTCTTGGTCTGAACACGCTCTCAGTTAGGGCACTTGGACTTCCACACCGCGTTGATCAACTTTGTGTCCTTCTCCCCCCTAACATATCGTTTCTTGATGTCTCTCCTTTCTACACCAATAGGCCGGTTCTTTAGCCTCTTGCTCCCACCCGAGCGAATGTCGACATTGTAGGTAGAGTACAACATCTTCTCCTTAACCCCATGAGCTATCACCTTAGCTCCTTTTGTGACTTCCCAAGACCCACCAGTGAAGGTCACACCATACCCTTCATCATCAAGTTGTCCAACTGAAATCACCCTCCTCCTCAAGTCCGGAACATGCATCACATCGTGCAATTGTAAAACAACCCTGTTAGGTGTCTTCATCAACACATCCCCCTTACCCTTGATCTTCAATGGTTGATCATCACCAAGATAGACAACCCCAAAATCTCCAGTTTTATACCGCTCCATTGTTTCTGCATCCCCACTAGCATGACATGAAGCTCCATAATCCAACACCCAATCTTCACCTGACTGCTCATCTCCTAGGATTAATACATCCCCATCATCCACAACGTGTGCATCACCATCCTTCTCCGGACAGTCATAACTAATATGACCCATCGTGCCACAATTGTAGCACTTGACCGGCTTTTTCCCCTTTTTCGGTCCTCCCCTTCCCCTATTTCTCTCTACCCTAAGTGCAGCCCCATCTGCGGAAGATTCTCCCCTTTTCTCTTTCCTTCTCAACTCCTCTTGAAGGATAAGATCTCGAACCTCCGTATACACTAATGGTGTTTTCGACGTACTGATCGTTGTGACAGTTACCTCCCAACTATCAGGCAACAATTTTAGTAGAAAACATGCTAACACTTCATCGGAGAAAGTAATATCAACACTTTTCAATTGGTCCACCATACCTTTGAAACTGCCGATATGACTTGCTGCTGTCTGCCCCTCCGACATCTTCGTATTCGCAAACCTCTTTATCAAATGCACCTTATTGATATTCGAAGGCTTCTCATACATGTCTGACAGCATCTGTAGCAACCCAACCGTTGTCTTGGCCTCCATCGCGTTCCGTGCAACGTCGTCGGTTAGAGCGCTCCTCACCGCTCCTAACGCCTTCCGATCTAACGTCTCCCAATCCCCTTGTGACATGTCTTCGGGTTTTGCACCTAAGGGTTTATGAAGATCCTTACAATAAAGGTAATCTTCAACCCTTGTCCTCCAAAAACGTGAAATTCACACCGTTGAATTTCCCTATTGAGTTCTTCATCTTGATTGCTTCACAAAGTCCCCAAGAACGTGATTCAAAATTAATCAACTAATGAAATTTTGAATCCTCCTAACCAAAGCTCTGATACCAGTTGTTGGGAATTTAGTGGTACCCCGTTGCAATCTAAAGAACCCAATAAACCCACAAGCACAATTATGAGAGAATCACACACACATGAACTACGTCCGGGGGCAATTTCCAAGTCAATATATTATTAGACACCTTCTAATATGTTGCTACAATGTGTTCTAGGTCGTATCTATGCTTATATAGCAGTACAAGGAAGTCCTAGGTCGATTTGGTAGAGATTGCATAAAAATAGGAAACAAACAATTTCTGGCCGACATACCAGGCGCCCGCCTGTAGGCCACCAGGCGCCCGCTCACTCCTTATTCCAGAAACTGATTCCCGCTGTTGAGACCGGGCGCCCGCCTGGTATGGACCAGGCGCCCGCCTGCTTCTCCGCCCAGGAATTCTCCTCCGGTTTGAATCCTTCTTGATCTCCACCAACTCCCCCGACTTAGACTCCTTTTCTTCCTCATAGTTTAGGACTCCAATCCTAACATTTTAGACTTTCACCTTCCATCAATAAAATATGTATACTTTTTAATTATTTAGAAATTAAATTAATCATAACTTGTAATTAACAGTAGCGTAACTGCAGTTGCATCAACTCTAAATTTATGTCAAAACAACAGAATACTAGTACTCCTTGGCCATACGGACCCGGAACCGCTCCACCCAAAACCACTGCACCCCTCCACCCAATGGCTCAGATCGAGGCCACATATGCGAGCTCATCATCTGTGCGGCTAAGATGATTTCAATTTTTTGTGGGTCCCACCGAGCTCGGACACATCTCAGCCGTACCTAAAATGAGGTGGCTCCAATCGGAACCATTGGGTGAAGCTAACAAGTGGTGCAGCGGTTCGAAATCCCAATTATACGAAGGAAAAAAAACACCTTATTTTCGCCTTAAATATAAGTAAATTTATTTCGTTTCAGTGCAAAACTCATTAAATATAATTATATTTACTATTTTTTTTATTTAAATACTAATAATTAATTACTCATTTCCAAAAACACATTCGTATGTATTTGAATTTTTATTTTCTTTTCATATTTGTGGGCCTCCCGTAAGAGTTTGGGCTGGTCTCAGTCCCAGTATAGCTGATCATCCTCTCGGACCCGCTACGAGTACTCAATTTGTGTACTACAATTGTAGATTAAAATTATCAGTGTGTGTTTAATTACACATCTTTTTCACAGGAATCAATGCAACTTTGACGAATAGAACGGACAAAAGGCAATCAAAAATAAAATTCGTTACTTTCTATGCAAAAGTTGCTTCTTTAGCTTAACTTCCCCAAACTAACCTAATTTTACACACCCAAAAGTCCATACCATAACAGTTCCCGTTTCTGATGATAATCAACCTTCTTTTCCTTTGACACGTGTCAATCAGACAGACCGCACGTGCCACGATACTTACGTCATCCTACAAAACTACTAGCTGAGAATCCTCACACGTGTGTCTCTGTAGCATTCACGTGTCACATAACCCCTCTCATTCTGTAATGTAATTTGACCTTGATCATCGAAATGCTGCTTCAGAGTACAATTTAGGTTTCATTTTGAAAATTACTGTATATTAACTCCTTTAATTTGGTTATTTTTAAAATAAAAAACTTATGAAAGTTAAATATAATCTCTCAGTCTCATTTTAAATTTAAAAAAATAATATCTGCGCTTTCGATTTTAATTTTTTGTAAGTTAAACTCAAAACACCTACTTTTTTCTTGGTCTCCGCACATTTAATTTTTGGTAATCAACAATTTGGGATTGAGGGGTAGAAAAAACTTTCCTTTTTAAGTTTTGAATTTTAAGCTGAGACAACGAAAATTAAATTTTTAAAATCTAAATTGGGATGGAGGGATTGTACTCCTTCCGTCTCACCTCACTTGAGACATAAGTAATGCGTACAAGAATTAAGAAAAAATATGAAAGAGAATTAGTGGGAGAAAATATTTTGTGTATAAAAGATAAACTAGGAGAGAGAATGAGTAAGAAGAATAGTGTTTTGATTGGTGTTGTGAGTGTAAAAACATCTAAATTTGAGGGGTTTCAAGTGAAGTGAGACAGATCAAAATAATAAGTCTCAAATAATGTGGGAAGTACGTATTAGTGTACCTCTCTGAAAATATAATTGCATTTTGATTTTAATAAAAAAAATAATAATATTGACAATGTTTTTATCTCAATAACTTCTCTGATAAGTCAAATTATAAGAAATGGATAAAATAGAAACTACTCCGCGACACTAACCTAAAAAGGAATAATACTGGGGACAAAAAAAAACTACTTCCTCTGTCCCTAAATGAGTATCCAAATTTTATTTTAAGGGACACTGAAAATCTCAACTTTTTGAACAATTTGGTAACAACGATTCATATATAATCTTGTAATCTCCTTTCCAAACCTTTAGTTTTGCACGTATAAAGATACCGGTGAAAAAAATTTCGAAAAAAAAACGTTTAGGGAGAAAGTTATGTTAAAAAAAGACACTCATTTAGGGATAAAGATTTTTTGAAAATGGACACTCATTTAGGGACAGAGGGAGTACAAAATATTGCTCACAAAATCCTAAGTGTAATGATTTTATTGGTGTTTTAAATTATAGCGTGGCGGGTCCATTATCGATATAGCCAATAAAATATCGTCACCTCATATTGTGAGGATGATTATGTGAGCTTATTTTGTGCCCCTAGCATTGCTCACCTAAAAAAACTATTTAAAGCTGTTTTTTATTATTTCATATTTATATTGAGATGTTACATGTTTTATGATTATTATACATTGTTACATGTTTTGTTTGCCCAAATAATATAATATCTAAGAGATATTTCTTTAATAGAACATATCACAATCTCTTTGTCACACGATATCATATTGGATATAAGTCATGATCCACGTTAACTTATATTGTCCAATGCTTTTCTTGATCCCAAGTAAATTGATATGAGCAAAGGACATTTATTTTATCGATTAATTTGAGTGCGGCCACAAATTCTATCAATCTTACTCATCGAGAGGCCCAAGCATATGTTTTTCCGAAGAGGAACAAATCCCATCTTGACTTATCATACTTACCTACAAGAATCCGATTATGCCAATTATAGCCGTTATAACTAGGGGATTAAATGTAGCGTTTTGACAATGTCGGACATAATGTTCATCACGTGGAAGACCGTGATAACCTCATGTCTAAGGATTCAAACGATATAACTATTATGAGATTTAATTATGACACTTCACCACGACATAAATCACATAACAGGTCAATCCAGTACCTTGTTCTTCAACAAGTGCCCACAAGTTTAATCTACATCTCCATGCACATAATCAACTCATAATTATCCATTAAACTCATTCTAGCGCTTCAAAAGTGATAGAGACAATGATTATTATTCTAAACATGTAAAGATATGATAATCATAAGGTTGTAATCTATTATACAGATGAAGCATGACAAACATATAGGTGTTTCTCAAGTGCTTAGGGCATAATCACTACCACTCTAGACATTGAGCCTTTTTTTATGCTCTAATATAAATAAAATGTTATCTCTTGATTTCATGTGTGTTTTTCAAGGATTGCCAGTGCTTTTTAAGAGTTCTCGTATATAGGATGAAACTCGGGTTCAGAACGGGTCCAGCGGAATTAGGTCCACTCGTTCAACGATGTGAAAATAATACAACATTTGTAAAACATTTTCTACACAATGTAAAAATGTTCACTACCAAACGTAAAAATAAGCAAATAATTCAAATGTGTTAGCTCCACTTTGTACAAAACTTAATTTTTTTTTCCCTTACATTTTACCAGTGAACGTTTTACAGTGTGTATCAAATGTTTTACAAATGTTGAGTGATTTTTAAATCGTTGGACGGGTGGACCCAACTCTCGTTGTAGCAGTTCGAAATTCGATGACACTCTGAACATTGTAAAATGTTATCGCTTGATCTCATGTGATAAATGAAACAATAATCCCTCTGTCTCAGAAAGTTTGTCTCATTTTAAATTTTTATAGACAACACGAATGAACGTTGACCAAACATTGGTGTCAATCTAATCATCCTAGTGATTTACTTAAACTTTTTAACTGATAAAATTTGATTTGTATTGTCTATAAAAAAGTCAAAATGGTACTCCCTCCGTCCCAGTTTAAAGTTCTTAGTTTTTTCGATGTTTGTCTGAACGCATTTTGAGCAATAATCATTGGTTACTCCAATTATCGTAATGAAGATCTAAAAGTTGTTATTGATAGTATTTATAATGGTGTATCAATAACAAGTTTTAAATTTTAATTAATTGCTCAGAGTTCTTTTAAACAAACATCTAAAAAACTAAGAACCTTAAACTGGGACAAACTAAAAACCTTAAACCTAAACAGAGGTAGTATAATTTTTTCAAGATAGAGGGAGTATATTAGAAAAAGAAGCTTAAAATGGAAATATTCTAGGGGTTATTGGTCAACTTGGCGTACTTGATTTTTCTTGTTTCTGATTGGAGCCAATGTACATATTTCATTTGGACTCTCTTCTCATAGTCAAATTGATAGACAATTGTTGTCCATCTTTTCAAAATCTCATAAATGCGAGGAAGAGTAAAGGGTTAACATTTGAGTTAATTGCAAATTGATAAGGTGTCTTTAGGTCATGTTTGTAATTTGGTTTTCGATATTTAAAAAATTGCAACTCAATACTTAACGTTTACATTTGTTGCAATCTGATATAAAAACTAATAAAAGATTTTTATTTTATTTTTTTGGACAGAAACACAGGTTACAAAGTTTGCGAAAATTGAAAACGTCAGGAGTAGAGTTACAACATTTTACCTCAATTTGCAATAAAACATAAATGTTAAAAATGGAGTTGCAATTTTTTCAATTTTGTGAACCAAATTGCAAAAGTGAGCAAAACATAGGTAAGCGAATTGCAATTTACCCTTAATATTCCAAAGTATTTTTTGAAAAGTGCGGAAACAAATGTACTCCCCCGTCCCATTTTTATTGTCTCAATTTTGCATTTTTCAGTCAACACAAATTAATTCTGACCAAACATTGAAGTCAATCTAATCACACAACTAAAATTTTATAAAGTGTTAATAATTAACAACTAAATGATTTATTAATTAGAATTATTAGAATTTCGTTAGAATGATTAGATTGACATTAAAATTTGATCAAAGTTCATTCGTGTTGACAAAAACAAATCCAAATGTAAATAATAATGAAACTGAGGAAGTATTCTTAAGAATATTAAACCTCTTGTCTCATTTGTATTTATTTTTTCATAATCATTTATTATGCATATTAATCATAAATGCATATTAATGACTTTTTTTTTAGTACTCCCTCCGGTCCCAAATATAAGCAAAAAATAACTAAAATCACACCTATTAAGAAAGTAGTTAAGTTAGTTAATTGTCTTGATTTTATAATAAAAACATGTTAAAATTACTAATATATCCTCATATTAAATGTGTAATAAATGTGCACTTGTATTTGAAAATGAATAATTAAATAGAGGCAGTTTTGGTAAGAGAGTATTAAATAGTCTTGAAATCCCTTAGAGTTGCTTATATATAGGTCCAAAAAAACCCCACTTTTGTTGCTTATAATTGAGTCCGAAAGGAGCATATTATACTGTAACTATATTAAATAAGCAATAAGTAATTAAAAAGTTACTAAAGTATTACTTATTTTTTGAAAAAACTTATAGGAAAAAATGCAAAAAAGTACCTCGATTGGTCAATTGGGTTTAGTACCCTATGTCATTTTTGTTGCAAGCAAAGTACATCAATTAGACATTTTGTGCAATGGAGGTCACTTTGACTAACACCGTTACAGTTTTGGCGGTAAATACACATGTGAGACACATGAGACTAATTTTACAAGGGTAAAACTGGTAAATCAAATCAAAACTCTTCCCACCCCTCTTCATCTTCTTCCCTTCTTCAACTTAAATGGGATCAATCCCTCTACACCACCTCACACCCCCCCCCCTCTACCCCATCTTTTTCTTCCATGCCTCCAGTATTCGCCACTCTCCCCCCACCCCACCCCACCCCACCCCACCTTCTTCTTCTTTTTCTTAGGTCTGCTTATTTTAGAAGAAGATGCAATTTGATATGATGATTGAATCTTATGTCTGCTCATTTTTGTTACGATATTACAAAATTAAAATTTGAAATGAACCTTAACGCGCTAGTACGGAGCGGGTCTCCCCCCCCCCCCCTTTTTGCCGAGGAGGGGCTTCCCCCGTTGTCGAAAGACAGATCATTAGTTTGAGACAAAAAAGCCAACACTTCTCGAAGACCATGTTCTAAAGATAACGTATATATAAGAAAGTTCTTGTTTTGTGATCTTCGTCTAGAAAGGTGGCCCATACCAGATTTGGATGTGACGAGCCCAGCCGCCGATTGGAAGGAAGAATATAGTTGTTGACCTTTAATGCTCCGCTTCCAAGCCCCCTTTTTCACACCCAGCGAGCTGGTCATTCTCCTATTTTTCAATGTTCATGTGCCACTCCATGAAGTTGAAATTGGCATCCGTGTCCAGACATGGGATTTAAGTTTGGTGAAACTGCAGATTGCAATTTTGGGTCTCCTGGTTTTTTTTGTGGGATTTTTTTTTTTTTTTTTTTTAAACATCCTTCCAGTCTTGCAAAATAAAAGCCTAGATCTACGATTTATGATTTTTTCCCCTTATGATTTTGATGTTGTCCTTTGTGAATCTTGAGACGAAAAAGGAAGAACGATCTGGGTTGGTGCTTTGGAAATGTTGAACAAAAGAAGGAACAAAACCAGGTATATATGGTTCGGGATTTGAACTAGGGATGGCAATTTCACCGAACCCGATCCGTACCGAAGGCAAATCGATCCAAAAATTTCGGATATGGTTTGCATTTTTTAAGATCCGTTCGGGTTCGGATCGGGTTCGGTAGTACCCCCGACCCGACCCGACCCGAATATATTAAGTTTATAAAATTTCACTACTACCCCCTTAAGTTATAAAGATATACACCTCACCCTCCTTATATAAGAAAAAAAAAATAGGGTTTGGATGTTTATTTTCTTTCTTTCTCAGTGAAACAAACGCCGCCGCCTCCCCTATCTCTCTCATCACAATCGTGTTCCCTACTCTCTCTCTCTCACTCATCGCAATCGAGTTCCTACTCTCTCACTCTCGCCGTTCCGACTAATTGACTATGAGCCGTTCTTGTTGCCTGTGTCGGTTCCCCTGGCTCGCCGTCCGTTCTTCTCTTGGCTCTCCTCCTCAATTTCCATCGAGCTACTACATCTCCAATGGCCATCGCCATAGTGAGAAAACCCAGCTTGCAGCATCGACTCCTACAAGCCAAGGTTTGTACTCTCCAATTCTGCGATTATATTAGTTGGGATTTCTCAATCAATTCTGCGATTATATTAGTTGGGATTTCTCAATCAATTCGCCGGTACGTGATTCCGTTTTTGATTGATTAGAACTGGGACTTTGTGAAATCTGTGAATTTAGGGCTTCTTTGTTTACCCAGTTTTTTTTTTCCTCTGATCCGATCGGCTCTCGGATCGGGGCTCGGATCAACCATTTCGGATCGGATTCGAATTCGGTAAGGGGTTTGTAGTGTTCGGATCAGATTCGGATGAGGCCTGATCTGATCCGAATCCGACCCGTTGCCATCCCTAATTTGAACAGAGAGTTCGCTGGAGAGAGAGAGAGGTTCGCGTCAAATCGTGACCAAGCAACTCCACCGACTCTCAGAATCGACCAATCAGTCGTCGTTAAATGGAGTTTGTGGATGCCGGCGCCGTGCTTCTACCTATTGTTCTCTAAAAGCGAGTCAAAATTTGTGGGTAGACCAGTTGCCCTTTTGCTGTGTAACAAGGGGAACAAAAATTGGCTGCTTTTGATGTAGAGAGAAGGTGATTTGCAGAGTTATAATCAAAATATTTTAGATTTCATTATTTAGAGCCAGATTTATATGTTTGAATTTTGTGGTGTTATTACCGGCATTGGTTGTGTTGGTGTGGAAGGGAAAGCCACGGAAGGGAAGAATGGAAGAATATGTAGGGTGGGGTATTTTGACTTTTAAGTTACTATTTTACCCCGCTTAAAAAATCACACACATGGCACATGGCATACTTAACCGGAAAATGTGGATGCCGTTAGCACGAGTGACCACAAATGCACAAATTGACAAGTTGAGGTATTTTTCATGCAACAAAAATGACATTAGGTACTAAACATGCACAAAGTGTCCAACTGAGGTACTTTTTATGCATTTTTTCCAAACTTTTATTTAGCGATGAAAAATGGCATCACCGCCACACTTCAGAAAATAATGTTACATGAACAAAATGTACTCCCTCCGTCCCTTTTTAAGATTCTTAGTTTGACTTTACACGCTTATTAAGAAACTAAGGCAAATTTGAGTCAAGAAAGTAGTGTGTGGAGGGTATAATTGTCCATTCATAAAGCAAGTGAGTGAAAAGTAGAAGGGTAAGTGATTTTTTTTTTGTAATATATGACCTTTATGAGGACAAAGATGTCCAAAACACTATTCATCATTTGCCATTTAAGGAGTAAAGCAATCAAGAACCTTAAACTGAGAGATACCAAAAGGAAAAATGTAAGAACCTTAAACTGGGACGGAGGGAGTAATATTTTTTCATTTCTAAATAAATAGTCCCTCCGTTCCAAAAAAGTTGAAACATTTACATTGGAGTTGGGAAATTAATGATATAATATTATATTAAAAATGAAAGGTAGAGAGGAAGAGAGAGAATTAGTGGGGGTGAAAAGATAATGAGTGGAGAATAATGATTGGTTGTGAGGAAGAGAGAGAATGAGTGGAGGATTATAAAAGTAATAAAAAGATTTCATTTTTTGATTGTTGCAACTTTTGTGAAATATCATAAATGGCAAAATGTTGCAACTTCCTTGGGAACGGAGGGAGTATATAATATAATATGATATTTTAAATAAAAATTATTTTTTCTATTAGAAGAAGAAGTTATAAATATTTCAAAATACTGTGCACTTATATATTCAAACATAAAATTAAACTCCATTGGCACTTGGCATACACCCAACTGTTTATGTGTCGATTTAAGTTAACTTCAATTGATAATTTAAATTAATTTAGTTTTATTAGTATTATGTAAACTTTATATTGAAACGAAATGTGTAATGTATAATTTTTTGTGGAGTACAACCCAATAGGGATGGCCAAACTGGAACCGCCACAAACCGTGCTAAAAAACGTAACCGTAAATGATAAGGGCCGATTAAGGTTCAAGACTAAAAAAAGCGTTGACCGGCGATTCCGAACCGGATGGACCAAACCGTAACTAAAACCGTTAGAACCGTCAGAAAAACTGTCAAACCCGTCAAATTTTTAACGCTTTTGTTAGAATTTGCAGTTGCTAGCAAAAAGTTGACCAAAAGGAGCCGTTTTTGACTGCCTTTCAACAAATTTTTATATATTTTTTTTAAAAAATAGTACTAGTAATAAAATAATTTTAAGACATTTTTTTTCTATGCAAAAAAAAAAAAAAAGAGTAACACCAAAACCGTGAACCGTCGGAACCGTAACCGAAACCGGAGCTTCATAACCGGAACCGTAAGCCGGATGAACACGGGCCGATTAAAATTCAAGAATTCCACAAAGACAAAAACTTGTCTGAGAATACCATGACCCGTCTCATAGTACGTACGGGTCATTTTTGACCCATGACCCAGATCCATGATCCACAGGCAAAAAAAAATAAAAATTATATTATTTTTGGTTTTATTTTTTTCGGTTTGCCAAAAGTAATAGTTACTCTAACTAAATGTAACAAACGTGTTACTTATATGTAACAATTTGTATACATAAAAGTAATACATATATACAGAAAAGTAACAGTTTTTTTCTATGTTTTCTTCGTTTGTCAAAAGTAATACTTATTACAACTAAAATGTAACTAACGTGTTACTTATATATAACAGTGTTTATACATAATTGTAACACATATGTATAGAAAAAGTAATAATTCAACCATTTACATTTTTAGAGCTAAAAACACTTGATTAGTATTACATGTAAAAGTATTACATTATCTATAGAAATATGTTATAATTTCTTTTATTAAAGTGTTACATTTACTTGTACAAACAATTACATTCATGTATATGAGTTGTTACTTTTCAAATGCTATTTTCTTTCAAAAAAATAAATTAAAATACACAATATTTTACATTTTTGCAAAAGCACTATTACATTTCAGTATAAATGATAATTACATTTAGATATTATTTGGGTTACACGTAATTATAGTTAGTATTACATTTGAAAAAAATGGGTAAAACGAGTTTTTGTTTTTGTAAAACAGGTGTTACGTTTATTAAGGATATTAGAATCCTTCTATAGTTAGGAAAGTAAATAATACAATGTCCAAGGATATTAGAATACTTCTATAGTTAGAATTGTAATATCCTTAATAACGCTTACTTATGAACAATGTTACTTTATATGTATACAGTCATTACATTAAGTTATGGTAACTATTACTTTTGGTAAACGACGGAAAAGCCGAAAAAAATAATAAAAAAAAAAAAACTCAAAAAATAAAATAAAAATAAAAATTTGCCAATGGGTGGTTGCCACGTGGCAGATTGTGCCCCATGAGTCATGGGTCGACCCGTCTCTTCTAAAAGACGGATCTTGGTGTTCTCACAATAAACCACCTCTTCCACAAATTGGAACGTCGGTTCCTAACCAAAACCGTAATTGGATGACCCTACAACCCAACAATCATATCCAAATATTGAAACGAAATGTTTACTGTATCCAAATAATTTCTGTGGAGGTAACATCCTCTAATTAGAAACAGACCCGTCTCAATAAATTTAGGGGCCCGGTGCCAAAACGAATATGGGGCCCTTTAAATTTCAAAAACTACACACAACCAAATTTCCGACTCATTATTCGACTCAATCAATTTTTTTTGACTCTTTTTTGTTTCTTACGCTTTACACAACTAGGATCATATCTTCTAATTTTCAGAGGCATATTTCAAATTCTCAAAAATAATATCAAATGCCAAATGGATTGAAAAAACCTTGAAAAATTGCAACTTTATGTCGAATATTCACAGTTTGCTCATGACCCGGAAATCCTGTAGGCTGTAGAATCAAAGATTTCAATTATTATTTTTTTACCACAAATTAAATTTTTTAAACAGATAAGACCACAAATGAACTCACTACAAATTATAAAGCAATGAAATATTAATCATAAATGAACAAAATCCTTTCTAAACTCTCAAAAACTCAGATCAGATCAGGTGATTTGCTTTGCTAATTATGTTCTCAACATATTTTATTTCCACACTGTCTAATGAAGTTAAAGGGACAACACTAGGTGGATTCAATTTTTTTTAAAACAACTAGAATTAGAATTAAAGCTTCATAAAACTGAAAGGTAAATTCAGTGCTGCACCTTCACGGCTTCTGGCTTCACTGCTTTGGAACCGGCAAGGAGCGTCCGAGCGACGAGTGGGAACACAATCGTGAGTTCATGACAATCGTCCGACTGACACAGACACTCCGAGTCTCTGACGATGGTGAATTGGTGATGAAAGTTGTCGAAATCCAAAGGACCAAAGGAGATTCTGAGATTGAGCTTTACGGTAAGAAACTTATAAGAGATGGAAAGAAATTGTGGAATTGAGAGATTAACGAAGAGTCAAAGAGTCTTTAATATGTTGATTATCGATAGCCGAGAGGAATTAACGGCGACAATGGCGATTGGAGAGAAAGGAAAGTCGCGTATGAGGAGAAGCCGTTTTCCATAGTGAAGCCGCGGTCTGTGTCTGCGTTTTTTCCCTTATGCGTGACAAGAACTGGACATATACATAATGGGCTATTGGGCTGGAAAAAAATGGGGGGGCTCCCAAATTTTGGGGCTCTGGGCTGTAGTACTGGCCAAAAACCGGGCCTGGTTAGAAATGAAGTGTATTTTCTGGTCACGTTACTCTTCAATTATGAATTACCACTTCCGTATAGGGGTGGCAAAATCCGCCAAGGATTAAATCCGCTAAGGATTTACCCTTGCCTGTCCCAAGCCAGGATAAAGGATGAGGGTTGCGGTAGGCATGTGACAGCCAGCGTAAAAATTTTGTCACATTTCTTATGACATGAATCCGAATATGAATATCGTTGGGGCGTTCCCTTCACAGCGACGCGCTACACTTCCTAGGCCTGGATGTAGTGATAAGTATGCAAAGGTTGGTAGGTCGTCGCCCGGAAGTGACGCGCCACCTCGGCTCCTGGGGGTGGTGTCAAATATGCAAGGGTTCCTGCATTGCGGACGAGTGCGGGTAAAGAAGCTAGTCCATTGTGGGGGTAAGATTAGTGGGATGCGCTTTGGAACTTGGAACATAGGCTCTTTGACAGGGAGATCAGCAGAAGTGTGGAGGTTATGAGGAGGAGGAAGATTCACATAATGTGTCTACAAGAAACTAAGTGGGTTGGAGAGAAAGCTAAAGAAATAGCACCTTGGGGTTTTAAGCTTTGGTATTCAAGAAAGGAAAAGGGTAGGAATGGAGTAGGTATCATTATTGACAAGGAGTATATCGATGATGTTGTAACGACCCCAAAAACCCGTCCCTATTTATTTTATATTTTTGGGGATTTTAATTTGAATTTATATGTGCATTTTATATGTTACATCATATTTTATGACTTGCACATATTGTTTGATTAAATGTGCTATTTATTTGGTTGGGTGTAATAATGGTTAAAGGGAATTATTTGATGTTAGTTGAACTTTAAGGACCTTTAAGGGAATTTAAACTCAAGGACTTTAATGGTATAAAGATAATTGAAGGGCTTTAGGGGGAAAAGGAGAATTTCTATAAAAATCAACTTAGCCTTATCCCTCCCATCTCTCTCTCTCTGCGAATTTCACTTACACACACACACACACACACACACACTAAAGTATACTCCCTCTGGATTAAAAGCTTAAGGTAAGGATTGATCTTCTACAATTTTTATCATTTTATTTACTACTCCGTTTTAAAATCTAATTATATATAAATGTTCAGGGAGTTGATTAGATCTTATCTACCGAACAATATAATTTTCTTGACTCGTTTCCGAAAAATAGGTAAGTTACTAATTCCCCCTTTAAGTGTTAAAATGGTCATAATCATGCTATATATGCTTAATATGTGGTGAAATGATGTTTTGGTATACTTTTATATATACTTGTAAATTTGGGACGGAGGGAGTAGTAATAACTTTTATTATACTTGTAAATTTGGGACGGAGGGAGTAGTAATAACTTTTATATATACTTGTAAATTTGGGACGGGGGGAGTAGTAATAACTTTTATTATACTTGTAAATTTGGGACGGAGGGAGTAGTAATAACTTTTATTATACTTGTAAATTTGGGACGGAGGGAGTAGTAATAACTTTTATATATACTTGTAAATTTGGGACGGAGGGAGTAGTAATAACTTTTATTATACTTGTAAATTTGGGACGGAGGGAGTAGTAATAACTTTTATTATTATGGGTATATGCTAGATGAGGTTGGCATGGTAGTGTTGTGAAGTTATAATGATGTTGTTGTGCTTTAGGATTGGGTAACAACTTGGTAATGAAAGTGAACTTTGTTAGATTTTTCCTGGGAATTGGCCATTCTGCAGTGGAGCGGCCGAGTCAGTAAATTAGAGCGGCCGATCCCCTTATTGTCGAATGTTGAGTTCTAGGAGAGCGGCCGATCAAAGTAAAGGATTCGAGCGATCCGCTCGGCCGAGTCAAGTAAGTAGAGCGGCCGAGCAGTCTGAGTTTTAACAACTTGTTTGTTTTTCGTTAAGTACTGGGCTAGGTCTTAGGCGATGTCCTAGGATGCCTAGATAATTGTTATGAGGTATCAAAATGATAGAATTGGTCCTTTGTGATCGGGTTTGACTTAATGTGATTGTGTAGATGGATTGTGTGGTGACTAAATGTCAAGATTGTGCACATTATTGTGAAAACGTGTTTACTTCTCTATGATGAGCTTGTGTGGTTTCCTTCTATGGAATCATGCCCTGGTTGTTGTTTTAGCAAGTATTTATTACTGTGCTCTTTGTTGAAAGTCCAGCTGGTTTTGTGTGTTATCGAGTGGAGGTGGAAAGCATTATAGTGGCACACTAGCCAAGTTCACTATAAGGCTTTTCCACTGGTCCTATTTCCCAGGTTTGGGATGTTATCGAGCGGAGGTGGAAGGCATTGTAGTGGCATCAGTTAAGTGCACTATAAGGCTTTTCCACTGGACCTATTTCCTCAGTCCAGATTGGCCTTGGATGGGATGAACTCGCTCCCTCGCGTGAGCATTTAAGGGTATGACTTTGTGTCATTTTCTCCCACTATTGTTGTTGTTATGTTATATGGTTCCGGAACCTGTTTCAGCTATTGATGCTGCCCGTTGTTACTTTGGCTCTGTTGGATATGGTTTGGTTTTCGGGATCCCGGCTTCAGCTATTTATGCTGCTCAGATGGTTTCAGACAGATGGTCTTCTCAGATGGTTATTCAGATGGTTTTCTCAGATGGTTTTCTCTGATTATCATGTTATTTCGGTAAACCTTGGCTTGGTATCCTCGTAGGAGTGTTTACTCCTACACTATGTGTTGTATGATGAGTTGGTCGTTATTTCCAACCGGTATGGGACGGTTGGCGATAGGGAGCCTCTCATATTATGTGTTATATGCTATATGATCATTTGTGACATTGTTCCTTTATGTTTATCATATAAGCATGTAATGTAGTTGCATTTTAGTAACTTACTGAGATTCATTCTCACCCCTTATTTGTTTACTGTTTTAGATAAAAGCAAGTCCAGGGGATAGGACACTTTGGCACGGGAGGACGTTGAAAGTGGTAAGAGTTGGGTTTTGTTTTGTCAAGGTTACATTACATAAATGTATAACCTTTTGGGTAGAGTTTCCTTGACTTCATCGTCTTGTAACACCTATATTTTGGATAATGTTGGTGTGAGTACATTGGTATAAAGGTTTGTAAGCCTTCGGGCTAAATAGTTTCGTTTGTGAAAGTTTGTTTGAAAGTCAGTGGAAGTCTTTGAACTTCAAGTGTGGATTTGTTAAACTTTATGAAAGTATATTTCGAAAAATTTTCTAAAGGTGTTTTATAACGTCTTCCAATCGTGTCCCGAGCGTGGGGCCAAGTAGGACCACGGGTCTGGGGCGCGACAGTTGGTATCAGAGCTAGGTTGTAGATGGTCTAGAATGACTAAGTGACCTAGGATGGTAGTTGAGTATGGAGTGAGTAACGTTGAGTGTTTTATGCAGGTACTCAGTAAAAATGGTTGGAACTGAGGGTGAACAGTCGGATACCGCCGGCTAGGGTAATGTAAGAGAAGAAGCTCGAGCTATGTTTCAAGGAATGTTCGAGGCAGCTATGAAAACTATACATGATCAGAGGCAAGGAGGATAACATGCACCTCCGAGGTATGGTCTGGAACAGTTTTTAAAGATGAAACCAACCGGCTATGATGGAGAACCGGGTGTGACCAAGGTTGAGAGGTGAATTGAATCGATGGAAAAAAAATATTTGATGTTCTCAGATATACTGATGAAGAACAAGTCAGGGTTGCTACTTATAAGTTGAGTGGAGCTGCTGAGCACTGGTGGAAAAGTTTGAAAATTAACTGGGATGAGAATCATATACCATATACTTGGGAGAACTTTCTGAAGAAATTTAAGGAACATTTCATTCCTCGTGTAGATCAAGACAAGAAGGAAATGGAGTTTCTTAACTTGGAGCAGAATATTATGTCTGTGGCTCAGTATACATCCAAATTCACGAAGTTATCCAGGTCCTGTACCCACTTAGTGGCAACTGAGGAGAGGAAGGCTATGCGATTTGTAAAGGGATTGAGAACTGCGATTAGAACTCAACTAGTATCCCACAAGTTGCAAGATTTTCAAGATGCAGTTGATCGAGCCTACCAGGTGGAGAATGATATTGAGGAACATAAGAAGAAAATGGAATTGTTAGGTGCAGGGAGGCAAGGTAGGCAACAACAACAACGTGAGGATAATAAAGGGAATCAAGGTGGATCTTCACAATCAAAAGGGTCTTCTCAAGGACAGACAGGTAATAGAAATCAGGGTAACACTTTAGGGTATCAAAATAAGAAGGTTTGTAACTATTGTCAAAAAGAAGGGCATTCTGAAGAGAAATGTTGGAAGAAACAAGGTAGATGTATGAATTGTGGTCAGTTGGGTCATTTCCAGAGGCATTGTCCCAGGTTCACTAATCAGTCTTTGGGAAGAGTAGTTGGGTCTTCACAGGGCCAGAAGAGGGATTCTCCAGGAAGGCCTAAAGTGCAGGGTCGTGTCTTTGCCATTACTCATCAGCAAATTTCGGATCCTTCTAATGTGACTGAAGGTATAATTTCTATGTCTAGTCTGAGAGCACATACACTTATAGACCCTGGCTCTTCGCATACTTGTGTGTTAGTTCATTTTGTCTCTTGATTACATGTGTCTTCTGAGTCTTTACCTTCTGTGATTAGATGTGTCTTCTTTAAGGGGGAGTGTTTGACGACCGATAAAGTGTCGTGTACTTGTGATGTGCGTATTCATGAGCATGTTTTACTTGCCGGTTTAGTGATGTTGCCATCACAAGATTTTGATGTTATTGTGGTGGAGTTTTACATATGTGTGTGTTTAGCATTCATGCTTTTTATGCATCAAAACTTGTAAATTGTTGTCACGAGTGCCTGGTAGTTGGTTTATGGAGTTAGTAGTGAAATATTTGCATTTAAATTAGAAGATATCCTTTCCTTGTGAGATTTTAAGTGTATTTCCCCTTGAGTGATACTTGTTTCTTGAGGAGAACCTTGGGTTATTTTGAGTGGTTGAGATTTGTATATTATTAGAGATTCATTGATGGATTCTCAGGTAGTTGCCGTGTTAACTATTCGGCATAGAAAGATACTTTCTCGATAGATTGGTAAGAGTGGAACGAGTTTAATTGTTGCGAGTTAATTGTTGAAACGAGAGCTGATGACAACTTCAGTATTGGTATTGCTTAATGGATTTGATTAGTATTATCGTTATCTAGAGGATATGATCTGTGTTATTATTTTCTAGTGGATATGTTGAGTTTTACCATTATAGTGGATTTAATAATTCATTATTCATTGAGATGCCTTAAAGAGTGATTGAGATGTTTATTGCTTCAGAATGGAACGGTAACAATGTGTGCTTTGAGAAGATTGATTCTTTATGAACAAAAATTATCCTACCCATAAATTGAGATTTATTGCGATTATACATCCATTGCATTAGTGAATGACTTTGATGGAGTTATATTTGAAGTGTTTACTATGTTATATCATCGGAGAAAGGTAATGTGTTAGAGGATATCTTGACTTATAGTTCATGTTTGATAAAACTAACTGGAGAATGTTAAAGGAATTAACATTTTGAAATCTTTGTGAGTTGAGATATGGGGTGATTTTGCGATTGTGAAAACTTTAAGTTCTACTTTATTGAAGGATTTCAACTATAGAAAATTTCTAGTGGAATGAACGAGGATAGACAACCTGATTTTGTACGTTGCTAGTGATGGAACTTTAACTTTTGTGGTAGAGTATGTGGTCAACACTTAGTGGAACCAACATGTATAACGGAATTCAACTATAGATACTTGAAGAGATACACAAGACCAATTTAATTATGAACCCAAGTAAATGTAGAGTATTGAGATAAATTTGAAGAGTTACCTTTGATTTGTTGACCCGCGAAATTCTAAGCATTCAACTAAGTCCTGGAGCTGCGAATAATCTGGAAGTAGAATATCAGTGATCGGTTGGTTTGTGATGAGCCTTGAGATTTCTGAGTGGATATGAATTTATTTCGAAAAGTTTCATTGAAGGAGCTGCACTGAATAGATGAAATCAATAACGTTGACTGATAGTGGATTAGTTACCAAATCTTCTCATCCTCAGACAGATGGTCAGTTAGGAATAACCATTCAGATTCTTGAGGAGATGTTGAGAACTGGTTTAGTTGATTCTTAAAATTCAAGGGATATACTCTTACTTCTCGTGGAGTTTACTTAACATATCAGTTCTTTTGAGATTTTGGAAAGAGCTAGAGATTGAACTTGTCGTCTTGTGTTACTTCCTTCTTTGGACGATGTTTATAATATATTCCATGTTTCTATGCTCCGAGGGATGTTTATGATTCTTCTCTTGTGTGTCTAAAGTTTTAGAGGATATTGAACTCAGTATGAAGCTTCGGGATTGAAATGAAATGAAGTATCTTGGGTTATTTGAGGGCCGAGGTAAGTAAACCCTAAAATTCGGGACGAATTTTCTTTAAGGGGGAGTGATTGTAACGACCCCAAAAACCCGTCCCTATTTATTTTATATTTTTGGGGATTTTAATTTGAATTTATATGTGCATTTTATATGTTACATCATATTTTATGACTTGCACATATTGTTTGATTAAATGTGCTATTTATTTGGTTGGGTGTAATAATGGTTAAAGGGAATTATTTGATGTTAGTTGAACTTTAAGGACCTTTAAGGGAATTTAAACTCAAGGACTTTAATGGTATAAAGATAATTGAAGGGCTTTAGGGGGAAAAGGAGAATTTCTATAAAAATCAACTTAGCCTTATCCCTCCCATCTCTCTCTCTGCGAATTTCACTTACACACACACACACTAATGTATACTCCCTCTGGATTAAAAGCTTAAGGTAAGGATTGATCTTCTACAATTTTTATCATTTTATTTACTACTCTGTTTTAAAATCTAATTATATATAAATGTTCAGGGAGTTGATTAGATCTTATCTACCGAACAATATAATTTTCTTGACTCGTTTCCGAAAAATAGGTAAGTTACTAATCCCCCCTTTAAGTGTTAAAATGGTCATAATCATGCTATATATGCTTAATATGTGGTGAAATGGTGTTTTGGTATACTTTTATATATACTTGTAAATTTGGGACGGAGGGAGTAGTAATAACTTTTATTATACTTGTAAATTGGGGACGGAGGGAGTAGTAATAACTTTTATATATACTTGTAAATTTGGGACGGAGGGAGTAGTAATAACTTTTATTATACTTGTAAATTTGGGACGGAGGGAGTAGTAATAACTTTTATATATACTTGTAAATTTGGGACGGAGGGAGTAGTAATAACTTTTATTATACTTGTAAATTTGGGACGGAGGGAGTAGTAATAACTTTTATTATTATGGGTATATGCTAGATGAGGTTGGCATGGTAGTGTTGTGAAGTTATAATGATGTTGTTGTGCTTTAGGATTGGGTAACAACTTGGTAATGAAAGTGAACTTTGTTAGATTTTTCCTGGGAATTGGCCATTCTGCAGTGGAGCGGCCGAGTCAGTAAATTAGAGCGGCCGATCCCCTTATTGTCGAATGTTGAGTTCTAGGAGAGCGACCGATCAAAGTAAAGGATTCGAGCGATCCGCTCGGCCGAGTCAAGTAAGTAGAGCGGCCGAGCAGTCTGAGTTTTAACAACTTGTTTGTTTTTCGTTAAGTACTGGGCTAGGTCTTAGGCGATGTCCTAGGATGCCTAGATAATTGTTATGAGGTATCAAAATGATAGAATTGGTCCTTTGTGATCGGGTTTGACTTAATGTGATTGTGTAGATGGATTGTGTGGTGACTAAATGTCAAGATTGTGCACATTATTGTGAAAACGTGTTTACTTCTCTATGATGAGCTTGTGTGGTTTCCTTCTATGGAATCATGCCCTGGTTGTTGTTTTAGCAAGTATTTATTACTGTGCTCTTTGTTGAAAGTCCAGCTGGTTTTGTGTGTTATCGAGTGGAGGTGGAAAGCATTATAGTGGCACACTAGCCAAGTTCACTATAAGGCTTTTCCACTGGTCCTATTTCCCAGGTTTGGGATGTTATCGAGCGGAGGTGGAAGGCATTGTAGTGCATCAGTTAAGTGCACTATAAGGCTTTTCCACTGGACCTATTTCCTCAGTCCAGATTGGCCTTGGATGGGATGAACTCGCTCCCTCGCGTGAGCATTTAAGGGTATGACTTTGTGTCATTTTCTCCCACTATTGTTGTTGTTATGTTATATGGTTCCGGAACCTGTTTCAGCTATTGATGCTGCCCGTTGTTACTTTGGCTCTGTTGGATATGGTTTGGTTTTCGGGATCCCGGCTTCAGCTATTTATGCTGCTCAGATGGTTTCAGACAGATGGTCTTCTCAGATGGTTATTCAGATGGTTTTCTCAGATGGTTTTCTCTGATTATCATGTTATTTCGGTAAACCTTGGCTTGGTATCCTCGTAGGAGTGTTTACTCCTACACTATGTGTTGTATGATGAGTTGGTCGTTATTTCCAACCGGTATGGGACGGTTGGCGATAGGGAGCCTCTCATATTATGTGTTATATGCTATATGATCATTTGTGACATTGTTCCTTTATGTTTATCATATAAGCATGTAATGTAGTTGCATTTTAGTAACTTACTGAGATTCATTCTCACCCCTTATTTGTTTACTGTTTTAGATAAAAGCAAGTCCAGGGGATAGGACACTTTGGCACGGGAGGACGTTGAAAGTGGTAAGAGTTGGGTTTTGTTTTGTCAAGGTTACATTACATAAATGTATAACCTTTTGGGTAGAGTTTCCTTGACTTCATCGTCTTGTAACACCTATATTTTGGATAATGTTGGTGTGAGTACATTGGTATAAAGGTTTGTAAGCCTTCGGGCTAAATAGTTTCGTTTGTGAAAGTTTGTTTGAAAGTCAGTGGAAGTCTTTGAACTTCAAGTGTGGATTTGTTAAACTTTATGAAAGTATATTTCGAAAAATTTTCTAAAGGTGTTTTATAACGTCTTCCAATCGTGTCCCGAGCGTGGGGCCAAGTAGGACCACGGGTCTGGGGCGCGACAGTTGGTATCAGAGCTAGGTTGTAGATGGTCTAGAATGACTAAGTGACCTAGGATGGTAGTTGAGTATGGAGTGAGTAACGTTGAGTGTTTTATGCAGGTACTCAGTAAAAATGGTTGGAACTGAGGGTGAACAGTCGGATACCGCCGGCTAGGGTAATGTAAGAGAAGAAGCTCGAGCTATGTTTCAAGGAATGTTCGAGGCAGCTATGAAAACTATACATGATCAGAGGCAAGGAGGATAACATGCACCTCCGAGGTATGGTCTGGAACAGTTTTTAAAGATGAAACCAACCGGCTATGATGGAGAACCGGGTGTGACCAAGGTTGAGAGGTGAATTGAATCGATGGAAAAAAAATATTTGATGTTCTCAGATATACTGATGAAGAACAAGTCAGGGTTGCTACTTATAAGTTGAGTGGAGCTGCTGAGCACTGGTGGAAAAGTTTGAAAATTAACTGGGATGAGAATCATATACCATATACTTGGGAGAACTTTCTGAAGAAATTTAAGGAACATTTCATTCCTCGTGTAGATCAAGACAAGAAGGAAATGGAGTTTCTTAACTTGGAGCAGAATATTATGTCTGTGGCTCAGTATACATCCAAATTCACGAAGTTATCCAGGTCCTGTACCCACTTAGTGGCAACTGAGGAGAGGAAGGCTATGCGATTTGTAAAGGGATTGAGAACTGCGATTAGAACTCAACTAGTATCCCACAAGTTGCAAGATTTTCAAGATGCAGTTGATCGAGCCTACCAGGTGGAGAATGATATTGAGGAACATAAGAAGAAAATGGAATTTTTAGGTGCAGGGAGGCAAGGTAGGCAACAACAACAACGTGAGGATAATAAAGGGAATCAAGGTGGATCTTCACAATCAAAAGGGTCTTCTCAAGGACAGACAGGTAATAGAAATCAGGGTAACACTTTAGGGTATCAAAATAAGAAGGTTTGTAACTATTGTCAAAAAGAAGGGCATTCTGAAGAGAAATGTTGGAAGAAACAAGGTAGATGTATGAATTGTGGTCAGTTGGGTCATTTCCAGAGGCATTGTCCCAGGTTCACTAATCAGTCTTTGGGAAGAGTAGTTGGGTCTTCACAGGGCCAGAAGAGGGATTCTCCAGGAAGGCCTAAAGTGCAGGGTCGTGTCTTTGCCATTACTCATCAGCAAATTTCGGATCCTTCTAATGTGACTGAAGGTATAATTTCTATGTCTAGTCTGAGAGCACATACACTTATAGACCCTGGCTCTTCGCATACTTGTGTGTTAGTTCATTTTGTCTCTTGATTACATGTGTCTTCTGAGTCTTTACCTTCTGTGATTAGATGTGTCTTCTTTAAGGGGGAGTGTTTGACGACCGATAAAGTGTCGTGTACTTGTGATGTGCGTATTCATGAGCATGTTTTACTTGCCGGTTTAGTGATGTTGCCATCACAAGATTTTGATGTTATTGTGGTGGAGTTTTACATATGTGTGTGTTTAGCATTCATGCTTTTTATGCATCAAAACTTGTAAATTGTTGTCACGAGTGCCTGGTAGTTGGTTTATGGAGTTAGTAGTGAAATATTTGCATTTAAATTAGAAGATATCCTTTCCTTGTGAGATTTTAAGTGTATTTCCCCTTGAGTGATACTTGTTTCTTGAGGAGAACCTTGGGTTATTTTGAGTGGTTGAGATTTGTATATTATTAGAGATTCATTGATGGATTCTCAGGTAGTTGCCGTGTTAACTATTCGGCATAGAAAGATACTTTCTCGATAGATTGGTAAGAGTGGAACGAGTTTAATTGTTGCGAGTTAATTGTTGAAACGAGAGCTGATGACAACTTCAGTATTGGTATTGCTTAATGGATTTGATTAGTATTATCGTTATCTAGAGGATATGATCTGTGTTATTATTTTCTAGTGGATATGTTGAGTTTTACCATTATAGTGGATTTAATAATTCATTATTCATTGAGATGCCTTAAAGAGTGATTGAGATGTTTATTGCTTCAGAATGGAACGGTAACAATGTGTGCTTTGAGAAGATTGATTCTTTATGAACAAAAATTATCCTACCCATAAATTGAGATTTATTGCGATTATACATCCATTGCATTAGTGAATGACTTTGATGGAGTTATATTTGAAGTGTTTACTATGTTATATCATCGGAGAAAGGTAATGTGTTAGAGGATATCTTGACTTATAGTTCATGTTTGATAAAACTAACTGGAGAATGTTAAAGGAATTAACATTTTGAAATCTTTGTGAGTTGAGATATGGGGTGATTTTGCGATTGTGAAAACTTTAAGTTCTACTTTATTGAAGGATTTCAACTATAGAAAATTTCTAGTGGAATGAACGAGGATAGACAACCTGATTTTGTACGTTGCTAGTGATGGAACTTTAACTTTTGTGGTAGAGTATGTGGTCAACACTTAGTGGAACCAACATGTATAACGGAATTCAACTATAGATACTTGAAGAGATACACAAGACCAATTTAATTATGAACCCAAGTAAATGTAGAGTATTGAGATAAATTTGAAGAGTTACCTTTGATTTGTTGACCCGCGAAATTCTAAGCATTCAACTAAGTCCTGGAGCTGCGAATAATCTGGAAGTAGAATATCAGTGATCGGTTGGTTTGTGATGAGCCTTGAGATTTCTGAGTGGATATGAATTTATTTCGAAAAGTTTCATTGAAGGAGCTGCACTGAATAGATGAAATCAATAACGTTGACTGATAGTGGATTAGTTACCAAATCTTCTCATCCTCAGACAGATGGTCAGTTAGGAATAACCATTCAGATTCTTGAGGAGATGTTGAGAACTGGTTTAGTTGATTCTTAAAATTCAAGGGATATACTCTTACTTCTCGTGGAGTTTACTTAACATATCAGTTCTTTTGAGATTTTGGAAAGAGCTAGAGATTGAACTTGTCGTCTTGTGTTACTTCCTTCTTTGGACGATGTTTATAATATATTCCATGTTTCTATGCTCCGAGGGATGTTTATGATTCTTCTCTTGTGTGTCTAAAGTTTTAGAGGATATTGAACTCAGTATGAAGCTTCGGGATTGAAATGAAATGAAGTATCTTGGGTTATTTGAGGGCCGAGGTAAGTAAACCCTAAAATTCGGGACGAATTTTCTTTAAGGGGGAGTGATTGTAACGACCCCAAAAACCCGTCCCTATTTATTTTATATTTTTGGGGATTTTAATTTGAATTTATATGTGCATTTTATATGTTACATCATATTTTATGACTTGCACATATTGTTTGATTAAATGTGCTATTTATTTGGTTGGGTGTAATAATGGTTAAAGGGAATTATTTGATGTTAGTTGAACTTTAAGGACCTTTAAGGGAATTTAAACTCAAGGACTTTAATGGTATAAAGATAATTGAAGGGCTTTAGGGGGAAAAGGAGAATTTCTATAAAAATCAACTTAGCCTTATCCCTCCCATCTCTCTCTCTGCGAATTTCACTTACACACACACACACTAATGTATACTCCCTCTGGATTAAAAGCTTAAGGTAAGGATTGATCTTCTACAATTTTTATCATTTTATTTACTACTCTGTTTTAAAATCTAATTATATATAAATGTTCAGGGAGTTGATTAGATCTTATCTACCGAACAATATAATTTTCTTGACTCGTTTCCGAAAAATAGGTAAGTTACTAATCCCCCCTTTAAGTGTTAAAATGGTCATAATCATGCTACATATGCTTAATATGTGGTGAAATGGTGTTTTGGTATACTTTTATATATACTTGTAAATTTGGGACGGAGGGAGTAGTAATAACTTTTATTATACTTGTAAATTGGGGACGGAGGGAGTAGTAATAACTTTTATATATACTTGTAAATTTGGGACGGAGGGAGTAGTAATAACTTTTATTATACTTGTAAATTTGGGACGGAGGGAGTAGTAATAACTTTTATATATACTTGTAAATTTGGGACGGAGGGAGTAGTAATAACTTTTATTATACTTGTAAATTTGGGACGGAGGGAGTAGTAATAACTTTTATTATTATGGGTATATGCTAGATGAGGTTGGCATGGTAGTGTTGTGAAGTTATAATGATGTTGTTGTGCTTTAGGATTGGGTAACAACTTGGTAATGAAAGTGAACTTTGTTAGATTTTTCCTGAGAATTGGCCATTCTGCAGTGGAGCGGCCGAGTCAGTAAATTAGAGCGGCCGATCCCCTTATTGTCGAATGTTGAGTTCTAGGAGAGCGACCGATCAAAGTAAAGGATTCGAGCGATCCGCTCGGCCGAGTCAAGTAAGTAGAGCGGCCGAGCAGTCTGAGTTTTAACAACTTGTTTGTTTTTCGTTAAGTACTGGGCTAGGTCTTAGGCGATGTCCTAGGATGCCTAGATAATTGTTATGAGGTATCAAAATGATAGAATTGGTCCTTTGTGATCGGGTTTGACTTAATGTGATTGTGTAGATGGATTGTGTGGTGACTAAATGTCAAGATTGTGCACATTATTGTGAAAACGTGTTTACTTCTCTATGATGAGATTGTGTGGTTTCCTTCTATGGAATCATGCCCTGGTTGTTGTTTTAGCAAGTATTTATTACTGTGCTCTTTGTTGAAAGTCCAGCTGGTTTTGTGTGTTATCGAGTGGAGGTGGAAAGCATTATAGTGGCACACTAGCCAAGTTCACTATAAGGCTTTTCCACTGGTCCTATTTCCCAGGTTTGGGATGTTATCGAGCGGAGGTGGAAGGCATTGTAGTGGCATCAGTTAAGTGCACTATAAGGCTTTTCCACTGGACCTATTTCCTCAGTCCAGATTGGCCTTGGATGGGATGAACTCGCTCCCTCACGTGAGCATTTAGGGGTATGACTTTGTGTCATTTTCTCCCACTATTGTTGTTGTTATGTTATATGGTTCCGGAACCTGTTTCAGCTATTGATGCTGCCCGTTGTTACTTTGGCTCTGTTGGATATGGTTTGGTTTTCGGGATCCCGCCTTCAGCTATTTATGCTGCTCAGATGGTTTCAGACAGATGGTCTTCTCAGATGGTTATTCAGATGGTTTTCTCAGATGGTTTTCTCTGATTATCATGTTATTTTGGTAAACCTTGGCTTGGTATCCTCGTAGGAGTGTTTACTCCTACACTATGTGTTGTATGATGAGTTGGTCGTTATTTCCAACCGGTATGGGACGGTTGGCGATAGGGAGCCTCTCATATTATGTGTTATATGCTATATGATCATTTGTGACATTGTTCCTTTATGTTTATCATATAAGCATGTAATGTAGTTGCATTTTAGTAACTTACTGAGATTCATTCTCACCCCTTATTTGTTTACTGTTTTAGATAAAAGCAAATCCAGGGGATAGGACACTTTGGCACGGGAGGACGTTGAAAGTGGTAAGAGTTGGGTTTTGTTTTGTCAAGGTTACATTACATAAATGTATAACCTTTTGGGTAGAGTTTCCTTGACTTCATCGTCTTGTAACACCTATATTTTTGGATAATGTTGGTGTGAGTACATTGGTATAAAGGTTTGTAAGCCTTCGGACTAAATAGTTTCGTTTGTGAAAGTTTGTTTGAAAGTCAGTGGAAGTCTTTGAACTTCAAGTGTGGATTTGTTAAACTTTATGAAAGTATATTTCGAAAAATTTTCTAAAGGTGTTTTATAACGTCTTCCAATCGTGTCCCGAGCGTGGGGCCAAGTAGGACCACGGGTCTGGGGCGCGACAGATGTTCTGTAGGTGTACAGGAAGAGTGACCGGATTATTGGTATTAAACTTGTGGTTAGTGATGAGATTATAATTATTATTAGTGCCTATGCACCACAAGTAGGGTGGGCGCTTCTATTAAACAAGAGTTCTGGGAAGATTTAGAAGAGGTTGTGCAATGCGTACCTAGTAGTGAGAAGTTAGTCGTTGGTGGCGATCTTAATGGACATGTGGGGTTTAGTCGACACGACTTTGAGAGCATTCATGGAGGTTTTGGTTTTGGGGAGAGGAATGAAGCAGGGAACGGGATCCTGGAGTTTGCGATGGCATATTACTTGAGTATAATTAACACTTGGTTCAAGAAGAGAGAATCACACTTGTTGACCTATAGAAGTGGAGGTACTGCACGTCAGATTGACTTCTTCTTAGTAAGAAATGCTTGTAGAAAGAGTTACACTGACTGCAAGGTTATTCCAGGTGAAAGTACTGCAACTCAACATAGACTTGTGGTAATTGATTTTCGAAGTAGGAGAATTTAAAGGAAGAGAAAACCACTAGTGGAACCTAGAATCAAGTGGTGGAGGCTTCAAGGGGAGAATCAACAGAGATTTCTAGCTAAGATGGCCACTACTGGTATTTGGTCGGGTAATATGGAGGATATGGATATAGATTCAACCTGGACTAAGATGGAGCATACCATAAAGGTGGTGGCAAGAGAAATTCTTGGAGAATCTAAAGGAAGTGTGCCACAAAGTAAGGACACATCATGGTGGAACGAGGAAGTAAAGCAAGCGATAAAGAGCAAGCGAGAGTGCTATAAATTATTGGGAAAATGCAGGAGTGAGGAGAACTATGAGAGGTATAAGGAGGCTAGAAGAGAAGCAAAGAAAGCAGTAAAAGATGCAAGAGCAAAGGTGAATCGAAAACTTTATGATAGATTGGATACAAAAGAAGGGAAAAAAGACATCAATAGACTTGCTCGTATGAGGGATAAGAGGACACGAGACATTGGGAGGGTTAAATGTGTTAAGGATGTAGACCAAAAAGTGTTGGTCAGGGATAAAGAGATAAAAGATAGGTGGAGTTCGTACTTCAATACCTTGTTTAATGGCAATCAAGAGCAGGATATTGGAGATATAACTATCCGTTCGAGTATGATTAATCGAGATTTTATGCGGCGAATTCAAAAGGGTGAAGTGGAAATGGCGATGAAAAAGATGGGATTAAAGAAAGCCGTAGAGCCGGATGGAATACCAATTGAGGTGTGGAGATGTTTTGGGGAGAGGGGAATAGATTGGTTAACAACATTATTCAACAGGATATGGAGAAGTAACACAATGCCATTGGAGTGGAGAAAAAGTACCATAATCCCTTTGTATAAGAACTAAGGTGATGTCCAAGATTGTGCCAACTATCGAGGGATCAAACTAATGAGCCATACTATGAAACTTTGGGAAAGAGTGATTGCACAATGGCTAAGAAAAATTGTGAATATTTCTGATAACCAATTTGGATTTATGCCCGGCAGATCGACTATGGACGCAATCTATCTTATGAGACAAATCATAGAGAAATATCGAGATAAAAAGAAAGATTTGCACATGGTTTTCATTGATATGGAGAAGGCGTATGATAAAGTGCCAATAGAGGTACTTTGGTGGGCGTTAGTAAAGAAAGGCGTTTCAAAGAAATATATTGATATTATTAAGGACATGTATAATGGAGTTAGTACTAGTGTACGGACAAGCGTTGGGAAGACAGAAGAGTTCCCTATCACGATTGGAGTGCATCAAGGCTCTGCACTTAGTCCCTTTCTCTTTGCCCTGATAATGGATGAAGTGACGAGGTCAATCCAAGATGATATTACATGGTGTATGTTGTTCGCATATGATATTGTGCTAATTGATGAGAGAAAAGAAGGTGTTGAAAGTAAATTGGAGTTGTGGAGACGCACTTTGGAATCTCGAGGTTTTAGGTTAAGCAGAAGCAAAACTGAATATATGGAGTGTAAATTTAGCAAAGTTGGAAGCAGAGAGGCAGGAGTAATCACATTCGATGGAAAGATTGTCCAAGCTTCCGAGTTCTTTCGCTATCTTGGATCTATTATCCAAAAAGATGGAGAATTGGATGGAGATGCGGCTCATAGGATTAAAGCAGGTTGGTTGAAGTGGAAGAGTGCCACGGGGTTTTTTTGTGATCGTGGCATGCCAAATAGATTAAAGGGAAAATTCTATCGTACGGCAATTAGGCCTGCACTGCTTTATGGCACTGAATGTTGGGCCGTGAAAGAGTGTCATATTCATGTTAGCCGACCCCAAATTATTTTGGGACTAAGGCTTTGTTGTTGTTGTTGTTGTATAGGGGTTGCAAATTGGGTGTTTTGGGTTTACCAATTAAAGTTAAAAATTCATTGGATACCCGGATATTTTAATTTTAATGGGTAAAACCAAAACACCAAGTTTGTCGCCCCCTACTTCCGTACGACGTATTATTAAATTCCCCTTCAGCCTACAACAACCTTACTCGCTTCATTTCACTATTCGTAATCTCTCTCCTATAACACCACCCCCTCCCCGGACTCTCTCTTTCTCTAACCCATAACCGATCTCTGCTATTCAAGCTGGCTGTACGGAAACCCTAATTTCTTCTGGTCCACAACCACTATTCTGCAAATGCCGTCAATTCGCTTTTCAGAACACATTCAATTAACCCTGGTTTCTCTTATTCCTAGCTAATTTCTCTTTGAACTACTACAAACTTTGACTTTTATTCCTTTCAAGCCTCTCTCTACATTATTCATTGTTTCCGGTAATCGCTGTCAATTTTTGGAATATTTTTTTTTCTTTCCCGGAATCCAATTCGAGACAAGAAGCAAGCTGCGGTGAACGGTTTCATACTCTAGAAAAAGGTTTCTAGATAGTCGGTTTGATTTTATTCTCGAAGAAGTTTCGTTTCGTTTGACTTTTAAGAATTTTATTCATATACAGTATAATTTTGATTTATCTACGGGAACTGTACAAGGAAGGAGAAAACTGTGATTTGTTTGAATATATAATGATTGAATTCAGACGGTATTCAGAAGGAGAAGAAGCAAGTTCCGAAGCGTTGAATTCAAGCCAAAGTTCGATGAGTAGCGATAGTTGTCCTAGCTTTAGCCGTTTATCTTTTGAAGCTCTGCCTCCGCCTCCGATGTACTCGCCGGAAAATCTCATACTGAAGCCACACCGGTCTTGCGAGTCGTCTTGGCAAGCTATTCGCTCGGCGGCGTTTAGGCGGAAAAGCAAAAGCCATGGTGGATGTGGAGGTGGGCTCGGTTTCCGTGACTTTAGCCTCGTTCGCCAAATCGGTAGCGGTGATATCGGCAAAGTGTACTTGTGCCGGCTTCGTAACGGCGATACGGACGACGGCGGCGGCGAGGATGATCGGCGAGTTTATGCCATGAAGGTTGTTGATAGACAGGTTTTGGCTCTGAAGAAGAAGATTCAAAGAGCCGAAACAGAAAAGAAAATCATGAAAATGCTTGATCATCCTTTCTTACCTACACTCTACGCTCAATTCGAGGCCTCACATTTCTCTTGCGTCGTAATGGAATACTGTTCCGGCGGCGATTTGCATTCTCTCCGCCACAAACAACCGCACAAACGCTTCTCTCTCAGCTCCGCCAGGTACATTTTCTCTTTCCACATATAGATACACACTTCTGTATATCTATCACGTAGTAAGTACTACTAGTAATTATAGAGATTTATGAATTGCAGTACGTCGTTTAGGAAAAAGCTGATTTGTATGAACTTGTGCATGTGTTGAATGATCGATTATGTGTCGTTTTGTTTGGTTCTGTTGCAAAAGCCTCTTTATCTCTGAGATGTTACGTCAGTTTCTGCTCTGCAAAAAGACTAATCAAATTTTCCGGGAAAATTATTTTTGGCTTAGCCGCAAATTTCCATTAATCGGTCAATTTTCCGTTAATAGAATTCTCCTGTTTTGGTTAACATTTCAAATCCAAGTTACCGGATTTGGTATTGCTTCTAGCTTTATCCTTCGAAGCAAGTAGTCAGCAGTTTCCGAGAAAATTACACATACACGCATTTACTACTGTTTGGTTCCCGAGAAAATGAAGGAAAATTATGGATTCTGTTTGGTTCCCAAGAAAATGAAAGAAAATTATGGATTTGGATTAGTAGTATGATTTTTTTTACTTTCTTTGACTTTCTTAACACAATTTAATTTAAAATTGACTTGAAAATTAAAGTTATTGCTACTCTATTTTGTTTTTCAGGTTTTATGCAGCCGAGGTATTAGTTGCTCTAGAATATTTGCATATGTTGGGGATCATTTACAGAGATTTGAAGCCTGAGAATGTATTGGTCAGATCGGACGGCCATATTATGCTGACTGATTTTGATCTCTCACTTTGTTCCAATGCAATCCCAGCCGTTCAATCTCCTGAATTGTCTCCTGATCCTTCATCGTCACCGGTAGGGCCACGTACGTTTTCTTGCCTTCCCGGCGGGTTTTGCCGGTCAAAGAAGATCCAAACCTTATCAAACAACCGCCTGTTCGTCGCTGAGCCGGTGACCGCCCGGTCATGCTCTTTTGTGGGGACACACGAGTACGTGGCACCGGAGGTAGCTTCCGGTCGATCCCACGGGAACGCCGTCGACTGGTGGGCGTTTGGGGTCTTCGTCTACGAAATGATCTACGGCTGTACACCGTTTGCGGGTACAACAAACGAGTCTACGCTGCGGAACATAGTGAAAACCCCTCTCACGTTTCCTTACGCGCCGACGTCTGGGCGTGAGATGCAAGCGCGTGATTTGATAAAAGGCTTGTTGAATAAGGATCCGGATAGCCGACTTGGGTCGAAGCGCGGGGCGGCTGATGTCAAGACCCACCCGTTTTTTAAGGGCTTGAACTTTGCCCTTATACGGTCAGTGACGCCACCAGGGATTTCAGGGATTGGGAGACAGAAAACGACAACGTTGCGTAGTCATGGTGCGAGTGCAACGGCGCCGTTTGATTTCTTTTGATTATTTCTTGCTTGAACGACGGTGACAATTTAGCAGCGGGATTGGTGGCATGTGCATGCCTTTTTCTCGTTAGATTTTGGCATAAACGTACTATTAGCATTAAGTTTAGGAAAGTTAATATTTAATAATTACTCTTAATTAATTACTATCATCATCAATATTACTTTTGTAAATATTTCTATAATATAATAGACTTCATGAATAATCGTTACATAAAGAGCGGTCAATATTGATTCCCGAAAATTTAGCCAACGGTTTAAAACTTATCTCTCTTGCATGAAAACTGTCTAACCAAATACTCTATTCTCAATTTCGGATATACAGTAGTTACAACATTTGCACACTAGTTATTTATATCTCATATCTGCATAAGTTGCGCCCATTACCCCCTGGATAGCTTCTTGACCATTGGTTTTTAATTATGTTTGCTTCATATGACTGGTTGTAAATTTAATGGGAGTTTTTCTTTATAGTATGATTGTTGTTTTAGTTTTCTTTATTCTTGCCAAAATTTTGAATAGTTAAAATTTCTACATAACCCATGGACTTAATTGGGCTGTACCTCCCGGATCGTTTTTATTCATGCTCGGCTCGCTGCAACCTAGGAACCGAGTTGGAACATCCTCGTCGGTTAACTCTCAAGCAGGCCCCTTAACTTGTCCTCACGAGCACGTCTCCCTTCCCAGGTCGGACCTTGGTATGCGTCTACTCGGCACAAATGAGCTAGACTGGGACTTGGACAATATCCGCCATGAGTATAGAGATCAGAAGCCTGGTCCAATCCGCCACAAAGGCCCACTAACCAGCTTCTAGAAATCTTGCCCTAGTACGGACAAGGTGACTTACTCATGAGGATAGATCCAAATCCCTAGATTTAAGGGATGAAATCTAGGTGACGAGGGACAAAATTTTGCGGTATAAATAGGCACCTCAACCTCATTTGGCATATGATTCTCTCCTCCCTAGCTCTCACTTTCTTTCCAAGTTTTCCTTCCCAAAGAACCTCTAACTTATTCTCGCGCCGGAGGGCCTTCACCGGTGAAGCCCGACCAAGTTCACGTTTTTTCTTTCTTTTCAGGCTAAGCAAAAGCATACCAGATATCCAATCGTGGATCTGGCACGCTGATCACCTTTTTTGCTCGATCAAGTTACAATTTTTTCTTTCCCACCAAACTAAATTTCTACAAACCTCACTAGAAATAGGAAAATGTGTATTGTCTCCTTCAGCTTGAAGACTTCACCTTTCATAATGAAAAGTCAGCTTAAGATTACTCTCTATCCCCCAAAACAAACTTTCTATTTTGCCGTTTTAGTTGTTTCATTGGAAATTACCATTTTCTCAAAAATAAAAAAGATTCCCTATACTTTTTCTCTTATTCTCGCTCACAACAATTATCCAATTATAATTTCCTATCACTGTTTCTCTCTCTTTTCCACTCACACCACCTAATTTTTCAACATTTTTTTTTAATTCTCGTTCCTAAAATAAAATCAAATATTTGTTTCGAGACGAGGGGAGTATATCAGTTACATTGTTGAGAGACCTAACTATGTGTCTATATATAAATAATGGCTGAAGTCATTGGAGCCCCTTTCTAAATTAGTTTCCTGCTCAAACTCACCCCCTCTATAATTAGAAACCTTGATTAGATTGGTTCTTGATCATAGTTGATATATACGCATAATTTACTGGATATTAATGGATAATTTCAAACTTTCCTTTTACCACAATTTCAAATTTGAATAGTTTTTTATTTATCTAATAATAAAAAATTATCTATAATCAAATCTAACTAAATCAAAATTCCAATTCCTGAAAATCGTTGTTGATAAAATCTCCATTTGAATTAGCACTTAGATTACCTCCAAAATAGTCCAGCAAACCTCGAATCATATCCGAAAATTAACAAAAAATGAAAAAAAAAATCTTAAAAAATAGAACCAAATATTACACTTAATTAGGTTCAATCATATCTCAATTTCGATAAAAAAAAATAAAAAACATTTCATAAATATTATAAAGAAAATAAAAATGTCAACTACCTTGATTAGGTTCAATCATATCTCAATTCCGAAAATCACCATGCTTGATCAAATCTAAATCAATAGAAAATATATTATTAATCAGATAATTTGCAATCATATCCCAATTTTGAAAATCAGCATTTTGATGAATAGTATAGTCTATTGTAAATACGCTATTATAAATATAACCATTTTTAATTACTCATCAGGGGAAGGAAGAGAAAAAGAGTGTTGTCAAAATGTGTTCATGTTCCTCCTTGTAGAGAATACAGTAGAGGGAGGACGGAGGGATAAGGGTGAAGGCACGCAAAACGTCTACCCCTTGTTATATGCTTCTTTCTTGCTTTTAAGTGTTTGTGGCAAAGAGAAGAAATCATCTTGAAAGCCATAGGGCTCTCATTTGTTAAGATATTAATTAGTCTATGATAACACATGTTTGGATTGGGCATCTATATGAATGCTAGCCAAAGGAGTAAGACTTGCAAATTTGGATGAATGTATCTTGTTTCTGTCCTTCCTAATCAAGCTGCTTAAGTTAATGATTCTACATTGGCCAGAATTGAGTCGTCAGTCGTCACGATAATTTGCAGAAAATTTGAATTTCTGGTGTGAATACTTTATAGGTGGTTGTTAACTATCAAAAGGGTATAATGCTTGTAGCAGGAGTTTCAGATTAGGAAAAGGCCACCCAACTATTCGAGATTAGTGGTTTTGATCACTCAACTCATTTTTATTGAATTTAATAGCCTGAGCTATTTTTTTGTGCTCTTGTAGTCACTGTGACTAACTTCATCCAAAAAATTTCGTTAAGTTGCCTTGTGCTTATGCATGTGGCCTTTTCAAGAGGTAAACTAGGAAATAATTATATAAGGGTTAAAGTCATGAAATCTAAACTTTTTGGGCAAAAAAATTAAAAATCAAACCCCTAAAGCATCATTCAGACCCCCAAAATCCAATTTTCTCACCCCATAACTCCATGTTGGATTGGAAAATTGGATGAAGAAGCTTTCTTCTTCCTTGAACTCAAATCTCTCGCTCCATATTTATCGTCTTTCAACCTTCTCTAGACAGTTTTCTTTGATTGTTTCATATGTAATGACAATCAATAAAAGTCAAGGTCAATCACTGATGCAATCACTGATGCACGTTGGTTTGCTTCTTACAAGATATGTGTTCAATCATGGTAAGTTGTATATTGCTATATTTAGAGTAACTACTCGTGCTGGTTTGAAAATTATAGTATGTGACGAAGACGGAAAGACCGTAGATGAAATGGCTAATGTTGTTTACAAAGAAATTTTTCAAAAATTGTAATTATGGTGACTAAAGCCAATATTAATATTTTCATTTAATGCCTCTTATTGTATTTGATTTATTTATTTATTTTTTATCAAAGTGTTTTAGCCGTTACACTAGTTAAGAAACAAAGGCTCATGTCACTACAATTTGAGAAAAACAATTTTTTTTTTAACGATAGGGGAAAATATATTTTGAAAATGTACAGTTGTATCTTTTAAAATCATTAAAAATTGTTTTTATAAGCGGTTATATTTTTGTAGATAATTGAAGCTTATAACTTATACTTCATTTATGTCTTGAAATGATCTTCTCATTTTTTATTTTCTGTTGTCCCAAAAAGGTTTTTCCATTTGAATAGTCAAATGTAAAAATAATTTTGGGACGGAAGGAGTATAAAACACGATATGAGTCACTAATATGTAACAATCTTTAACTACTATCGCTAACGGTCTAACACTCTTTAACACTACCGCTAACACTCCTTTAACATACACATACTGATACGCTTTAATATTACCACTGACACTCTTTATTAAAACACACTAGGACTGATTACACTACTCTTTAACATTATCACTGACACTCTTCATTAAAACACATTGTGCCTTATTAACACTACAACTAACAATTTTAGACATGTATTGACACTATCTGACACTGACACTTATTAACAAGTGTTAAAAGTTTAAATTTAAATGTTTGTACGTGTCAATGTAAATTTTATAAGTCTCAGTACGAGTGACCAACATTAATTTAATAACTTAATTTTTCGTTTTTTGTCAATATACCCCCTCCGTCCCAAAATGATCTTCTCATTTTTTTCGACGTTACTACGAAGGAACTTTGAGCAATGATTTCAAGTTGATTAAATTATCCTAATGAAAATCTAAAACTTGTTATTGATACACCATCAACAATACTATCAATAACAAGGTTTAGATTTTCATTATTATAATTGAATCAACTTAAAATCATTACTCAAAGTTCTTTCGTGGTAACGTCAAAAAAAGTGTGAAGTTCATTTTGGGACGTAATGAATGATTTTTCAAATGTTAAACCTCGATCACATATATTTTTATACCTCGTAGGACTCCTCCAATAATTATGGAATTCGCTACCCTCCAAACTCCAAACATTTGAAAGCTAAGTATCAACCAATAAACATTTGGAGGGCCGAATTGGACAATAAAATAAAAAAGAAACATGTGGAAGACTGGTTTAATGCCGGAAAAAATAACAACAAACTCAAACCTAAAACATGAGCCCCCCTTAACTGTCTACACCATATAAACTCTTTAACGAACCTCTGTCTCTAAATGTGTGTCTGAATTTTATTTTAAGGGACATCTGAAAATCTCAACTCTCTAAATGTGTGTCTAAATTTTATTTTAAGGGACATCTGAAAATCTCAACTCTATGTACAATTTAGTTAGTGATAAAGATTTATATATAATCTTAGTAATCTCATTTCCAAACATTTAGTTTTCCACGTATAAAGAGACCGGTGATTTTTTTTTTTCAAAAAAAAAAAAAAAAAAACATTTAGGGACAAAATTATGTTAAAAAAAGACACTCATTTTAAGACAAACGGTTTTTTGAAAATAGACACTCATTTAGGGTTAGGGGCAGAGGGAGTATTATTTATCAGTTACTCATTTATTTATTTATTTTGTTCAAATCATTGGACAAAAAAGTGAATAAAAATCGAATTTTGAAAAGGACGAGGTGGTGGGAAATATGTATTCAATAATATGCTCCCACCTAATTAACAAAAGCATGATCGAATGGGGTATGGATTCCCTACAATTCCCCCACCTCCTTGTACTAGTTCTGACTCCACAAATGTTTCAAAATATTTTATTTTTTAAAATGTTGTATTTTGTAGCTTTTTCTTTAATGATTAACATATTAATTTTAAGGATTAGAAAATGATCCTTTCAAAAAAACAAAAACAAAAAGGATTAGAATATGCTAGGTTCTCCTCCGTTGTTGAGAGTCTATGTTTATTTGTTGATTACTTATTTTTGAAAATGCAAATGACGAATTTTGCATTATCTCACAACAAATAGGTGGTTGTTGTTCTTAGTACACTAGGATGCTTTATGAATTTTAAGATGTTTGATGGGCGTGTAGTTGTCAACCCGGATTCTCTAGTATGTCCAAGCTCAGCGCAAAATATTATCAGAATGGAGATTATTTAAATGCCGGATAGAGGCAGTTTCCAAGTTTTACTTTGAGTGTAATTCGAACGTGTCAAACTTTCGATAAAAATATTTGTAGTTCAGGATATAAAACATTTACTCATATTTGGGGGTGAGTCTTCGATTTTGTGGTGTGTTATTTCTAGTCTTATTATACGAATGAATTTGATTTATTGTTTGTTTGTTTGTTTTTTTTTTTTTTTTTTTTTTTTTTAAAGGACCATGTGATTCATCTTCTTGCCTGGCTAGGCTAACTAGACATCAAAAAGAAAAGAACAAAAAAAAAAAAAAAAAAAAAAAAGGTCTCAAGAGTTGCATTAACAAGATCGATTGGGCCGTAATTTGGACGGGTTAAGGATGAGCCCAATAGGCAAACACATGGGCTGTCCATGTGACCACTGCCAACCACGCACCTCTCGCCCACCTCTTTAAAATTGTTGTCTCCCATCCCTACTGTCCCCATCACCCTCCCCTTTTCCCTACCCCAACATTATGGTATTCCTTTCCACAAATGGATAAACATATTGATTGTGATACTGCCTAATTAATTAAATTGTCATATAAATTTATAAAAATAAAATCAGTTAAATATGTTTTGGACTTTCTTTTGTTTGTCAATAATACATCATCTATCAATAGTATGTGGCAAGCTTCTAAAAAACGCTAGGCGGTCGCTAGGCACCGCAGGGGCGCCTGGCGCTTAGGGATCTAGGCGGGGCTGAGAATTCATAAATAACTATAATATCCTAGACGAGACCTAGGCGTTTCATGAACGCCTAGCGCCTAGGCGGCCTAGACAGGGGTCTTTTAGAACACTGGTATGTGGTGGTACACTCAATTTTTACTTAATAATTCCTACATATGTCTAGAGTTCTCCATCTTCTTATTTAATTTTCGGGCAAATGAAAAATAAAGGTTGTTTAAAATTTGAGGTCGTTTGTAGAAAGGGGTGTGGTAAAAGGCTTTTCGACAAAATTGTCAGATTTTTTTAGTCAAATCAACATGTGTCGTGAACATGTTGACTTTAATAAAATTAATGTTACTCTTTTTAGGATGAAATGAATATTTGAAATTTAATTGGATTAGTAATATAGTTAGTGTATTGGTCATATCCGTCTTAAAGTACTTTGATAAGAAGGAAAATTTATATATTTTATTATTAAATTAACCCATTTGTCATACTCACAACAATTATTTATTATTATTCCCTACACTGCTTTCTTTCTCATAACTTCATTTTTTTTTTTTTTAATAAAAAATCGTGTAAGACTTTAAGAGCGCTTTTTATTTCCGTGAGCCCGTTAGGCTGTTAGCTTGTGTAAAGTTGAAACCATGGATAAACATTTTGGGCCTTTTATTTTGAAGACAGTACAACCTTTAAAATTTGTAGCCCCTATAATATTGGAGTATAGGCGATGATGGAAAAAACCAACAGCCCATGGATAAACATCTTGGGCCTTTTAAGTTGAAGTTTTAAGCGTTTACTCCCCCGGCTCACTATGTTTGGCCACCAAACAAAATTTCGTAGTTTAAGAAGCTTCAATTAATATCTTGTTCAATTTTTATATTTCGTATTATACCCTTTTTTTTTAATATTAATTAGGATGCATGTACATGAGAATATGTGTCTTGTTTTTATACCAACTATTATTAATTATTAAACTTAAATAAGGGTATGATAGGAAAATAATGAATACATTTGCATTGGTTTTATAAGTGACCGAACAAAATGAGACAAATAAAAATAGAAATGTGGCCAAACATAGTGAGACGGTGGGAGTAGTATTTTTAAATTTTCGCTTTAATACATTTATTAATTAGGAGTCAATCTTATGAAAAATCTGTTTTACATTAAGAGATTTTGTTTTACATTAAAGGATGGAAACATGTTTTACACTAAAGCGAGTGTATAACAAGTTTTTCTTGAGATTTTGCACATTAATTAGTCGGTAAGCAGAGTATACTCCATTTAATAATTTGTATTACGTACGTACTTAATTATTACTCCGTCTCAGTTTAAGGTTCCTAGTTTGACTTTGCACGCTTATTATGAAATTAAGTGAAAAACAAAGGAAAATGGGTCAACAAAAGTAGGGAGGTGAGGATATAATTGTCCTAAACACTATTCATAAAGCAAATGAGAGAAAAGAAAGTTAGGTAAGTATTGGTTTTCCTGTAATAAATTAACTTTTTGAGAACAAGATTCTCCAAAGCACTATTCATATTTTTCAATTGAATAAAGCAACTAAAAACCTTAAGCTGGGACATACCAAAAAGGAAAGTAAGAACCTTAAACTGAGACGTATGGAGTATAATTTTTAATTGACATACTCTTTCTGTTACATAATAATGGACCCGGAACCGCTCCATCCAAGTTAACTCCACCCCTCCACCCAACGGCTCCGATCAAGGCCACATAGGCGAGCGGTTTGGGTGTGCGGCTAAGATGATTTCAATTTTTTGTGGGTCCCACCGAGTTCGGACACATCTCAACCGTTGGGTGAAGCTAAAATGAGGTGGCTCCAATTGAAACCATTGGCTGGAGCTAACTAGGGGGTCCAGCGGTTCGAAATCCCATAATATTTTGTTTAGATTAGTTGAACTTTGACTAGCATTTTATGTTAAACTATTAATCTCTATAAAAAAATAAAAAACTTATTAAATCACTAATAGAAACGTTATCAATAACTATTTGTTAAATTTTATGAAAATAAATAATTTACATAAAATGTAAGTCAAAATTCAAATAAACTTGACTAAGAATAACCATTATTATATTATTATTAGACATGTGGAGTATATTTTACTATTAAACAACTTCATTCACTAAAACAGTTAAATAAAACCTCCATTTAACTATTTTATTTTACTTTATGTAATTAGTTGTTTTATATTTTCCTTTATTTATTTATTATTATTTTTTTTTTTTGCCAAATTACAACTTTTCAAATACATATGGGAGGGGGTTCGAACTGTTGATCTTTCAAAGAGAAGCCAAGGGCCCATGCCATTGAGCCAAAGGCTTCATCGGCTTTTTTAAATTTTAAAACAAATGATTAGGTCTTTTATATTTTTTTTAAAATTATTTTCTTGATTCCTTCAAAAAGAAGAAGAAGAAGAAAAAAAACCACTCAAGATCCGTTTGTTCGGATCCATAAGCAAAACCAAATGATACGGCACAGATCAGATTGGATTCGATCCACGAACAAACTTTACGCTGATAGATTTGAGTCCGTTTCTCCCCAGACGGGTCTTCAACATATTGAGACCTACAACCACAACATCAAATCAGTTTGTTCTTTAATATTCGTGACTTCTTTTTATAACTTACAGTATGTATTACTCCATTAGCTACAAGTCTATTGAGTTATTGTAATACTTCAACCCACATCGGAAAGATAGAGGCTTTGATTGTGATATATAAGCCTCCACTATACTACCATTGAGCACCGATAACATCCATGACTTTTGGGTGGGCATGTGGTAAGCCAAGTGGACCCAGTTGTTTGTGATCAGTGGGCCAGTGAGCGGTGCTTATGTAATGGGCTGGGTCTCTGGGCTCGGGTCGTTACAGTTATCATTTGACCAACTCAAATAGCTGTGAGAATGAAGAACGCCACCTATCATTCTAAGCGTATTAGAGGTACAATTTGCATATACTTATCATCCTGTGAGTTATATACTCTTAAAATTTTGTTCAGCTTGTATACGTGGTGAGGTCAATGTTGGAGTAGCAACAGGTCATGTGTCAAACCGATGGATCTCGTACATTAAATCAGTTGTCATCAAATATGTTTTCACCAAATTCACAAATAATACCCATTTGCTGAAATGCGCCATTACTTTTCAAAATTATAAATAGATCCTCTTGATTATGTCGATCAGTCATGGATTTCACTAAAATCTTTGTTAGAGACATAATCACATTGTTGCATTTTGTCGCTTCAAGTTTGAAAATGCCTAGTAGTTTGCTAAATTTTTAGTTTGAAGTGTTTTTTTCTCAGATTTAGAAATTCGTTGCATTTTAGTAATGATTATTAAAGAACGGCGAGCGTCAGGGTTCAATCTCTCTTTTCACCACATATCTCATACATTGTACTTCCTCCGTCTTGCTTTTAAGGTTTTTAATTTCTTTTTTAGTCTGTCGCAATCTAATATTCTTACTTTACTTTGTTACCTAAAATGTACAATGAGAACCACATGTCATTCTTACAACAAAAATACTCAACTCACTTTTTCTCTCATACTTTACTTTTTATAATTGCAACACTTACTCTTTTTTTTTTCTCCTTAATTCTCGTACTACCTCTGTCCTTAAATGAGTGTCCAAATTTTATTTTAAGGGATATTTGAAATATCAACTTTTTGTACACTTTGGTGGCAAATATTCATATACTCTCTTCGTCCCATTTTAAGAGTAAAAAAATGTGTGAGTTCAAGAATTAAGAAAAATGTGATGTGTTGTGAGTGTTTGATAGTTGGATAGGAGAGAGAAAGTGGGGTAGAGAAGAATTAGTGGATAATTGTTGTGAGTATGACATGTAGGACCCACTTTCTATTTTAGGATTTTGACTCTTAAAATGGGACATCCTTTTAGGAAAATTTTGACTCTTAAAATGGGACGGGGGAGTATAATCTTGTAATCTCCTTTCCAAACATTTAGTTTTGCACGTATAAAGAGACCGGTGAAAAAAAATTCGAAAAAAAAAAACATTTAGGGACAAAGTTATGCTAAAAAAAAACACTAATTTTGGGACAAAGATTTTTTGAAAAATGGACACTCGGATCGGAGTACTAGAAGGCTGCAAAATCAGAAGTCTCCTCCAGGTTCCATTTATGTCAAAACAAAAAGTGAACACCTGTAAGTGTAAATTACAACAACAGAGTAATTAAACCGGTAAAAGCTCTTCCCTTCCCTTCCCTTCTCTTCTCATAGATAGAAAATAGATATATAGATTTGAAGTGACGAACACACACATACACACACACAACAGTTTCCATCTGATACTGACACCACCGACGACGTCAACCCAATTTCCCCCCTGCCAATTTCTCAGGTTAACTCCCTGATTTCAAACCCTAGCTAGCTTATTGATTTCCTTATCCTCTTACTTTTTCTACTTTCTGTTCTCTCTTGTTCGTTACTGTGAATTATTAGTATACAGTTTAATTTCATGCCTTTCCAAATGAAGAGAATTGGTTTGATTTTCGTTAAAATCTTGTTTCTTCAGCTGCTTAATGGTGAATTTGGTGAAACTTACTTGCGTTTTATGCATATTTATTCCGTTTGGACTTAGATGTGTCGAAATTAATATGTCCATCATTTGAGCTTCTGGTAAAATTGTGATTTTTGATGTATTTTATTATGAGTTTGTTTTTGGTAAACTTTTGGATTTGGTTGTTTATACTGTATGATTTACTAAGTTACTCCACTTATTAGATTCTTGGTTTGGTTTGGTTTCTATGAATTCATTGCATCGCATTTCGTAGCAAGGTGATTAGCATTATTTAGTTGACTTTTACTTTCCATTGAGCTTTGGTACATTTGCATACCGATCCATCTATAGCAAATAGTACTATGTCCGTTCAAAAATGGCTGTCCATTTTTAGTTTTTAAAGGAATTTAAGGAAATATATTTATCTAATTTTCTTTTCGTTGACATAATACATAAATAGGTTTAGTCTTTACTTTACTATCATTGCCAATGCAAATCAGGGGATAATTGTTAACTGTTGAATTTGACAACTTCAGTATTCAATGAACACTCCTGACCTTAAAGAGCAGATGCATGAAATGTATAGCTGTCTTTGGAGTTGAAAACTGTGATTCATCGCTGAAACTTATTGAATTGCACTTGTAAGTTTGTTTCTTTCCAGTGAGCTTCCGCTGATCATGCTTTAGAGCCAACTCAACTGTGTATGCCATGATCATTGCATAGTGACAATCTACTATTACTTTGAAAAGGATGAAGCATTTTAATAGAAAGATAAAGTAGTAATACTGGAATATTTTCTTGAGTTCTTCAAGATATTATTTATTATATCTGGATGATTTGGGATTCAAGGTTCTTGATAGCGATATCTAAGTACGGTAGTCTACTTAACATGATCATAACAGGTTTTCTTCTTTTTTTACTTAAAAGTAGTAAGCTCATTCACTCAGTTTTCCTAAAACATCCAAGAAGTACAGTATTTCAAGGACTTAAAAGTGCGCTCTCACGATTAAAGGTGTTATATATGAAGTCGAAACCTGATAAACGTTTCAAAAATATATTCAAAGCCTGCTCTTATGCTTTGTATAATATGCTTGTAAGTTTCGGCTTTTAGCTGTCATGTTTTTTTTTTTTTTTTTTTTTTTAAATAGGCAATGGAGGGAATGAGCTTAAAAAAATAAAAGTAACTACATTGAATGTGGTGAAGCAACTAATGTGAAACAGGAGAGAAGGACGTGTAATTAAGATATTGCTTTGAGTTCTGAAGAATTTTCCCTCTATGTTATTGCAAGGTTATTTAGGTACAGATGTTTGCAATAATCTTTACTGACTACTATAAATTCAAGCTGCTGAATGGTGTTATTTAGAGACCGCTAATACAACGTAAAAGGTTACTTCCTATTTTTCTTTATCCTATTGGTTTGGGGATGCCTATGTAAAGGTGCTTAGATGTTGTGAAATGTAAATGTCATAGTTTGGATAAGTTGATACGGCATTCACAGTTTTTTATCCTCCAAAACTAGGTATTTTACCATTAAAGAGGATTTGCTATTTTATTAAGTCTTTTTGTCAACAGTTAGTTTAGGCTTTATTTTCTGTACTATCCAATTCCCTAGTTCAATGGTACTACCTCTTTTTTCTACTCTTCTTATTCTTCTCTTACTATTCTATCTCTTTGACATTTTTCTACATGTTTCCTCCTGTGTTCTTTCTCATCTTATTCTTCTTGTTTAATACTACTCTTATCTCTTCCACTTTCTCTATCTCTCTCTCCCTCCCACCCTACCTCACCTTGGGGTTCTGCATCCTGATGAGGTGAAAAATAAACATGGATTTGTGAAGGATGTTTTATCGTGAATTTACTGTGACACCATTCTTTGTAGGACTAGGGATTTGTTTTGGGGCTAAAATTCGATCTAATTGGCTGTGTTTGAGGTTTTATTTCATCTTGAAAACTGATGGATATCCATCAAGGCATGGTTTGGTTGGCCATATTAATTAGATTGAGCCTAGATGAGATATAGACGCTTTCTTCAGCGATTTGAAAGGCCAGATATGTAACCAAATATTTTATTTCTGCAAATACATACTAAATGTGTCTCTGTAGTCTAACGCTGTCAACCTTTTTCCTTCTCTCTATGGTTAGATATATTTTGTCGGGAGAATGGGAAAATTACTGAACCGTGCAGTGTACCGGGTCTTAAAAATCAATTAATGAAACGTAGTATCTAGTTCCGACATTGCTTAACGTACTTTGACAATTATTTTCAATTAATGCAATGTACAGAGTTTTTTATGGATGACGTTAAATTTGTTTAACGGAATGCTGAGGTGGATAAAAAGTACATAAATGGCTAGTCCACCTAAGAACAAAACTAACACTCGTTAAACTATAGTATAACAAAGTAGCTTTAAAAAAACTAAGTAATCAGGGAACCATCTCCCAGCCCACCGTTTCAAGTTTCTTCCAAACTCCATTGATTCCGGCAACCCTTCCAACACCCGCTTCCCCTTCACCCAAGCATCTATCCTATTCCCTCAACTCTACCCTCACTTCTCCCCCTCCATCCTCAACTTATAACCAAACCAGCCCCGAAAGACGAGGGAATCAAGCACCAACCAATAAGTGGCGAAATCAAATTATATTAAAGCACCCAACACGCGATTTCAGATCAGATTAAGATATTACATGTCTTCTCTTTTGGATTTCAAAGATTGGTGAATATATCTATTTGATTTTATGATTAGGGTCTGTAAAATCCTTTTTTTTTTTTTTTTTTTTTTTTTTCGTTTGTGTGTACTGAATTTAGGGTTTCATTTATTGTTTCTAAATTCATAAAGAGAAGCCCTAATTTGTGGATGATTTGCTTCTCTTCTTCACTGAGCTCGGTACCACCCTCTATCTCCTCTTTATGTTGATTAAAATTTGTTTGTGTGTGTGTTGGATTCTTTTGAACTGTGGTAGAAGTGGCTTTGTTAAATTGAAGAATGGGCTGGTGTTGGTCGAATTTGTTAGGGATGGCAGATGGGGTGGTGGTGGGGGTTGGGGAGGGATGATGGAGGAAGTTTCCGTTTTTTTTTTTTTTTTTTTTTTTTTAAACAAAAATTTAAAATTTCATCCCAAAAATTGCTGACTAGGTTAACCAGATAACACATCAGCTGCCACATCACCATTTCATTAGGATTTTAAATGGTGTTAGGAGTTGTTTTTTTTTTTTTTAGAATATTGCATTATTTGATAGTCATATGAAAACTACATATCATAATTTTAGAACTAACAAGTAGGTTGCATTAATTGATGAAAATTAAGTACTACGTTGCATATATAGGTCGTTCGGCCTCCAGAAAATTGATGGGTATCAAACAAACGAACTGCTCCGGTCAGATATTAAATTTATCAATAAACAACGTGTGAGACTGTAACTTATAACCTGTCAAAATATGCTGGCATGGTTTGTTTGGGTGTATTTTTCTGTTTACGTGTATATATGAAAGAATCATACTTAATCTCAGTTGTATTTTATGCTGACTTTGTTCATACTATTTGCTCTGTCAGATCTGTATTTGGTGATTCTCGGGTCCATCCAGCACCATGCCATCCTCTGCTCGATCTGGTATATGTTATACTAGAATTTATCATATTCATGTTTTGTATGTTTGCTAAATTTCTTTTCAACAGAAGATTTTTTTGGCCCAGCCATGCAAAATACTTGGCGTTGTTTTCTGGCTTCAACGGGGAGGGGGGGGGGTCGTATGATTTAAGAAGGTCCCAATTCAGTAACGTGGAGATGTTCATTTTCCCCCCATTTTACTTTCTGTTAGATTCTGTGTAGTCTCAGGATCCCTTCAATTGCTAGATGGTAAAGGTATTGATTCAAGGTCTTAGTAGTAACGTCCATTGTGATTGATTAATATTCTCTTATTTTTGACAAGTTTAGTTGAACCTTCCTATCCTTTACACTAGAAATATTTATGAATGAATAGTTCAAGGTCACTTAACTTACCATCAGTTTTCAATTGGCAGTCTGCCGATTGCCAAAAAAAAAAAAAAAAAAAAAAACAGAATCAGATCTTAGCAGCCTGCCAATCTCTTACTAAACTAGTCTATGAGGCACCTCAGGGCTACCGCACACAATCACAACAGTTCAAAGGCTGCACTCTTGCTTCAATATTTCTGATATTACACTTGGATCAGATGCACTAAAGGGTAAATTAGCACTGCTCCAAAATCGTCTGTCATTTTTCTCTTTGCCAAAATCTTTACATCTGAAGAATGTCTTCAACTGGGGCTGACCCCAGACACTGCAAAGAGATGCCTGTACAATTGCCATGCCATGTGTTATTGCGTCTTCTTAGCCTACAAGCATTAAGCACACAAGTGCCCAGACTGGATACATTCTTAGGTTATCTTCTTTCTCTGCAATCGTTATTGTAGAGATTTCCATGAATAAGAAACCAAACAAAAGCTTTACTGTAACCCATATGAATCAGAGGGAAGGGCAGGGAAATGATCGAGCGACTGATGAAACCATGATGACTGATTATCATAAAGACCCAAAGACTTGAGGTTCTAAATGCATCTATCGGCATATCTACCGGAGGGAAGTTTTGAGAAGAAAGAAAGACGAGTTCATTAACTTCTTGATCATCAGGACTTCTAAATAATTGGGAATCCAGTGATGGGTATTCTTGTCAGAGCACATTACACTAACATTAATCCACACCTTAGTTGTTCTCACACCCAATCTTTTTCCTTGTCAGCCCTAGTTGATGGAATGGTTCTTTAAATTATGTACAGTGAAATCTATTTTTTGCGTTCTCTCAAGTAAAACCAGAGCGGCACCTACACCCCTCCTTACTCTCTTTGTTACTTCTATAAGAACAATGATAGGGGCTCACATCATATTTCTGGATGACTGACCTGGAAAATTTATTACATTTGCGAGATACTCCGTTTTGATTAGTCTATCTTCTGATTAGGGATGACAACGGGTCGGGTTCGGGTTTGCCTTTAACCGAACCCGATCCGTGAGAATTAATCTTTCACCCGAACCCGCCCCGCCCCGAGATTTATCAAACCCGTGCCCGCCCTTCCTTTCCGTTGGCAAATGTAAAAAGCACAAAAAAAAGGGCTTCAGCCCAATCAATCTAAGCCCAACTTAACATTACTACCTGCAACTCAAATGAAAGGAAACCACTCACAGACTTTTACTACTTGCTGGAAACTTCAACTAGGAATGGAAAATAACACCAGTTCACTTACTACCATACATATCAAGTCCACAAACTCCATACTTGCTGGGCACTAAAAAACATCTAAAAAGTGGCAATTAAACAAACTAAAAAAACTAGTACCCTTACGCTAAATGTTACGATCTCAAACAAAATAAGTTTCAAATATTACAATGCCAAATAAAACAATTCTTCAAATGTCACAAACAAATTTCACAAAGCTTCAATCCAACTTCCACCATCTCTAAACCAAGCCGGGAATCTCAAACCTACATGAATAAAAATAAATAACAATTAATTAATAATACTAAGAGAGTCAACAAATAATTAAGTTAAGCTATACTTACTCGATCAAACATCACTATCTTCATTGCAAGTTGCCATATTTTCCTCCACCTTCAAAGAGAGTCCTACATTCAAAAAGTGATTAGAACATACGAATAAAATTAATAATTTACAAAAACGAAAAGATATCAAATTTGAATAGTTACCGATATTTTCATTTCGAAGCCAATTTTGAGCACACATCAATGCTTCTAATGTATTAGGGGCCAATCTACTCCGATGTGGGCTAATCAATCTTCCACTTGTGCTAAAAGCCGACTCCGAAGCAACAATTGTAACTGGGATAGCGATTATGTCCCTTGCCATTTTTTGTAAAGTTGGAAATTTAACACCATTTGTTTTCCACCATCCCAAAATATCAAAATTAGGAGTTCTTGGCAACACTATCTCTTCCAAATAATGGTCCAATTCCGATTTTGCATCGATTTGACTAGAAGTAGTACTAACAAACATGTCAAAACCCAAAAGAGAGTCATCCGCAATCGAACCAAGACACGAAGAGTTGGAAGAAGATGTTCCACCAACAACATTTTCCCTTGAATGTCCCTTACTTTGGTACTCATTTAACAAATCATAACAAATGTCCCGAACTTTTTCAATCTCAAAGGAAGCCAACTCACCATAAATAAGGGGTAGAAAGTACTCAAGAAGCTTTAACTTAAATCTTGGATCTAAAACTATGCAATCCCTAAAGTTAAATGACATTCACCCCAATATTTATTGTACTTCTCAATCATCCTTTTTGCCATATCCGAAATAAAGGTTTCGGAATCACTAACCCAAGTGTTTAATGCCAACTTAAGTTCACAAACTTTGAAAAAAAATTCATTCGCCGTAGGACAAGAAGTACTTGAAAACATTACCGTTAAATCATAGAACACTTTCAGTTTCTCGGTAATTCTTTCTACTCTTCTCCAATCTTCCTCACTTGGTAAACAATTATATGACCTCTCTTTTTGTTTCAACCGTGGAAATACAACTTTATACAACAAAGCAGTTTCAAGCATAATATAAGTTGAATTCCATCTAGTGGGACAATCAAGAGTCAAACATTTAGTGTGTTTAAGTGACAGTTGACGGACCGTATCCTCAAATTTTTGAATTCTACCACGGGACCCTATCAAAAAAACAACACTACTTCTTACTTTTTCCAACTCATCCTTAATGACCTCCAAACCGTCTTTCACAATCAAATTTAAAATGTGAGCACAACGCATATGTAGAATTCCCCCCCTCATCACTAGTGTGCTTGGATCCAATCTATCAATAATCTTATCCAACATGGCATCATTTGAAGTTGCATTGTCACGGTGATTGTTGACAATTTTCTATCAAGATTTAAATCAATCAATGCTTCAACAAGGTATTCCGTAAGGACATCACTACTATGTGGAGGAGGAACATTATTCAATATTTACAAAAATTGAAGAAAAATCTTGGAAGTAAAAGGTGAAAACCGAGGGAGAGAGAGGGACGGACCGAGGGAGAGAGGGAGGGACGGCGACGGCGATGGAAGGAAGGCCAGAGGAGACGGCGACAGCGATGGCAGGAAGGCCAGAGGAGACGGCGACGGCAGGAAGGCTAGAGGAGACGGCGACGATCGACGGCGTCGACCTCTTCCTTGAACACGAACAAGCGGCGGCGTTATTTCTATAGATTTGTAAAAAGTGTAAAACTGATAAATGAAACCCTAAATTTCCTATATATAGTTGGAATATTTTGTAAATTGGTAAGAATAGAAGGGCTGATATGAAACTAGGAAAGGATAATATACTGGCACGGGTCGGGTTATCACTTAAACCCGAGCCCGACCCGAACCCGCACGGGTTATAGAAAATGCGACCCTAACCCTATTTTTTCGGGGCGGATCACCCTCGGGTTCGGATCGGGTTCGGGCGAATTGCCATCCCTACTTCTGATCACTATTCTGAAATATTCTGTTTTTTTAAAAAAAAATTGGTTGGTGTTTTGTGGGAATTGAAGTTTGTTGGCAGCAGGTTTGGCCTCCTGATTGTCAGTGTTATTTATTGGAGCAAAATAAAGCAACCCCCTACGCTTCTACTACTTCACCGAACTACATGCATTTCATGTTGTTTCTGCCCAAAAAAATTGCTGGGTTTTCGATGATATTTTTCATGTCACTTTCACATGGTACTTATCCAAAAGTAAAGTACTAAACTGCCCTCAAATATAAGTCTTAAATTACTACAGAATTCTAATCCAAATGTACACAAATAATTGGTATAGACATAGAATAATCTAGTACTGATAACTTCCAATAAGAGTGCCGCTACTACAGTCCAAAACAAGCAGCTAAGTTTCGTCATCTGATGTGGCCTTTGCTATACTGAGGGAACTCGGCCTATCGCACATTCTCCTCTAGCTTGATTATATGTCTGTGAAGTGTTCTTCATTTTTTTCCAAAATAAATCGGCACGACATGATATGTTAGGCAGGGCAGCTGAACACCTACATTTAGTGTAAATTTGGCAGGTTTGACACTTAGATCTGCACCAAGTCTATGTTACATAGAGCATAGTCCACCAAAATAGTGACTGTCAACAATTAAAGAGTGTCAATTCACCTCATCCACCTTCTAATCCAAGGTTATGTACTCCCTCCGTCCTAGCACAAGTAGGACTTCTTTCCCTTTTAGGCTGTCCCACCACAAGTGAGACTGCCTAAAATGGAAATGTTTTAATATATTTATATTCCACCAACCCCACTATTTAACCCCACTCATTCTCTCTCTTCATTTTCCACCACTCAATTTATTCAACCAACACTACTATTTACCTCATCATTCTCTCTCTCCACTTTCTACCACACATACACTACTTTTCTCTTAATTATTGTGCCCACTCCTCTAGTCCTACTTGTGATGGGACGGAGGGGGTATTCACTAACAAAGCTTTACATCTAAGATTGGCCATAAAAGGGTTCAATGGTATTGGCATAAGAAATTGGCAATATGGATCATATATATTTGGAAGCCTAGAACAGGTAGGGGGAGGAAGGGGACCGACATTGAAGTTCAGTAAGCTTGCGTTTGCGCTTTGCATAACTATACTTCTGTAATAGATTTTTTCAAGTATATGCTCGATCTCTTTCTTAATCCTGTATGATAGAGGGTTCACTAGCAAATTAGAGGTGTCCTCATATCCTTCTGAACCATGTAGGTCTGGAAGCTTCCACTGTTACCCTAGTTGATGTGGTGCCTCATATCACCCGTAGCATAAATGAACAATCAAGCAACAGCAGTCTAGTGCCCTCCTATCTTGCTTTACTGGAGCAGTACTAGTTGCTGTGTACTATACGATGGGCCCACTTCGTCTACCCAAAATTGTGGATAATAGATTACTTCTTCATGTTCTTATATATCAAGCCGACCACACTGTTTCTTTGTGACCATATGATTTTGTCATTGATCTATTGCTTTAGTTCTGGTTTTTAGACTGTCACGATGTTCAGCACCCATGGACTGGCAATCTTGGGGTTTTTAAGGAACATTGTTTAGAAACATATGGTCTTGCATCATGTTATCCTTGAGAGCTCTGTTACGAGTTTCAGAGAAAGTAGGAGGCCCCTTGATATCGATATATCCTCTAATAAAGGGGCAGGGCTTGAAATTTTAAAGCCCTTACATGTTTTCGAATTGCCAAAAGTACACATTATTCTAATTATAACCTATTCCAAAACTACCCACCGTCTCGGGAACAGTAATAATGAACTATATATATAGTTGAGAGAGAGAGAGAGAGATGTTGGGGGGGGGGGGGCAATGCTGCTTGAATTGGGAAGCACATAATGTGGTCCAGAACCATCTTTCTGAACTACGTTTTCATCACCTTGCGTTGGGTGCGCATACTCTTTAGTGTCTTAAGCTTAGCTATGAGCGGTTTCTCAATGTTATAACCCCAGTACTTGTTAAACATACTGGATTCGATTAAGGGCAAAGCACAAAAGAACCTTGCAGAAGGTGTATGAAAAGGAAAAAGACAATCCTTAAAGAATTGGTCCTTTTGATGAGGTAATATTGACAGTATAAACATCAACAACACAGACTTTTAGCTGTATAATTTAGGCATGAGTCTGTAGCCTCTCTCAGTAATATTCAAACCTTATATCTACCCTATATACATTCTAGGGACTCCTGTTCTTTTTGTCTTTTTTATCCTTTTTATTTTTTGCTTTCATTTATACTGTTTATATTTCTTACCTGCTTGAACAGATAATAGTGAGGCTGAGGAACATCAAAGTCATACAGAACCTCAAATCCAGTCTATTCAGCATGACACGGGGATTTCTCATACTTCTACTTCAGCACCAAATGTTCAGTATCCTGCACCCCTGCCATTTGGAGCAGGAAATGCAATGGTACTTATTCAAGTCCCACTTGGTTACTATATCTATGTTAATTTGGGGAAACGTAGTACTAGAGTTACTGCATCTATTCGGCGCCAGGTGTCTTTTTTTTTTTTCCTGCTGAAAAAATGATATGATTTGGCTCTACTTGAGAGGACCGTATTGTTGCTTGTGTTGTGTCGTACATTTGACAGTAATATAGAAACAAATTCCATTGTTATGAATCCAAAAATAATGTTTGATGGTGGAAATTAACACTAGTGCATGGAGAAGGGGGGGGGGGGAGGGGAGGGTGTCATTGATGATCGCCTTAAGGGTACTTTGTGGCTCTCAAAAAGAAAAACAATAATGTGCTTTTCATTTGCCACGCGACTCCTGTCTCTTCCTTTCTGTGCCAGATAAATATTGACCATAAAGTAGTTTGCTCAGTGTAGCCCTTATGTTATTAAGAGTGAAAGCAAAGTTAGGTTATCAAGAGATACCAAAACAGGAAGAATTTCAGTGCTAGGGATCAATTATTTATAACGATTGGGAGGTAAGAGATGATGTCAGTCAGAGAATAAAATTTAGGTTGGTGAAATGGAGAAGTGCGTCTGAATTGTTACTGTAATAGAAGTCCTATAGGAAAACTATTAACCTGGCTGGCTTAGGAGACCTGATATTGGACTAGTAAGAAAGAACATGACGAGTCTAGCTGAAAATGCAAATGTTAAGATAATATGTATTGAAACTAGTAAAGATAGAATCTGTAACGAACAAAGTAATAAGACAGTACAAATCACCCCAATAGGAGATAAAATGAGACAAACATGCTTAAGATGGTTCTAACACATGCAACGGGGACCGCTTAGTTTACCGATTAGGAAGCGAACCAGCAATAAATAGGGGAAGCAGAAGATCAAAACTTAGATGGACATACAGCTGAGTGTGGTAAGTGATGACCTTGCTTTGGTTGAATGAAAGAATTCATTTAGCTGAGCCCAAGTGATTGGAACTAAGACTAAGTTGACTTTAGTGGGTTCACTCCTTATTTTTCTTCTATTCACACAAATCTTGGTTCCCTTGTCAAACATCCGATAAGATATTAATGATCCACATCTCCTACTTCACAGACCTGAATGATGTTTGAGCAGAATATTAAAAGCAACCTTCCATCAGGAATTGTCAAAGTGGACAACAAACAAGTCTTTTCAACATCCATTAATTCTCTTCTTGTCTTCTGTCATGTGTGGACACATCCTACAATATATCAAAGCATCCACTACAACTTTAAGATTATCTTAAATCACTTTGATGGACCTGAGTCGTGGATGACTCCGAGTAACTGATCTACTTTGGTAATCTGAAGAGTTTAACCTGTCCTCAAATAATTTCTGACATGGTAATTGTTCTGATTAACTGTGGAATTTGACGTTAGAGAAAAAGTTCCACAGTTTGGTTTTGGCTTCGTCTATATTATCATTATAGATCTTTTAGAAGATCTATTATTGTCTGAGAACTTTTCTTCTCTAGTTTATTGCTGGTTGAAAATCAGCTGTAAACAAGCCTATTTTCAGCGTATGTGACATATCTAAGTGCTTAAATTGTTTGGTTCCTGTCAGCTAGTTCTCAATGTCATTCCTTCCTTACGAAGTTTAAATGAATGGTCAAGTCTAAAACTACTGAAAATTGATGGTTTGTTCCAACTAGAATAAGCGAGAGAGACGTCTGTATGCAAACAACTGAAGGTTTTATATTCCTGTTAAAATTAATGGAGCTGTCATATTCGCAGGGGCAAACTGCTTATCCATATCCAGATCCTTACTACAGAAGTATATTTGCTCCATATGAAACACAACCATACCCTGCACAACCCGTGCCATATCCTGCTCAACCAATGGTATTATTCTTTCATAACATTGATTGGTTGATGACAATACGAGTAGTAGTTTGTAGTTTAGAACAGGTGTCAATTGTAAACCTTCGTGTCTTATTCAAATGCTTTGCAGGTTCACCTTCAATTAATGGGAATTCAGCAAGCTGGTGTTCCTCTGCCATCAGATGCTATTGAGGAGCCTGTGTTTGTCAATGCAAAACAATATCATGGCATAATGAGACGTCGTCAATCTCGTGCGAAAGCTGAATCTGAAAATAAAGCTCTCAAGTCTCGGAAGGTATATCAAAAAAAGGGTCCATAACATACATGCTATCTAGGGCTAACATTTTATAGGGTGCTCCAAGTTATATGCTTTTCTGCTTTTGGTTTAGCTTTGATCGATACAATGTCGAAAAAAGTGATTCATTAAGCTTATAGCTGATCGATCATCTCTTAATCTAACTTGCCAAAATGATATTTGCAGCCGTACTTGCACGAATCTCGACATTTGCATGCAATAAAAAGAGCCAGAGGATGTGGGGGCCGCTTCCTCAACGCAAAAAAAGATGAGAAGAAACAGAAAGAGGTTGCATCGAATGACAATTCACAGGTTAATAACATCAATCTCAATTCTGACAGGAATGATCGTGGTTCTTCAGAAAGTGAGTGCTGATCTTTTTGAAAGTTAAAGGATTGACTTGCAAATATTCAGCCCTCGTGTCCAGGAATGTCAAATCGGTTGGTTTACAGATTAGTGAGAATCTCAGTTTAGGGATTTGGACTTGCTCATGCCAAACATTTGCTCCTCCACTCATGCGTGTGGCCTAAAATTGGCCACATCCTCCTTGTTGGTGAGTGGACGGCCAAGATTAATTTCATATTTGTGGGACCCACTCAAAATCAGACTAATATCAACCACTAGATTTAGAAGAGGATATACGTGACACAATCATTATTACTCGCATGAGGAAAGGAGCAATATTGGAATGAGCGGTTTCAAGTCCCTCAGTTTAGCCTTATGTACAGTTTGGGTACTAGGGGTTGATAGGGAGTGAGTTTACATAGTATAAGATGCAAGGGTTCTTTGCAATTGGAACTGTGTGTGTGAAGAGGTTGAGGACTTTAACACAAAACATATAGAGAGGATAATTTCTTGTTTGATGGCCTATTGACATTTTCAACCATGATACTTTGCTTAAGCTCGGTTTTTGCTCGGTTTTAACCACTCTTGTATTATTTTTTTTCCAATAATTTTAACCATTGTATTTTAGATTCGCATTCATTGATCTAAAAAACAACCACCACTGAACTACCATGGTTAAAATTAGGGGTGGAAATGGTTCGGTTTAGCTCTGTTTGGGGTAATTTAGAAGCCAAACCGCTATACATCGGTTTGGAGAAATCCCAAACCGAGCTGAATCACAAAATAGTCCAAGCCGAGCTGAGCTAAACCATCACGGTTCGGCTCGGCTCTCTTTAAACCACGGTCTAATTTTACGGTTTAAACCGTGGCTTAAACCGCGGTTTGAACCACAACTCTTACACCATACTATACCACTTAGCACTAGCAAGGACTGTAATCTTAAGTTACAGTGCAAATAAATCCAATAAAAATGACAGCAAAATTGGAAGTAAAATTACAAGAAGAAGCATAAGGGATGAAACATACCTTTAATCGCCAAAAAATTGAAAGGTCGAGCTAGGGTTTCAATTAGCAGATGTCTTGATTCTCTTGAATAGGGAGGCATGCGTAGGAGTGAGATGGAGGAAGGACGTTGGCCGGAGGAATGGCGTCGGCGGGTAGAAGGATGATGGCGGAAGCTAGGTCGTGGCCCGTGGGTGAACTGAAGAAGATGAGAGAATGGAGACGATAGGGATGACTGCGGAGAGATTTGTCGATTTGGTGAAAATGAATACTCAGTCGACGATAGGGTATCTCATTTAGGGTTTCCTAAAAAAATCTAACGGTTCATATTAAGTCACTAAATTTAATCAATGGTCCATATAAGGGCTCTTTGGTTCAGCTAGCTCGGCTCCACGGTTCAGCTCAACGGTTCGGCTCGTGGTTAAGCTCAAAACGGTTCGGCTCGGTTCGGCTCGAAGGGTCAGACCGTGAGCCGAACCGAACCGTGTGGTTTATCAATTTTCGAAACCGAGCTGAACCGCATAAGTTTAAAACCGAGCTAAAACGCATGGTTTGGCTCGGGTCGGTTTCGAACCGCGGCTTGAGCGGAGCCATTTCCACCCCTAGTTAAAATTGCAAAAAGGTGTTAATTTAAGTAGGGTATGCTTGATAACATTGAGCGTTAGATGTTGAATATTGAGTGAGACTCTTATTAGTTAAGCAACGATTTTGGTTCTTAATTATTAAGAGTGAATTGAAAAAAGGGTTAATTACAGATTAGGGCCTGAACTGCAGGGGGGTGCGTCTAAACGGGGCCTGGTTTTTTTTTCCCGCTAGATCAGGGCTCAATATCTAAAATTTTCGGCTGTTAAGGGCTTTTTGACGGAAATCGTTAGAAAAGTCAGTTAAGTGTCATGTGCCGAGCACGTGATACACGGATTGGATGGGTTTGTAATGATATTAGTTAGTAAGGGTTTTAGTGAAATTTTTGAAACTTAGAGGGCTTAAAAATGAAATAAATTTTTTTTTCTAAATAATCAAGTATATAATAAAATAAGTAATTATCATATATAAAATAAATTTATTAAAAAAATCAAAATTATTAAACAAATTAATCTAATAGCTATATTAAATATAAAAGGATTTAGATTATTTTCTAAATAATAAATTTAAAATAAAGAAAATTATAAATAATTTTAAATTTTATTCTATGAACATAATAAATTACTTTTTAGGTTAAATCAATTGCGTTAATGAAAATCTAAAACTTGCTATTGAGTATTGACACAGCATCAACAATACTATCAATAACATGTTTTAGATTTTCATTAGAATAATTATATTAACCTAAAATCATTGGTCAAAGTTCCTTCGTAGTAACGTCGAAAAAGTATGAAAGTCATTTTGGGACGGAGGGAGTATAATATTCCTAGAAAAAAGTATGAAAGTCATTTTGGGACTATGAAAGTCATTTTGGGACGGAGGGGGTATAATATTCTTAGAAAAAAGTATGAAAGTCATTTTGGGGCGGAGGGATTATAATATTCATACTAACCATCACCACCCCCACCACCACCACCACCACCACCATTGACACCGCCATCTATGAACACCACTGTCAACACACCAAAACCACCACCGCCACCACACCACCGTCAACACACCAAAACCACCGCCACCACCTTCATTCTCCCACAACCACATCTTTAGAACTACAATCAATTTTCCAGCTCAATCTTAGAGGAAAAAATCAAAATTCCCAAATCTGGGCTTCAAACAAATCGTCAACACACCAAAACCACCACCGCCACCACCCCACCGTCAACACACCAAAACCACCCCCACCACCTTCATTCTCCCACAACCACATCTTTAGAACTACAATCAAATTTCCAGCTCAATCTTAGAGGAAAAAATCAAAAATCCCAAATCTGGGCTTCAAACAAATCGACATCTTCATGGGCGAATTTGGTCAGATCTAGACCAGATATTCTTCTCGAATGTCTCGATTCTGCTCGCACAAGAGAGAGGAGAAATTGGTGAGGGTCCGATCGGTTGTCGATTGAAAAGGGAGGAGGGGGTGTGCGGCTTCAACAAATCTGGAGAAGGGGGTGTTGATGGATTGGTGTAGGGTTTGTTGATTTAGTGGTGGAGAGGGAGTGGGTAGCGCCAGAAGTTCGAGAGAGAGAGAGAGTTGGGAGACGCCGGCAGTTGGAAGTCACCGGCGTTGGGAGTCGCCGGCGTTGGGAGAGACGCGAAATTGGTGAGGTCGGTGTAGGGAGAAACAGAGAGGAGAGGGGGGGGGGGTTTGAGGAGTCTTTTATTTGGAGCCCATTATTATTTTAGCCCCTTTAGTTTCACAATGTGCATTAGAACCCTAGATTGCATATATAAATTACAAACCCATCCAATCCGTGTATCACGTGCTCGGCACATGGCACTTAACTGACTTTTCTAACGATTTCCGTCAAAAAACCCTTAAGTGCCGAAAAATTTAGATATTGAGCCCTGATCTAGCGGAAAAAAAACCCAGGCCCCGTTTAGACGCACCCCCTGCAGTTCAGGCCCTAATCTGTCATTAACCCTTGAAAAAATTCAGACTCAATGGAAGAACCAGATAAAACACACTACTTTTAAATTAGGAAAAATTGCATCTAAAGTCACCCAATTATTATCGATGAGTGGTTTTGATCACTCAACTCATTTTTATTGCATTGAGTAACATATACTAATTTTTTCGTGCATTATGATCACTAGAACTAACGATATCCAATTTTCTCATTAAACACAACTGATATTTTAAGGGTAAAATGGGAAAGTTAGGAAAGAGTGAATGTGTTAAACCTATAAGGAGTAAAGGAGTTAAATACTCAAAATTTGACGGAATGAATATACATGGAGTAAAATTAAATATAGTGAAACTTAATACCTTAAAAAAAAAAATCCCCCCCCCCCTCCCAAATCCACCCCTCCATAATATCTCCTCCAATCACACCACCCTCTTCACCCAACCCCCCTTTTCCCCTCCATCATCTCCCTCTTCTCTGCATCTCAACAACTTTTGATTTTGAATGCACGCCCAAAATTCACTTTTTGCAACTGATTTATGAAAAAGGTTTTCATTACATACTTTGTACCAGTCTTACATTATTCACACAAATATAAGTCATAAAATTTCTCTTCATTCTATAGCGAACAACTTAATCGATTTCTGCAGATTGAATCTTCAACTTAAGTTTGTTTATGTATGTAACGGCGTCCCCAAAAATTGAAGCATTGATTTGACCTTGTTTTAGCAAATTGAAGCTCCGATTTTCAGCTTAAATTTTAAATCTTTGATTGAAAATTTTAATTTCAAATCGATTTCTGCAGATCTTTCATTTGCTTCATCCTTGGTTGATATGGAAGGTAGGGGTGTGGTTGAGGAGGAAGGGTGGTGATGGTTTAACGAATTTAACAAAAAAGTAGATGAATTTCGGATGAAAGGATAACATTATTTAAGTGATGGAAACTGTTGGTCCCAGAGACACAACAAGGGTATGAAAAGAGGCTAGAGGGGGGGGTGAATAGCCTATTTAAAATTTCAACCCTTTTTCAAAATTCAACCTTTATGCTTACCTTGAATTTTGCGGTAGATAAAAACCACGCGGTCAAGTATAAAATGCACAGCGGAAGTTTTCGTTAAAAACAAGTTGAGTTGATTTTAGACAAGTATAATGCGGTAGGCAGATAATGCGGTAGGTGAGTTTGCGGTAGGCAAATCTGCGGTAGATAGGGGTGAGGTAGGTTGAGAGATTGAAAACTTGTGTCTCAGAGGTTTTAGGCAAATGATAAGTTAGTCAGAATTTAGCTAAGGCAATGAGGTAGACAAACAAACACAATTCACAATTGTTCTTAAATCTGAGAGATCAAACACTAAAAGACAAACAAGATTAATATGAACAAGTGAAGAACAATATGAACAAGATGAACAATAAGTAAATTTGCAGAAAGGTAAAGTGCAGTAAGTAAATGACACAATGATTTGGAAAGGTTCGATCTGTTAAAAGATCTACGTCCTTTACCAAGATGGTCAGTCTTGGATTTTGAATGGAGGATGTATTAATTCTCTTGAGTACAGATTACAAAGATGAAGAACTGAATTAACTCCTATTTTCTATGAAGAACAATCCTAGACTTAGACCAGTGTATCCCTAATGATTCAATCTATGTGATTGATCAATCGGGGTGAGTGTGTGTGTAAGAATCAAGAACTCTTTGAAATCTATATGATTTTAGAGCCTAATGAATCTTGTGTTGAGAGGCTTGAGATTTGATCTTGAAGGTTGCTGGAGATTTGTTGAAGACTTGAAGGTTGAGTGCTTGAAGATTCAAAGGATTCTGGAAATCTTGAGTATGATCTTCAATCACCAAGAATTTCAACAGCAATTTCTCTCTTGGAATCTCAGCTTATCTTCAATGAAGAATTCAAGGTTTATTTATAGCCTTGATGGAGAAACTAGCCGTTAGAAATACTTGGGGTCCAAGTTGAAGGACAATGAGCTGTTGAAGTCTAATTGGAGCTCAGTCTGAGTTGTCCTTTTGTTGCAGAGTCATGGTGGTCCAACTGTACTATGATGACAGTTGTATTCAAATTTGAAATTTGAATTTGCAACGTTCAAAACTAACCAAGGTAAAGACATAAATGTGACCATGGTTAAGTTTGAACAAACTTGAGTTTCTTCAACCAAGGTTTCATGCGGTAGAGATTCACGCGGTAGAATGAAACCATGCGGCAAGGTTATCTGCGGCAAGCATAGAGAATGCGGCACCTTGGTCATGCGGTAGGTTACATGCGGTAGGCAATGGACCTACCTCATTTTTCCAGACTTAGAAAAAATTGAGTCCTAATCTGCTAAGCCTATTCAACTATAAAGTGGACTTATTCTAAATGAAGTACAAGTACTTCTTACAATATATCCTAAAGTCCACAAAGAGTAAAATTAGGTTATGGGATCAATCAAATTAAGGTAATAGGAGTGGTTTATGATAAGCATACCCAACAATCTCCCCCTATTTGATTGAGACCATTACCTACTATAACAAAGGCTAATTCATTGTACTTGGAAAAAACATGTTTTCAAGAATAAATATTTTATTAAATATCATGTCCCAAGTCAATGCACACTCTAAGCCAATGTCATAGATTTCTATCATCCTAAAAATAAAAACAAATTACTAATCCTAGAAGATAGAAATATTTGAAGCATTTCAAGATAAATAATCAGAGAAGGAGTAGAAATGCAAAAAAAACACAATAATCATACTCCAAGATGATAATCATTAAGGCAGCAGGAGTATAAGGATCTCAAAAGAGAAATATAGATTTAAGTTACAAACCGAGAATAAAACATAAAAGTAAGATTGTTTTAAACATCAAATTTAATGACCACATGTGGTCAGATCAAATGCGGTCAACATCAATGAGGTCTTCAATGAATTTTGCGGCAAGAGGAAAGCGGTAAGCTGGGATATTCAATCCGGGAATCATGACTGGAGTTGCGACTCCATCTTCTTCTTCCTCTTCACCGTGAGCTTGAACATTGCCGTGACCTGCTTCAGGAGGTTGAAAAGCTTCCTGCGCAGCTTGAATCACGCCTTGTCGATTTAGCCTGTTCATTACCGTATTGATGCGGTTGGATAGGAGGTCAATCTTGGTAGATTGTCCTTCAATTCTGACGTTGTTGATCTCGATACGGTTGGTTTGAACCTTCATTGCTTCAGTCATCGCGGTAATCTTGGGAGTAAACTTTTCAGCAACCGTAAGAAGTGCGGTATTTGTTTGAACCATTATTTCCTCCTTTAGAGAAGATTTCAACTTCTTCAGCTCCTTGCCCAGCTCATCCTTGACTTCAAGTTTATCAGAATTCATAGCCTTCGACAATTCTTTGCTCGCACCTTCAACACCATTGACAACACTGGTACTGATGTAATTAGTTTGCTTATGAAGGGCCTCTCTGAGTGCGGCATAAGTGAGAGCAGGATCTGCGGCAGGAGGTGCGGTAGAGCTGCTAGTTGTTCCTTGCATAATGTCCTTGACAGCCTTTGTTATCACAACACTCTCCCCCTTAATGGTCGAAATCATCTCGGAGGGAAGTGCGGCAACATCTCGCTTCAATGCGGCTTGATCAGTCTTCAGCTCAATAACCTCCTCTCGAAGCGCCACCATACTAGACACTAAAGATTCAACCTGAGATTGAGTGTCTGCCTGCATCTGAGTAAGAAGCTTGACTGCGGCAAGCAGTTCAGGAATAGATTGATTTGGCTCAAGAGCAGGTGGTGCGGTCGATGGAGCTGGTGCGGTAGGGACAGGAGGCACGGTAGGAGGAACTTCAACATATTGCTCAGAAACATTATCCCTTGGTGACATTGTCTCATCATCACCAATATCTTCAACAACAACAAAAGAACTCATCTTTTCAGGAGCAATATCTTCAACATTTTCAACATCCATATCTTTTTCTGCGGCAGACTTGTCACTTGCGGCAGAATCTCCATGTTCTTCCTCAGAACTCTCATCAACCAATCCCTTATCAATAGGCTTCTCAACAGCCTGTTCCTCTGTTTCACTTTCAGTGGCATCCTCAGACTGCTCATCCTCTTCTGCGGCAGCATCATCCTCATTCTCAGAGCTACTCACTTCTTCCATATCAGCCTCTTGGGCATCCAGAACAAAATTCTTTGAGATTTTGGGAGGGGCAACCACTATTTCTTCGTCAGATGAAAGGGTTGGGAGATTACCTCAGGTGAAGGTTGCTTAGCTACTTTAGCCTTTTTGGAGACTTTGACTGGGCTAGGGGTATGAGATCTTTTCTTGGCAAACTCCCCCTGACTTGGTGCTGTTTTGAGGGATATAGAAGGTTTGGATTTGAGGGAAGGCACGGTAGATTGAGGGACAACATAGGGTTGTTTTGGTGCGGCAGGTTTAGAAGAGAGGGATTTAGAGACTTTGGATTTTGGTTGAGGTTCAGGGGATGGGGAAGGAGACATTGGAGGAGCAGTAGGAATGATCTTAGATTTTGGAGGCTTTGGCGCGGCAGGACGAACAGGTGCGGTAGGTGCAATCTTGACGCCCTGGGAAACTGGTTTTGACTTCCTTGTCGGTTCCCCAACTTTCTCTTTGCCTTTAACAGAAGTTGGAGGAGAGGGGAGTTCAACATTCTTACCCTTTTCACGAGCCTTCATGGCGGCAGCATTCTTGCGGTCTTGTTCAAATTCGGCAGCCTCCACATCACTAACCATTCTATCACCAAGATTTGCTTGACCTCTCTTAGAGTATTTGGGAGGGATGTATTCTTCAATTGGATCTCTCAGAAGATAGGAGCGGTACATCTCATCTCCAAAATTACTACGGTAATTGGTCTTCATAGATTTGCGGCAGAAGTCTTTTGAGGTAGGAATTGGAACCTTATAATTCCTGTTCTGCTCATACAATTCCCTAATTCTGATTGTGTGACTCATCAAGTAGGAAATCAACCTACTGTTCGTGCGGTACTTGGTCTCGCCTTCATCAGCCGCATCCTTATATGAGAGAATATTGGCTCGCAGGATATCATACATGATTTGACCCCAATCTAATCGCTTGCCAAGGTAGATAGCAGCAGAGATCATCCATTGAGTGTGATTAAAATTGGCATGATTGCCAGTCTTGCATAATAAAGCATGATCTACCAGATGGCCAATATGGTACATTATTTCACCAACGTCCTTACGCTGTATTTTGAGAATGTCTGTCGTGCCTGCTAGTTTCTTAGCCAGACTAAGGGTCTCCTGCCGTGAAATAGTATCAAAATCCTTGCTTTTCTTGATTCCCACGGCATGGGCAATGTCACTAGCATCAAAGGCCAATTGGATTCCCATAACAGTGGCTTTAAGGAATTTAGGATGTGCGGCAGGCTCTTCTGGACTTTCCATTTCAACAGCCGAACTGAAGAATTCGTCAACAAAAGCGGGGAGATGAAATTCTTGAGCAAAGGTAAAGAGAGGGAGAATTCCAGATTTGTGCATGCGACCCAAGATATTGCGGCCAATGGCATCCTTCTTGAGATCTTCATGGTCCAAGACTATCCCAGGAATGAAATGGTTTAAGTCCTGAAACAAAAGCAAAATTTAAAGTTTAGAAAACGAGGTAGGTCGTGCGGTCACTTGACAAGAATGTAAAGCAATGATTGTGCGGTCAAGTGAGGCACGGTAACAAGAGGCTGCGGTAGGTAGAGAAGTTAACAACAATACCGCAAACATTGAAGTGTGGACCCATACAAGATCAAAATGTGAATAGTGTATAAACACAAAATGTCAAACAAGTTAAATAAAAATGGATCAAATCATTGAATATGCCAAGAACACGTAGAACACTATGAAGAACACGATGAACACGATACACATGTTAAACCCAGATTCCCATAAAAGTGACTAAAACAAATAAAAATGACCTGGGAAGAATCGGAAATGCCTATAGAGCAATAAAAACACATCAATTTCATGAACTAATCAACATTAAACTCAGAAATTGAAAGGGGAAAGCTAATGGGAAACCCAAAAAAATGATAAACTCATTTGAGTGAATCAACGAAATTAATGAACTCCAGAAATAAACGAGTTAGATCAAAGAAGAAACAATCAATACACAATTTGCATACTAATAACGCAAGAATCGAAGAAAACTTCAAGGAATATGAAAGGTTTCGAAATATTCACCAAGAACAATAATGGCAAGTTCAAGAGATTCATACCATGACCACGACTGGAGGAGTAGATTGAATTTGAGGTTCGTCTCTTGATTCAACTGATTTCGATGATTTCTTAGATTGGTGTTTAGACATTATATAGCGGTGAATCGAGAGTGAGATGAACGACGGTTTTAGAGAGAGGTTTTAGAGAGAGATGATTTTCTGAAAAAGTGAAATGCAGAGAGTGGTGGAGCATAAAAAGGAAGTGGAACGGTTTGAGGTGGAGGGTGGTTTGCAGAGGTCAGATGATGGGAAGATGGAGGGTTAACTGCAAAAGGTACTGAGGTGACCTAGGTTGTCTATTCGAATTAAATGCAAGGTTACTAGTGTCAAATCAATAGCCAATGACGGCTCATAAATAGTTTTAAGGAATAAAAATTAAATGAAAATTTAATGCTCAAAAAATTTGAATTAAATAAAACGAGGGAAAAGAGGAAGTTACCTTAATACCCTTGAGGTAGGTTAGATCTAAGCAACCTAGATATTTCTAAGTTAGAAAGACTTACCTGGGGCCTTAGAGTGCGGTAACTTGAAGATCGACCGTGACATGTGCGGTAGCTTGAGATGTCGACCGTGACATGTGCGGTCGGTGAGGTCTTACCATATTTAGTCTTTTGAGAGATCATTACTGAGGTGACAAGACTTTATGCGGCAGCATAGTTGATGCGGCAGACATGAGTTGCGGTCAAGTGAGTTTAGAGGTTTGTGTTATATGCTTGACCGTGAGTTGTTCTGCCGTGTACCTATCTTGATATTGAACTTTTTGACAAACATTAGTACAAGAAATTATATGGATAAGTTTGAGTTAGAGTTCAAGCATACCCATTTCTCCTCTTAGATACCTAAATCTCTTGGAATCAAGAGCCTTGGTGAGAATATCTGCAATTTGATCATCAGTACTCACATACTCTAGGTGGATATTACCTTTTTCAACATGATCCTTGAGAAAGTGGTATTTGATATCAATGTGTTTGGTCTTGGAATGCATGACAGGGTTGTTGGAGACAGCAATGGTAGATGTATTGTCACAAAAGATTGGACAATTTTCTTCTTTGATTCCGTAGTCAACCAATTGTTGCTTCATCCACAGCACTTGGCAGCAGCAGCTTCCAGCAGCTATATATTCAGCTTCTGTGGTAGATACAGAGACTGAGGCTTGTTTCTTGCTTGCCCATGAAACTAGTCGATTTCCAAGGAAATGACAAGTTCCACTTGTGCTTTTCCTGTCAATGGTACATGCTGCGTAATCTGCATCTGAGTAACCTATAAGATCAAAGTTGAATCTTTGGAGTACCAAAGTCCAAGGTTAATAGTCCCAGATAGATATCGAATAATTCGTTTAACAGCAATAAGATGTGCTTCTCGAGGATCAGCTTGATAACGAGCACAAACGCAAACACTAAACATGATATCTGGCCTACTAGCAGTTAAGTATAGGAGAGAGCCAATCATACCTCGATATAAGGTTTGATCAACCTTCTTACCTTTCAAGTATTTATCTAGCTTGTTACCAGTAGCCATAGGAGTGTCGTATGCCTTTGCATTTTCAAGTCCAAATTTCTTGATAAGATCTCTTGTGTACTTTGCTTGGTTGAGGAAGATGCCTTCAGCACATTGTTTAATTTGAAGTCCAAGGAAGAATGTCAATTCTCCCATCATGCTCATCTCAAATTTGCTTTTCATGAGTTTCTCAAAACGCTTACACAACAATTCATTAGTAGAACCAAAAATAATATCATCTACATATATTTGAACAAGTAAAGTATGATCATTATATTTAGCAATGAATAAAGTTGTGTCGATCTTACCACGCTTGAAGCCTTTCTCTAGGAGAAATTTAGATAGAGTATCATACCATGCTCGTGGAGCTTGTTTGAGTCCATATAAAGCTTTACGGAGTTTGTAGACATGATTTGGAAATTTGGGGTCTTCAAATCCGGGTGGTTGAGCAACAAAGACTGTTTCTTGAAGTTCACCGTTGAAGAATGCACTCTTCACATCCATTTGATATAGCTTGAATCTTTTGTAAGAGGCATAAGCTAAGAATATCCTTATAGCTTCGAGTCTTGCAACGGGGGCAAATGTTTCATCATAATCAATGCCTTCTTCTTGTCTATATCCTTGTGCAACCAACCTTGCTTTGTTCCTTGTGATGATTCCATTCTCGTCCATCTTGTTTCGGAATACCCACTTTGTACCAATCACTCCTTGATCTTGTGGCCTTGGAACTAAGGTCCAAACTTTGCATCTTTCAAATTGGTTGAGCTCTTCTTGCATAGCAACAACCCAACTTGAGTCTTGGAGTGCTTCATCAACTTTCTTAGGTTCAACTTGAGATATGAATGCGGTAAGTGCATCATAGTTTGATCTTCTTGTTCTTACACCAGAATGCAAATCACCAATGATATTCTGAATTGGGTGATCTCTGACCTCACGAACTTCTTGAGGTATGTCTGGTTGAGTTGATGGTGGTTGTAAGTCTTCAAGTGGTACATCATTTGAGCCATCCCAATCATAAGTAATTTGAGGGATAGGTTCTTCAACATTTATGGGTGTCTCAACTTCAATTCCATTTGAGGTAGCAGCAGATGAGGTACCTTCTGGTGCTTCATATGAGGTAGGTGGAGGTGCAGTTGAGGTAGATGGGTTTCCTTGAGTTGATTGATTTTGTGGTTGAGTTGTACCTGTCTCATTTATCTCAACAAAATCATCAGCAACATTTGGAGCCATATGCGGCTCAAGGAGAGAATGTTCATCAAAAGAACATGGACGGATTCAACTATCTTAAGAGTGGTTTTATTAAATACACGAAAAGCTTTTGAGTGTTTAGCATACCCAATAAATATACCTTCATCGTCCTTAGGAGCAAATTTACCTCGATGTTCTTTACCGTTGTAGAGTATAAAGCATTTGCATCCAAATATCTTGAAGTATGCTATGTTGGGGGTTCTTCCTCTCCAAAGTTCATAAGGGTTTTGTTGTAGGTCTTGTTGATGAGGGATCTATTTTGAGTGAAGCATGCTGTGTTGACAGCTTCAGCCCAAAAGTATTGAGGTAGCTTTGCTTCAGCAATCATTGTCTTTCCGGCCTCTATCAACGTTCTATTCTTCCTTTCCACAACACCGTTTTGTTGTGGAACTCCAGCAGCAGAAAAGTTGTGGTCAATACCATGATCATCACAGTATTGAGCAACACCGTTGTTCTTGAATTCTGTACCGTTGTCGGATCGAACACTAACGATGTCATCTTCTTTTTGTGTTTGGAGCTGTCTAAAGAGTGCGGTCAAAATGTCATAACAATCATCTTTGGAGCTCATCATCTCGACCCACGTATATCTTGAGTAATCATCTACCACAACTAAGGAATATCTATTTCCTCCAATACTTGCGGTAGAAACAGGTCCAAACAGGTCCATATGAAGTAGTTGCAAACATCTAGAAGTTGAAGGTGTCGTCTTGCTGGAGAAAGACGCTTTTGGTTGTTTGCCTAGTTGACATGCTGTGCACTTCTCATCGTGGTGATCAGCTACTTTGGGTAGACCACGAACTAGATTTTCTCTACCAATCTTGGAGAGATACTTGAAGTTTAAGTGACTTAGTCTTTTATGCCACAGCCAACTATCTTTACTAACATTCTTTGCTACAAAACAGAGATTAGAAGAAATGCAAGATGAGTTAAAATCAACAACATAAACATTTTTCTTACGAATCCCTTTGAGCAAAGTGACGCCGGATATGCCATCTTTGATGAGACATAAATTTGAAGTGAAGTGGCACTGCAATCCTTTGTCGCAGAACTGAGATATTGAGAGTAGATTGTGTTGTAGTCCAATAACTAGAGAGACTTCTTGGATGGTGATTTTTCCTTTACGAATGACTCCATATCCTACAGTCTTTCCTTTGTTATTATCTCCGAAGGTTACTGATGGCCCTTTTTCTTCACGGACATCTTCCAATAAGTTGATATCTCCGGTCATGTGCCTTGAGCAGCCACTATCGAGATACCATAAACTTGATCTATCCTTGGAGAGTCCAGCCATTAAGCAGAGGACCTACAAAATAGACATTTAAGAACGAGGTCCCCTTTTTATTCTTATTGGGTCCAAAGGGTTAGCAAATTTTGACGACCCACACCTGTCTCACAGAAGGAGGGTTACTCTTTCTGGGATTGGGTGTGAATCTCAAAAGACATTCAGCAGCCTTGTGACCATAACCATCACACACAGAACAATGGTGGAAGCCACTTAACTGAGGGTTAACAAACTTTGTCACAGTCTTCAGCACAACATCGTTTACAGGTGTGGATGCGGTCTCCTTTACAAAGTTCATCCTTTTGAACTTTGCTGCATTTCCACCATATGCGGTCGACTTACCATGAAAGGTAGTCTTCCGCGGTAGGATCCTGCGGTAGGAAGACTCAGCCTTGCCGCAAGAGGTAGACTCTGCGGTAGGTTCATCCACGGCAATACCTTTCATCTTTGCCTTGCCAGTTTGTTTCTTAGGGTAGACATAGTTGAACTCTAGTTTCTTCTTTGGTTCTTGTCCTACACCCTTTGAAACATGATGTTTAGCCTTCGACCCTTCCAAAGTTTGCGAGGTAAATTTCTCATCTCTTTCACAACAAGATGCACATTTGAAGTTGTCATTAGTTTGAAATCCTAAGCCTTCCTTATCACCGCTAGGCTTTTGGGATTCTAAGATTTGTTCCATAGTGACACGAGAATTGGTCCACTCATTAGTGATCTTTTTCAAGTCATTTATCTCAGCAACCAATTCATCGTTTTTAACTTTAAATATAGCATTTTGTTCTTCTAAGAAACGGTTTCGATCAGTAAGAGGAGTCATGCTCTTGATCTGCTCCTTAAGGAGGGTGAGTTCAGATCTTAGTAGAGATTTCTCCGTCTTGAGCTGGGAAATTTCTTCAGTTGAAAGTGCTAAAGCTTCCTTCATGCCAGAAAACTTACTAATTACCTGTTCAGCTTTTGCAAACATCTTTTCTTGTTCATCGGGAGAAATGTCAAACTTGACTTGAGGTGTGGTAGACAGAACTTCCTTCACTTTGGGGTTTAGTAGAGCCTTCTTTGCTGCACTCACATCACATCTTGAAAATAGAAGATCACCATTTTTTTGAACCGGAGTTAGGAATCCTTTTTCAGCAAGTTCATCGGCCGTATAACTTATCCGTTTAGGTTTTGCATTTGGTGAGCGACGACTTTTATTATCATCCTCATCATCGGACTGGACGACCAAACAAATGTGACCTTCTTCAGAATCCTCATCGCTTTCATCAGAGTCTGACTCTATCCAAGTAGCCAACTCTTTTGAGGTAGAGTCTTCTTCAGCCATCATTCCCTTTTGCTTTGAATACCTTGGAGTAAAGTTACTTTTCTTCTTCATATACTCATATTTGGGAATTGGACATTCTGATGCGAAGTGACCTGGTTTCCTGCAATTAAAACAAACAAGATCTTCTTTCTTCTTGGAGAAGTTGAAGTTCTCTTTCTTCTTTGAAGGGCTGCTCCTTGAAAACCTTGTTGGAGCTTTGCTTGTTGATCCGGGTCTTGCTGTCTTTCTGAACTTTTGGAATCTTTTCACGAACATAGCAAAATCATCATCATCCATATCAAGTAAATCTGATGTGGAGATTTTTGGATCTTCTTCCTCGATAACTTCTTCCTTTTGAGCAACCAACGATAAGCTCTTTGTTTTTCCTTCCATTTCAGCAATGTTGTTAAGCTTGATATCAAAGACCTTGAGGTTGGCATAGAGGCTTCTAAGAGACATGTCATCTAGTAACTTGGTATCTTCAAGAGTGTTTCCTTTGTGTAGATATTGCGAACCAAGAGCGGCAAGAAAATTAACATTAATTTCTTTCTTGGTAAGCTTCTTTCCGAGTGCTGTATAAGTACTTACGATCTCACAATAACGATCATAAGTGGCTCTTAGAGATTCACCGGGGATCTTAGCAAAGTTGTTGAATCTTCTTTGAATTGCAAACTTTTTGCTTTCCTTGCAAGCTTGATCTCCTTCGATGTAATCTTCAATTGCATCCCAAAGTTCTTTTGCAGTAGAACATTCCATGATCTGTCGACGCTGTGACGTACTCAAGGTACTTAGAAGTATACTTTTTGCTTTCACATCCATTCCAACCAGTCTTTTCTCTTCATCGGTCCATTCAGCTTTTGGTTTCTTGATAGTCGGATTTGCACCATTGGTTTCTGGATCCGGATTAGCTTTCATTGGGAAGTATGGTCCAATGGTTAGACAATCACCAAGTTGCTCGTCCATGGAGTAGAACTGAGTTAGAATGCTGTGCTTCCATACGTCAAAATTATCTTCGTCGAACGCTGGAACGTGAGTGAAGTTAACCGTTGCCATAGTTTTCTGACTTGCCATTTTGAATCGGCACCCAAGCTGTTAAGCTTGAAAAACAGAAGTTTTATAAAGGTGTTTGCTCTGATACCACTTGTTGGTCCCAGAGACACAACAAGGGTATGAAAAGAGGCTAGAGGGGGGGGTGAATAGCCTATTTAAAATTTCAACCCTTTTTCAAAATTCAACCTTTATGCTTACACTTGAATTTTGCGGTAGATAAAAACCACGCGGTCAAGTATAAAATGCACAGCGGAAGTTTTCGTTAAAAACAAGTTGAGTTGATTTTAGACAAGTATAATGCGGTAGGCAGATAATGCGGTAGGTGAGTTTGCGGTAGGCAAATCTGCGGTAGATAGGGGTGAGGTAGGTTGAGAGATTGAAAACTTGTGTCTCAGAGGTTTTAGGCAAATGATAAGTTAGTCAGAATTTAGCTAAGGCAATGAGGTAGACAAACAAACACAATTCACAATTGTTCTTAAATCTGAGAGATCAAACACTAAAAGACAAACAAGATTAATATGAACAAGTGAAGAACAATATGAACAATAAGTAAATTTGCAGAAAGGTAAAGTGCAGTAAGTAAATGACACAATGATTTGGAAAGGTTCGATCTGTTAAAAGATCTACGTCCTTTACCAAGATGGTCAGTCTTGGATTTTGAATGGAGGATGTATTAATTCTCTTGAGTACAGATTACAAAGATGAAGAACTGAATTAACTCCTATTTTCTATGAAGAACAATCCTAGACTTAGACCAGTGTATCCCTAATGATTCAATCTATGTGATTGATCAATCGGGGTGAGTGTGTGTGTAAGAATCAAGAACTCTTTGAAATCTATATGATTTTAGAGCCTAATGAATCTTGTGTTGAGAGGCTTGAGATTTGATCTTGAAGGTTGCTGGAGATTTGTTGAAGACTTGAAGGTTGAGTGCTTGAAGATTCAAAGGATTCTGGAAATCTTGAGTATGATCTTCAATCACCAAGAATTTCAACAGCAATTTCTCTCTTGGAATCTCAGCTTATCTTCAATGAAGAATTCAAGGTTTATTTATAGCCTTGATGGAGAAACTAGCCGTTAGAAATACTTGGGGTCCAAGTTGAAGGACAATGAGCTGTTGAAGTCTAATTGGAGCTCAGTCTGAGTTGTCCTTTTGTTGCAGAGTCATGGTGGTCCAACTGTACTATGATGACAGTTGTATTCAAATTTGAAATTTGAATTTGCAACGTTCAAAACTAACCAAGGTAAAGACATAAATGTGACCATGGTTAAGTTTGAACAAACTTGAGTTTCTTCAACCAAGGTTTCATGCGGTAGAGATTCACGCGGTAGAATGAAACCATGCGGCAAGGTTATCTGCGGCAAGCATAGAGAATGCGGCACCTTGGTCATGCGGTAGGTTACATGCGGTAGGCAATGGACCTACCTCATTTTTCCAGACTTAGAAAAAAATTGAGTCCTAATCTGCTAAGCCTATTCAACTATAAAGTGGACTTATTCTAAATGAAGTACAAGTACTTCTTACAATATATCCTAAAGTCCACAAAGAGTAAAATTAGGTTATGGGATCAATCAAATTAAGGTAATAGGAGTGGTTTATGATAAGCATACCCAACAGAAACGAATAAAAAAAGAGTTAGTGACCAAAACGAAAAGAAATCTTATATTCAGTGACCAAATGAGTATTTAACCTGGTTAAAAACTCATTAATTTCCTTTCCTATTGGAAAAACTGCAAATATAGTACCTGAACTATTGGGGTTATTTTGGATTTGGTACCTGAACTCTCATTATTTGCACCCGTCATACTCAAACTCTAATCTTTACTGTATCCCTCATACCTACCACTAACGACATCCATTTTTCTCAGTTAAGTCATCATGTGTTTGTCACTTTAAATCAAAACCTCTCAAGTGTTTGTCGCTTAAATCTTTTGGTGTACAAACTATCATCAACTTGGGGATCTTCCTTTCCTCTTGGGATCCTTTAATTAGCCACTCAAAACCTCTCAAGTGTTTTCAAATTCTTTGCTTGGATCACATAATTCAAATTAATAATTATATTGATGACCCTTGGAAAATAAAAATAAACTGCAAATCACATTAAAGTATAATGTGTATTTTTATAGGGAAGTGAGCAATTCTCACATAAAAATGTAACGCTTTTTCATCATAGTAAAACACATTTTCCATTATACTTTTTTACTTTTATATTATTAATATGTTATCACCATCAATCTAAAAAGAATGTTGATTATAACTAGGAATGAAAGAATAGCCCTTTTTCTTTTGATAGGAATTCGACGAATGGAATTTATAGACGTTGATGTCACTCAATCATGGCCTTTATTACACTCCCTCCATTCCAGATAGTTTATATGATTACTTATTTTCAAATTCAATTGAAGTCAGGTATAAATAATTATTATTTTTATACGATTTTAAAGATTGTCATTGTCTCATTGATAATATTTTTGATAGTGAATTAATAATATAAAACTTCATAGAGATAACCAGTGGTGCACCCAGGATTTTTTGAAGGGGGGGGGGGGAAATTATTTTTATTAGTGTAAAGGGGGGGGGGGAATCAGTGTATTTTTTCCTTCACTGAAAGGGAGAAAATATTAATTTATTACACTAATTAATTTAAAATTTACAAAAATTGCACTACTATATGTATATGTATATATATATATATATATATATATATATATATATATGAAATTATTTTTATTAGTGTAAAGGGGGGGGGGGGATCAGTGTATTTTTTCCTTCACTGAAAGGGAGAAAATATTAATTTATTACACTAATTAATTTAAAATTTACAAAATTGCACTACTATATATATATATATATATTCGGCAAACGGGGGCCGCGGCCCACTTAACCCAAGTGGTAGGTCTGCCAGTGGAGATAACTAGATTGTTAGTTAAGTTGTGGTCATAAAATACGACATTCGTCTCATGATAAGTGTCACATTATTATTTACGATACATCTAAAAATATATGTTCATTTCAATAGATAAAAAAATAGTTTAATTATAATTGGGTTAATTGCAATTTAGGGTCTGAAATGTAGTGGAGTCTTCGGCGGAGGGCCTGATATTTTTTTCCGCCACATCAAGGTCTAATATGTGTTTTTCTAGCCAATTAAGGGTTTTTTGACGGGATTCGTTAGAAATCTCGTTAAGTGGCCATGTCCATGTGCGCGACACGTGATTAACAGATTGTTAGGTTTGATTTGTAATTAATTTGTAAGGCCTTATATGACAATTTATAAAAGTGAGGGGGTGAATGTTTTTTTATATCCATTCATCTCCATCTCTCACGCTCCTAGATCCTATTTCTTACCCTAACCCATGTCCCGTCCGATCCTATTGCTCAACCCTTCCACACCCGATGGCTTAACCCTTCTACACCCGCTGCTCTGCTTCAATTTTTTTGGGGTTAATTTCACTGCCTACCCTCGGGTTTGGACAAGTATCACTATCCCCCTCAAAGTTTGGTTTTGTTTCACTGCGCACCCTTTTAGCACTTAATGGACTGTTTTGCCCTCACTTTAATGAAAAATTATTGTGTCTTCCATAATAAACTACAACTAAATCACTAAAAAGAAAATCATATAATTTTTAATTTAAATTAATTTGACATTTAATTAATATATTAAAACTCACCTCTGATTAAATAAATAATTTATCAATTAGTAATTACTAATCAAATAATTCATCACATTTTAAATTATTTGTCTTTCTCAAAAAAAAATATAAATTCAAGTAAAACTTTTAGAGTAATATCAAATATAATAATTATTATTACACAAATTAAAATTAGATTTTAACAAACATTTATATTTGACACTAATTACACAAATTAAAATTATATTTTTATAAACATTTATATTTGATACATTTTCTTAATTTTTAATATAATTACGCTAATATAAATATATAAATATATAACTTTGTATAAATTTTACTATATCCGAACTTTTCCGATGAACTATTTTAAAAACAGTAAATATATTAAGAAATAACAGAAAGGTAGCAAATATTAATTTTTGTAAATTTAAAAATCATTATTTGTGTGATAATTGTTAATATGTTTAATATTACTATAAAAGTGTTATTTGAATTTATAAACCACGAAGCTAGTATTGTCGTAATTATTAATTCAAAACCAAAATAAAATGTTTTTTTAATATTAATAAGTAAGATAAAATATATTAAATACGATTATGAGTATTTTTTTAAATGAATTAAAGAGTTGATAAGTAATTAATAATTTAATAAGGGCAAAACAGTCCATTTGATCTTAAAAGGGTAATGAGGCTTACAGTATCACTTAAATTTAAAATTTATTTTATTTAGAATTTTGTGTTTTGTTTTAGTGAAGTAGTTGTAATTTATGGAAGATAAAACAATATTTCCTTGAGGTGAGGGCAAAACAGTCCATTTAATCTTAAAAGGGTAGGCAGTGAAACCAAATCAAACCTCGAGGGGGGCACTGATACTTGTCCAAACCTCAAGGGTGGGCAGTGAAATTAACCCATTTTTTTTGTATACCCCTTCCCCCAGATTTAATATCGCCAGAACCTTCTCTCTCTTCCTCAAACACCAAAGCCAAACTCCATTATCCCCGACGACATTAACGTCGGAGTCCTTCTCTTTCTTCTACATCTCTTCGATCATCGCCAAGATGGAGTGTTGGTATACTCTGGGGACTGCAATTTGGAAGCTTCAAGATGATTTCCGGGGATGATAAGCGTGATGCTTGTATTCAAATCTGAAATTGAACATTACATGATGGATCTCTTGATGTGGATATGGGTCGCCGTTGTTAGAGAGAAAAACTCATATTAGACCCTGAATTGCAATTAACCCACTATAATTTTACTAGTAATACTTAGTCAAAATTCACATGTACTCCTTCTATCAATATAATAATGTCTACAAACTTTTTTTTTTTTTTGTGTGCGTGTCTCATTGATAATTCACATTGTTTTTAATTGAAAATTTATACTCCTTCCGTCCAAAACAAACTTCTCATTTTGTCACGAGCGTCCCATTGGAAACTCCCATTTACCCTGAAAGGAAGAGATTTCCTCCACTTTTTCTCTCCTTCTCACTCACAACAAACATCCACTTACCATTTCATATCCACTTACAAATATTTTTGAGATAAAATCTAAACTTTTAACTATAAATATTTGGACAGAGGAGAGAACCGTAAATAATTACTCCTTCTGTCCCGATTTAAGGTTCTTACTTCCTTTTTAGTATGTCCCAATTTAAGGTTCTTACTTTACTTTATTACCAAAAATGGAAAGTGGGACCCATTTATCATTCTCACAACAAAAACTCCCTACACACTTTCTCTCTCTTACTTTACTTTTCACACTCACAACATTTTCTTAATTTTCGTGTCTAGTCAAACTTAGAACCTTATAGTGGGACAGACGGATCCGGAGTATCTTTTTGTTGGAACGGCTATTTAAGATGCATGTATAGTAAGGCCTTGAGTTTATTGTCATTTCAACCTGCGTACTATTGCAAGATTGATGATTTGCCCTCGTACTCACGAAACTCACACTATGACCTGCGTACTATGGTTTTAATAAAAAAGTGCCCAGGGATAACGCTAAGCCGTTAGAAATCTAATGGCCTGTCAACATATGTTAAAAATTTAAAGATTTTACAGAAAAAAATTCAAATGTGACCTTGATAATGCTATAGATGTCATAAAGGTCCAAAAATATTTTATTTTTATATTTCTCTATATAGAGTATTTGTTATCAAGAGAGTAAAATAGAAAAGGTAAATAAAATTTTCGTAAATAATATCAAAAAAAAAAAAAAGATGAAAAGATCCATTTAAGTTAATTCTAATAATCCTAACCAATTCCAACAATCTCTCTCATCAACCCCCCCCCCCACACTAAATGGACCCGGAACCGCTCCACCGAGTTAGCTCCACCTCTCCACCCAACGGCTCCGATCAAAACCACATACACACACAAATCAGGAGGGCAGCCATGATGATTTCAATTTTTTGTGGGTTCCACTGAGCTCGGCATCATCTCAACCGTTGGGTGTAGGTAAAATGATGTGGCTCCAATCTCAACCATTGGGTGGAGCTAACTCTTGGGTGGAGCGGTTCCAAATTCCCACTAAATTCCATAAGCACCCCAGCCTTCCCATTTTCAGATCTGTTTTCCCTCTCCTTTCTTCTCGCTCTTTCCTCCACATCCACCGCCATCCACCACCTCCCTCCTCCACCACCGCAACCACTGCCCAGCTCCCTCCACTCTGGCAGTCACCGTCGGCATCTCCCTCTCCCCGTCACCGTCATCAGCTCCCTCTCCCCGTCACCGTCACCGTCATCAGCTCCCTCTCCCCGTCACCATCGTCATCCTTGTCGATCTATTGTTTCTCTCCCCTTCACTCCTCACTTCACCCTCCTCTCAATCCTCCAACACCGGCAACCTCCCCTTCTCTAACGTCCCCTCCATTTCCCCTAAATCAGCGATTTGGTTTCAAAATATTTGGAAGAGTTGTTCAGATTTGTCTTGATTTTTTGCTATAAATCCCTTCTACATTATCGATCCCTCCTCCTTCCTCCAAGATCTGATTTCAAAATCAAATTTGTCTTGTTTTTTTGCTGTTGTGTGTGTGACCCGTTTCCAGATTTGAAGATTATGTTGGATTTGATTTTGTTTGCTAGTCAGTTTTGTTGTTCTTGTTAATAATGAGATTTGTTGATTTCAGATCTCTTAAGACACTATTTTGATTCCGAGGTGATCATTGTGTTTAATTGATTTTTTTGTGGTGTTTGTAGATGATGGGTGGCGGTGGTTTTGAGATGGTGAATGGTGGTAGTTTTGAGATGGTGGATGGTGGTGGCTATGAACTGGTTGGTAGTGGTGGTTTTAAGATGGTGGGAGTTGGTGGAGAAAGTAAATGATAACTATTTTAATTAAAATATAAATATTTTTTGAGATATAATTACTATAAATTCATTTTAAATTAATATTAATTGAATAATTTATTTACTTTTTCTATTTGATCTCTCTTAATAACAAATACTCCCTCCGTCCCAGCTGAAGCGACACCAACTTTTGGGACAGAGATTAAGGAAAGGTGGTAGATGTGTGGTAGAAAATGAAGAGAGGGAATGAGTGGGGTAAATGGTAGGGTTGGTTGAATATAAATATATTAAAACATTTTTATTTTGGGCAGTGTCACTTGTGTTGGGACAGACCGAAAAGGAAATAAGTGTCACTTGTGTTGGGACAGACCGAAAAGGAAATAAGTGTCACTTGTGCTGGGACGGAGGGAGTATATAAACAAATGTGAATATAAAATATTTATTGGGCCTTTACGACATTAATATCAATATCAGGGTCATATTTGAATTTTTTTTTAAATGTAAATCAGTTAAATTTTAACATATGTTGACAGCCTGTTAGATTTCTAACGGCTCTTCGTTATCCCTGGGCACTTTTTATTAAAGCCATAGTATGCAGGTCATAGTATGAGTTTCGTGAGTACGAGGGCAAAGCATCAATCTTACAATAGTACGCAGGTTGAAATGGCAATAAACTCGTAAGGCCTTGAGGGTATAGTACTATAACTCCATTCAGAAGTAATATTACAACTACTCTATTTCAGCTACGAAGATGGTCAAACGTAGGCTGAGATGTTAATTAAAGAGGGAGGGAGTGAATGAATGAATTGTAGAAGAGGCCATGCCATCATGATTCTAACAGAGAAGAGTAGTAAATCACTAAATCTACAACAACAAGTTTCAAATAATTGATATTAATTTATTTCGGAAAAAAAAACCGACAATAATTTAATTATTTTGATAAGTTTTAAAAACTCTTTTTATAAAAATATATCATAAAAATATTTATAAGGAATGTCAATAATACCCCCTTCAGCTTCAAATATTTGTTGACTAAAGTGCTAAAAAGTTGTCCTATAAAATACTTGTTATTGTTATTAGTTTACTGCTCGTTTGCCTTAAAATTAATGATTATTTTTTTTTTTACCATCTTTACAAATGAACTTGTGAGCAATAATTTTAAATTGGTTTAATTATACTAATTTGGTGAACCAAAATTCATTTGTAATTACGATAAAAAAAAACTATGAGATGAGGAAAAAACGATGCTCTTTCGCTGTAGTTGATCCCTCCACCACCACCACCACCACCGCGTCTTAGAATATCTTAATCATTTATTTTGTAATTATTTTAACAAGAATTTTTATAATTTCTAATAAAAATATTATTTATTCAAAAGAGAACCAAATAGACTATTTATTTTATGTGTGTTTTCTAGAGGAATAGTAATTGTTCACTTTATAACTAAATCTTCTTCATGCTATAATTAGCTATTACTCCTCCATCTCAGTTCTACTCTTCATTTTGGTACTACATAAAGTAAAAAACTTTTTCTCAAAATGACAAATGATAAATAGTATTCTAAACAAATTTGTCCTTATAATAGTTGTATAACTAAAAAAGAAAAGAGGATGTTTTGTGTGAGACGGATCTCGATGAGAGGGGAAATGGGCTTGCCCCGACCCGCCTATAGGGGGCAAACCATTTACTCTCTCAATGAGATCCGTCTCACGTGTGAGACCGTCTCACACAAGTTTTTGTCAAAAGAAAAGGCCTCACTAACCTGATTTGGCTACGTTTTTCCTTTCTCCTTCGGGTGCCTACGGATGTGACGTCATCCCCACTTTCCTCCATAATATCAGGCTCCGTTTGTTTCGCATAAAACAACTTTCGGATAATTTTTTCTTCATTTTTTCGGTGTTTGTTACGCATCGAAAAATGGGGAAAATATTTTTCGAAAAATTGTTTTCCCACTTTTCTTAAGTAAAATGACTTACGAAATTCTACTCTGCAAGTCATTTTCCAGAAAAAGTTAACTCTATCACTCACACACCCAACTTCACATACAACACCACCCTACCCACTCTGCCTCGAAATACCACCCCCTCCTTCCATCTTATCCCACCCACTACCACCCTCCAACCTTACCTTCCCTCCCCGGTCCCTTCACCACCACCCACCCACCTCCTTCCAAAAAAAAAATCACTCATATTATAATTACCTACTCCAACCCCCACCCCCCAAAAAAAATATTTATTTATTTTTATTATTATTATTATTATTCTTATTAAAATTATTTTCTAACAACTCCCACACTCCCGCTCCTTACCACCCACCCACCTTCCAAAAAAAAAAAAAAACTTATTTTCACTCATAACAAAATTATTTTTGAACACCTCACCCACTCCCAATACCCCCAACCACCAAACACCCCACCCACCCACACCACCCACGCCCCCTCCCCCCTCACAGAAAAATAAAATAATAATTACTCTTATTAAAATTACTAACAACTCCCCTCGCGCTCCCTACCCCCAGTACCCCACCACCCACCACCCCCCCCCCACCACCCACCCCCACACACACACACAAAAATTACATATTAAAATTATTTTTGAACATCTCCCTCACCACCACCCACAAAAAAAAATAAAAAAAAATAATAATAAAATAAATAAAATCTCACTCATATTAAAATTATCTTTGAACACCTCCCCCGTCCCCACGACCCCCCCCAACCCACATTCAATTTTTTTTCTCATATTACTTTTTTTTCTCATATTAAATTATTATTTTCTCATACGATAATATTTTCCGGAAAACATTTTTTTAGATTTACCAAACAATCAAAAACATGTTTATGTCATTTTTCGGAAGTTGTTTTACGCGAAACAAACGGAGCCTTAGTTGTTTATGCCGGTTGTGCAAGATGACACTTCACTTTTTACCCACTTGCATTATAAATAGTGTTGTAGACAATAATATTTTAACTCACTTGCAATGTTTACATATTTTTATTATTTTCTTAATAAGGGTGCAAAACTAAAGTTTGTGTGCTGAACTTGAGGCGGAGAGATATTATTTTATTTGATTAATTTGAAAATTATTTGTACTAGAAATTACATATTTAAATTTTTTTAAATTTTTTTTTTTTGAAGGAAAATTATTATTTTAAAGTTTGTGTGCTGACGGCTGAACTTTTATATTTGAAGTATAATACGTTTACTTATTTTTACATGTACTTAACCTAATAGTATGAATATTTTTTTATCAAGTATGGTCCTTCTATGATGAACTGCGATTTTTTTTATTTACGTTAATTATTTTGTTTTACTACGTTTTTCTAGTCATTTTTTATTAATTTGAAACATTTTCTAGTCATTTTTTATTATTTTGAAACATTTTCTAGTCAGTTGTTGAGAAATGAATCATGTCCACGTTTTGCAGTGTACAGACGGCGTCCCACAAAGGGCATACGTTAGTCTTTTGTGGCAGACTTCTGGTCTGGTCCTGCAAACGTTGACCTTGGTCTTTTATAAAAAAATCACTATTTCTTTTATTTTTACCACCACGCTTTACAAGAAAATTTAAAGTCAAACTGAAGAGAAAAAAGATGAACACGAGATTTAACTAATAAAAAATATTTATGAGAACTTGATAAAAAAGTGTCAAATTAAGGGAACAAGTTATTATTTAATTCTATTTGGACAGAGGCAATACCACGCGTTGTGGTTACCAAACCACCACTAATCAGCAATGCTTTATCCCACCAAAGACTAGGGTGTAAATGGTTCGGTTTGGTTCGGTCTCGGCCATTTTAGAGACCGAACCACTAGTCATCGGTTTGAGAAAATTTCAGACCGAACTGAACCACAAAACAGTTCAAACCGAACCAAACCAAACCGCTATGGTTTGGTTCAGACCGCGGTTCAGTAATGTGATTCAGACTACGGTTTATATCGTGGTCTAGACCGTGGTTTAGATAGTAGTTCAAACCACCATTCAGACCGAAGTTCATATGACGATTCAAATCATGATTTAGACTTTGTTGAAAAGAGAAAATACATATGAAGTAGAATATTTAACGAATAAAGAAGACAAATGAAGTGAACACACTCCAAAATTTTGTTAACTTTGTGCATCAATAAATATAACTCGTGATGAAATAAATATTGAATAATATGCAAAACGTGATTTAAGAATGGTCTAATGTAATGTATTTTTTTTTTTAATATTTCAAAGGTGGATGCTACTTAACATACAAATATATGACTAATATATGAGGTCTCTGGCGGTTCGGTCTGATGGTTCAGTTTGGGGGTTCGGTCTCGTGGTTTGGTCTGGTTTGGTTCGGTCTGAAAGGTTCAGACCCCAAACCAAACCGAACCACGCGGTTTACAAATTTTTGAGACCGAACCGAACCACTCGTGCTTTAAAACAGAACCAGACCGTATGGTTTGGTTCGGTTCGGTCCCAAACCGCGGTCTGGACCGAACAACTGACACCCCTACCAAAGACATCCTCAGGACAAGCCAATCAGATTGCGACACATGTCCCTGTAAGGACAAAGTTAATTATGCGATAACGATCATGCCCTCTCTTCTCAGTTCTATAGATACAAGGGATCAAAGCCGCGGATATTTTATTCTTTGATCCCAAAATCAGAGCGTCATCATATAGGGAGATGTGTTTTTTTTTTTTTTTTTTTTTTTTTTTTTTTGGAAGGAAATAGGGAGATGTGTTATACATTAATCGGTTCCCATTTATTGCATGTATACCAATTTCTTTCATTTTTAACATAAGCATGCGTATGTTCGTTAATATGAGTGGTTCAATGATAAATGTCAGATTTTAAGATTTATGAGGTCTAAAGTTTGATATGTCACATTAAAAGTATGTATCACATCAATTATTTAAATAGAAAGAAACCCAACATTTTAAGTGCTTTAAGCTCACATCAATTATTTACATAGAAAGAAACAGGGGCGGACGCACGTATATGAGAAGGGGGTTAATTGACCCCCCCCCCTCACTTCTCTGTTTATACCCAATTTAGCCTCTTAAAATTTTTCAAATTATAGCCTTAACCCCCCTGAAAATTTTCAGTTAACCCCCATCAAAATTTACATAAACCTCTAGATATATAAGCTTAATTTTTACACAACCAACCCAAACTTATCTCATTAGTTTGCCGCAAGCGGGTTTTTATTCGTCAAAGACGATTGCGCGATTGCGCGAAGGAGAGACTGAGAGAGGCGACGCAGAGGAGAGGGGCGACGGCGATCGACCAAAGTTGTACGAATTTCGAAGGCGTGGGAGTCGGAGGCCGGACCTGAGACCTGGCCGGAGGCTGGAGCACCGTCCCATGCTTTCGGGTTCATAACAGGTAATTTTTCTCATCTTTTTCGCCTACTATCTCAAATCCCAAATCTCAAATCCCTAAATTTCCCAAAAAATTAGGGTTTCACCCTTTCAATCAGATTTTTTTTTTTTAATCTCATTGATTTCTTATTGAAATATACACTATTAAATCTCAAATAAATGTCACTGTGACTTGTTTGTGTTGCAATTTTTAATTGAGTTTTTTGTAATTGCAGCCATAAGCCATTTTGATTTGGTAATGATTCAAATGGAAAAAACGAATTTGGGATTCATTTAGACGTTTTGTCTGTATTCTTTCTTAAAAGAAATTGGTAATTCAGTTATTGAATGTGAAATTTGGTTGAAGCTTGTTCTCTACAGAAAAAATGGGTCCTCCTTGAAGTTTGAAAAGATAATGTGGGTAGTCTACTTCTGACTCTAAGGCGAATGAGGCTCCCCGTCCTGGAGGTTAGAAACTATAAAATATAATCATGTTATGTGTTTGTGTATGGCTAGTGGCCTCGTAGTTATTGCCTTGTTGGCGTGTTTATTTATGGTTGTGTGTGGTTGTTTATGGCCGGTGGACTTGTTGTGGTTTTATGGCCGGTGGCCCTGTTAATTTGTTTGTGTATGGCCAGTGGCCTTGTTGGCGTGTTTAATATGGCCGGTGCCCTTCCTCGTGTGGTTGTTTATGGCCAGTGGCTTTGTTGTTGTGGTTTATGGCCTGTGGCTTATTGTTTGTTTGTGTATGGCCAGTGGCTTTGTAGTTGTTGTCTTGGTTGAATGATTGGTTGGTGATCTACGTAGAGGATGAGATTTTAGCAAAATTGAAAATGAAGATATTATGGAGTATTTAAAAAGATAGAATAATAGGAAACCACTAGTGTAGCACTTTTCTTATTATATCATCAAAATTTGAATTCATGTGAAAAAAGGCTATATGTGAGAGTTTTTTTAATAGTGTATTGTTTTTTAATCTTTTTTATATAATTTTTTGACCCCCCTCACTGTAAAACCTGGATACGCCACTGGAAAGAAACCCAACATTTTAAGAGCTTTAAGGACCAACCTATTACAACACGTTCTAGCACATCTATCATGACTTAGTGTTATGTACGAATAAAATGATTCATCTACATCCAAATTCACACGAGTCGGTCTTGTGAAAAACGTTGCATGTCTTAGTATTACATAGTGTCTCTTGGATTATTGAAAAATGCCCCTTAAATTGTCAACAAGTGCTTGGTGGTTTATAAAATTTTCAAAACAAGTGTTTGCCTTAATGTTAAAAAGTGTCTCATGTAATATTGAAAAATGACTCCTACAATGTAAAAAAGTGTCTGATGAGTTTTTGTAAGTGCGAAGCGAGTTTTTTCAAGTTCTAAAACAAGTGTCTGTCATAGTATTAAAATGTGTCTCTTGTAGTATTGCAAAATGCCTCCTACAGTGTAAAAAAGTGTGATGAGTTTTCGTAAGTTCCAGTTATTTGCAAAAATGCCACCGTGTCTTTAAATAACGTTTCGTTTATTTACAAAAATGCCACTTCGGATATGAAAAACACGTTTTACGCTAAGACAAGAGTAAAACGCGTTTTTCCAGAGATTTCCTGAATTCACATATTCATAGCATAAATGAGATGGAAACTGATAACCAACAACGTTAGTAACTTAGTATGACATATGAAAGAAAAAAAAAAAAAAAAAAAAAGGCCCATTTTTGAGATGAGAGAAGTTGTAAAATTATGCAATCACTTCTAAAGTAGGGGGATCATCGTTCTTTACAAGTTGAAAAAGAACCTCAAAAAAAAAAAAAAAATGATGCATCTTTCGTGAAGATATCGAATCATAGAGATAGACGGAAATGAGTGTTAAAAAGTGACCCAACTAATATTACATCACTCGCTTTAGACAGCCAGAAGACAGAATTAAAAACAATTGACTTTAGGTAAAGTGGCCCAACTAATATTCATTTTTGAACAAAAATAATAAATATCAGTAATAAAGAAAACAGACTTTATCAAGAATAAAACATTCTCCCTCACTTCCAAAATAAATGTGTCAATTCCCATTTTGACACCTCATTTTGTAAGCCACATTTTGTAGCCATTTTTTGTAACTTTATTATTTCCCTAGAAGAAATGGTTCAATATTTTGTACTCTAACACTAAGTGTTAATGTGATCAATTGAAATTTTTTAATAAGTCAAGTCATTTAATATTCCCTCCTTATGTATTTTGTTCAGGTCAAATTTGACATTTAATAAGTTATTTAATAGATCAATACAAGTGAATTTGATAAATTTATTTTTTCTAAATTGATTAGATTAACAGTAATTATGTTTGGCCAGAATTCACTCGTCTTAAAAATCAAAAGTTAAATGTGAACAAATAAAATAACTTTTTCCATGGATACTTGTACCAAATAACAGTATCACCACTTAAAAGATTACATCAATCCAACAAGTTGTAACCGAAAAAAAACAGACATAGATTATAGATACAGAGCCATATATAATTAAGAGGTTCTTTTACACTAGTAGCTAGCCACCATGTTATAAATAACCTAAACAAAGGACCAGTTGATGAACATAAAAGCAAGGCAGTGATAAGAGTCTTCATCATTCACAACCTTCCATGCTATGGCGTCCTCGTACGAAACCGACCTTCCCATGCTCGATACACACATCCCCCCGGGCAAATACGCAAACCCCTAACAGACAAACAGCATGATCAAGAGCAAATTTGAAAAAGAATTTGGACAGTCATTTTGGGACGGACGCAGTATTAATTTTTTTTTTTTTAAAAAAAAAACATTAATTACTATACCTGCTGCATGATCTTGGAGAACTCTGAGAGTAGAGTCTTTCGGCCAGCTTCATCCAGAATCTTATCAAGCATATATCTTGAAGTGCAACTAGAGTAGTTTCAAGCATGTTTAGCCCTGCGTGATTCGAAAACGTAAAAACAGCAGAGGCCTGCACCAACAAATAAACATTACCAATTTGTTAGTCTCGTTATTTCCTCATTCAAATCTTGCAAAACCCTCATTTAAACAGTAAAAAAATCAATAAAAAAAAAGTGAACAGTTGTAGCAGAGTGAATGTGTCACTTACATTTGTTTTAAAAGAGCAGCAGAAAATTGCATCAGAGTGATCCCAGAATTGTTTCAAAACAGCATCAGCTGCGTGGGAGTTAACAGGAGGTAGGAGCTCCCTCCCGGCGTGTACCCTGAAACCGAATGTAATGCTCAATGAGAGGCTTTCTAATGTTGCACATACTTAGTGCTCCTTCCATCCCATTTCAAATTAGACAAAATGAGATGGCACGGGGATTAAGGAAAATATATAATATTAAGGGGAAACGTAATTTACCCTGATTTTCAAATAATGCAATGCGCTCGTTAGTGACAAATAGGGGTAACATATTTTTGCATTCATGATCAAATAATGCAACAAAGTATTTTTACTTGCGGCGTCAAAAAACTAATAGGATGGCTGGCGGTGCCACATCATCACCATGCCGTTAGTGGGGGTAGGAAATAGTAAGTACGACAGTTTTTGAGAGTTTGACAAGTGGGCTCAGTTAATTAAAAATATACTCCCTCTGTCCCGAAATCAGTCCCTCTTTTTTCGTTGTTACTACGAATGAATATTTAGGCTACTTCTAATCATCTTAATGAAAATCTAAAAAATGGTACTGATAGTATCTATAATGGTGTATCAATAACAAATTGTAAATTTTTATTAGGACTATTACAAGTAGCATAAACTATTGCTCAAAGTTCATTCTTAATAACAACGAATATAGTGGGACTAACTTTGCGGGACAGAGGGAGTATAAAGCTTACCATTTTGAGCTTGTTTAATTCAAACTAATTTGAAATGGGACGGAGGGAGCATAGAGTATAAAGATAGTAACGAGTGGTAATAATAATCACGAGTGTAAGAGTTTGTATACCTGTAGCTCCTGCATAACCAACGTGCTAACGTCAGAGCTTCTGGAAAACCGGGTAATGGTTTAGACCCCAAATTAGAGTTGAGGGGGCAAGGGGCAATTGCCATGGCAACCCTCTGAACAGAGCTTACAACACTTCGTACGTACTGACGAGCCATCGCAGCAACATTATCACGTAAGTTGTTCTCAAAAGTAAACTGGAACGCAATGGTAAGAACAGAACGGAGGTTATAATTGCTCAAATCAGCCTCTCCAGGTGGACGTCCAACTTCAAGCGTAGATGTCAAATCCAATGTACGATTTGCAGTGGTCCCCTGCAATTTCAGGAAGAAAAAAAATGTGAATGAAATGAGGAATGCAAAGATAGCATTATCATACTCCCTCTGTCTCGGAAAATTTGTCATATTTTGACTTTTATGGTCAACATAAATGAACTTTCACCAAACATTGACGTCATCTAATCATTCTAGTGAAATTCTAAAATTTGTAATTGACGCGTCATTAAGTGATTTATCAAATAACAATTTTAAAAGTTCATTGTGATCATTAAATTGACACTAATGCTTGGTCAAAGTTCATTTACTTTGACCACAAAAAGTCAAAATGGGACAAGCTATTCGGGACAGATGGAGTATAAGAGAAATAAAGATGAATTTTGAACATGTACTCAACTGATTTAGGATCCAATGGTATAACACGGAAACCAGAAGGAAGCAAAGGAGCGTCATCTGCACAGGATCATCGATAGGTGCAAACACAAGCTGAGCACAGGCACCAGGTGCATTCTCATCAACACCACTGCATAGCTAAGTAAAAGAAAGATACACGGATCAAAAAACCAAAAACATCTGAAAAGGCAGAAGAATTATTTACCAAAAAGTTTTATCCTTTCTACATCCATGCGTACCTGCAAAAGGTACATGTTGCGCGATAAAGCAAGTTCCTCTTGGGAGAATGCATGGCCCTCTATTCGAACCACCTCCAGAAACTATTTCACAACAATTAAAAATAAAGTACTTTGAAAGTTAATATATGACATGTCAGAGTATGGCATGTAATATGCAAAGAATTTATATAAATAAAACAAAAAAACGGAAGATGCATTAACTACCTCGTCATTCTCCACAGTGTTGGCGAGAGGCAGATTGACCTGGCTACTAGGGAAGCTACAAGGTCGTGGAACTGCATACGGACTAGCTTTAAGAGACGCAGCAGAGTATGAATCAATGCTATAGTCAGCCCATTCAGAACGATGCTCCCTCAAGAAACGAACAAGGATAGCAGGAGGGACATTCTAAATCAACATATATTTATAAATAGTGATAAAAAATATGAAGATAACTATATGTTGAGCAATAATATGAAGGGTAAACATTACATATCAATGATCAAGAACAAGAACAAGCAATGAAAAACCAACATATCATGGCAACTACTACATCCGTCCCATAATATACATCACATTTGGATTGTCAATTTGACTTGTCGACGCTTTTAAGAATTGTGCTTTACTTATTTATACATTGCTTGTATGATGGTAAATTTGCACTTCGACCATTTCCTTATTTAGGAAGTGACATTTACTTTGAAACGGACCGAAAAGGAAAGTTCTACACTATGGGACGGAGGAGTATTAAAACGGTTGAAACAGCAAAGCGTACCTGCAGAAGCATTGATGCCTTAGCACAAAGGACCCCGCCAAATGTTGGTAGCATGGATAGAGTGTTGTAAGAAGAAGCGGGGAATTTTCTAGGGGATGTATTAATGGCAATAGTAACATCCTCTACACCATCACTATTCATAACTGACCAACCATCATCTACGAATCCATTAACGGCATCGTTGAAACCCCTGAACCAGTCGGAAATGCTTAGGTGAAAAAGAACAGTTTAAGGAAAAAAAAAATAACAATAAAGTAGACCTAGTGAGACCAAGACACCAACCTGCATAATCTCTGACTAAATGTCCTTAAAACAGCAGGCTGGCGGCCCCCGCTAAGCTGTATTTCTCCATTACTTTCCTGAGCAATTTGCCGTATGTGACGCAAGGCCTGAAGCAAGAGTTCACCAATAAATTAGAACAAGATTTAGCAGATTGTGGATAATTTCACAGAAAAGGAACAGAGGAGGATCCTCACAGCCATAGTATTTTTCTGGGCAAGAATTTTAGATGATTCATACAGTGGCCTAAGAACTTCCGGAACACTCCAAACCTAGTTAAAATTAGAAATAAGAAAATAAGATAAAAGAAAGGCGCGTGATTGGGAATAATAAACAGTACTGACTGGATCTAGTACTTACATCCAAGTCAAAGTGATCAACTATGTTAATTATTGAGCCACCTCCATCACATGGCCTTATCAGATAACCACTAGGTAACATCGTAGCTCTTATAAAGCATGCTGTAGAAGATCCGGCAGGTCCCCCAGTAGCAGCAGTCAAAGACCTCTCACATATCTAAACACAAATATTGTACACACACACATCCACCAAGTAACTGAGATAGCTGAGTCGTGCCAATTTTGAGTTTAAAAAACAAAGTTAACAAATTTCATGAGGCAACAACACTAGTCATGATGCTCAAAGACATGTTCTCTTGCATTAGTTTTTTCCCAAAAGAGAGAAAGGAGCAACAGAGATGTGAATTTAGCTACTCACAACTAGACTTCCATCCTCCAAATTAGTAGTATATCTAAGTGTCCAAAAATCCCGAGCCGCTGCCAACGTTGTTGGTGCATATGTCTGAAGAAAAAAATAAAAAAATGAATTACAAATTCAGTGTTCAGATTGTATACATAGGACAACTTCAGTTTATGAAATATGCAAACCTGCATGTAAATGATCTCAATTGTCCCACCGTTTCCAGCAGGAATTATACTCATCACCTCAAGGCAACGACAATCGCGATACCAAGATGGACGATCTTTGAGGATTTCAGCGACCTGGGGGGAAAGGAACTTTTGAATTATGATATATATATATATATCACTCTAAAATAATAAGATAAACTAATAAACTCATTATCGTAAGTATTCAATAGGTATTGGGGGTGGGGGAAGGAAAATTATAGAAGATTACCTTCGTGGGCTCTAAGTTCACGAGGCCGCAGGCCCGTGCTGCAATCCCATTACAATTACGGGAAACAGCAACGATGCCAATAGAATCCGGACCAGGCTAAAATAAAAAGTAACAAGAACATGTCACATCACACTGACTGAAGGTAACTAGTAAAACGAAGCTAGAAACAAAATTGAGATGCCACCATACCTTCATCCCAATCAACTGGACCCAGTCGACAGCCGTTCCAGTAGCCTTGGAGAGGAACTCTGTCAAGGTCTCCTCAGCGATTGCGAGAAGACTAAGGACAAAATAATAAATAAAAAAAAAAAAAAAAAACAGAGTGTTACGGAGATATTCGATCATGAAACTTATAAAGTACTAGAGAATTGACATATGTACTCAGAATAGCTGATAGATAAATAGTAATGTATACCCAGCTGGGTTGTTGGCATCCCTAGGTGGATGCTGAGGTGTTGGGTTATGCTGTTGATGCTGACCACTAACGACCACGGACTCACAGCTTGTGTCTGTGGTCGTTGCAGGTGCCTATTAGAAATCAAGTGGCAAAATACCATTGAAGCCAAAAAACAAAACGCATGAGAATATAATACAAGATAACTGTAAGAACACTAGCTTCAAATATTTATTATAAAGAATTATATTGGAATACTACATGATAAGCAGATTGCTGCAAGAAGAGAAACTTGAAGAGTTTAGATATTTTCACAAAAAAAGGGTGAGGAGATAGCTTACAGAATGGAGTTGGGTACGCACGTAACCATTCTCGTAGACCAACCCAGAAACCTGTTTCTGTAATCGGTCATTCTCTTCCATCAAGAGTTTGTTCATGGCAGACAGCTTTCTGTTTACAGTCTGGAGACGAGATGCTTCTTTCCTCTGCTTCTCACGGCATCTACAACAATAATTAGCCAGGTGTTTGTTCAGGACCAATTTTTTTCCTCGAATATTTTAAGAAATAAGTACCTCTTCATAAAAATTACAGTGATAAAGAATAAACAATGCTGAAAAACCCCTGATAAAGAGAGAGTGGCCTATTGAGTTTCTGCACACTATTATGCAATAGAGTAGCTCTAATTTAAAGTTTAAACCACCATGCACAGATAAATAAACAAGACATCTTTCACTTACAATTATCACATTTCCAGCCTAATAAAAAATTAATGCAACTTTTACCACTAACAAAAACATCTCACTGTTGCCTACCAAGAATGATAACAATTTTGTTTCAAAAACCCATGTGGCAAAAAACATTAAGAGTAGCTTCATTTAATCAGTATCTAACAAGAAAGGTCATTTCCATATCCAGACTAGATATCATAGATTCTAAATATAATAGAGACAATGACTAAAGGTAGAAGAAGCTTTCCGAATAATGATGTTCAGAAAAATGTCAACACCTACCGATTGAGAAAGATCTATGGTCTGAGAATATCAAGCAATGACCAAAAAGTTGGATTGCCAACATATTTATTGGACAAATCGAGAACACAACAGTATCTCAGTAAACCACACAGAAAGAAGAAAAACAGAGCATGTCTTCATTTCCTTTTTAAATTGACCAAGACACCTAACCAAAAATCAGTTCATTTAACACACCAAATACACTGCTGATTTCCATATTCAAAATCATGTCTTCAAAAGTTGGATTGCCAACATATTTTGGACAAATCGAGAACACAACAGTATCTCAGTAAACCACACAGAAAGAAGAAAAACAGAGCATGTCTTCATTTCCTTTTTAAAATTGACCAAGACACCTAACCAAAAATCAGTTCATTTAACACACCAAATACACTGCTGATTTCCATATTCAAAATCATGTCTTCAAAAGAGCATGCTTGAATGTTTTTCTTGATTAATCGCCCAGATGATGAGTAAACAAGCAAAATGTGAAGCAGAAAAAAAAAAAAGATATTCAACAAATATGCTTCCATAGTTGTAAAGTAAAAACGAAAGAAAGACCCGGGGGGGAGCTTAACCAAGAACACAACCCTTTTTCAGGGATTTCGAATCGCTCCCTCAATGGCTCCGATTAGAGCCACCTCATTGGATTTTGTGTTCGACGGATGATGAGATGTGTCCGAGCTCGGTAGGACACACATTTTGAAATCACCCTGCACTGAGGTCGCATGTGTGGCCTTGATCGGAGCCGTTGGGTGGAGGGGTGGAGCGGTTCCGGGTCACCTTTTCAGGGTCAAGAAACTAAACTTATGCTAATGCAAGGATAAAGATTTTTTTTTTTTTTTTTTAAAAAAAGGAGCGAAATCAAGAACAAGAAAAAATTCCTTCAGACACACACCGAGGAAAAACGAATCCTACATTTACTTTTGTAGTCATATCAAATACTCCCTCCGTCACAAAATAATTTTCATATTTGACTATTCAAACTTTTTAAGGATGGAAACATTCAAACTTTTTAAGGATTTGAACACTTGCTTCACTAGCCATGCTGTGTTTATGAACATTTAAGCCTAATTGTAGATATGAGAGAACTTTTTGGGACAATAAAAAATGGCAAATGAGAAGATTATTTTGGGACGGAGGGAGAAAACCATTAACAGACCCAGAACAGCAACAAACGTTACAAACATATTTGAACAAAATGACCCATTTTCTTAAGGAAAAAATACCCTCAAAAAAAATTTAAAAAAAATCACAATCCAATCCAGACAGACAGGTACCTGCGATTCTGAAACCAGACTTTAATCTGTTTAGGCTCAATGTTGGAAAGAATAGGACACTCCCGAATGAGTTGCTGCCTTCTCAAAGAGCAAGGCTTGGGGCACTCCGTATAAACCCTCTCCAACGCCTCAACTTGCTCCGGCGTATACCTCACATACTTACCCGCATCCATTTGCTGCTCATGATGATTCTTGTTGTTGTGCATTGCCAGAGACATTCTCACTCTAAACTGAAAAATCAAGAAACCCCACTACAAATTTCTAAGAAATAGAAGAGATTGAGGACGGACTAACTAACTTAATGTATGAATAATGTTGATACAGGCGAGCTCTCTCGTGCAAGAGAGCCACCTCTCTCAGTCATCAAAAAGATATGCAGGAAAGGTGTTTGTGAAAAAACCTAGAGGTAGGAACAGGCTTTGAATGGAGCATAGAGGGATTTTTCATGTGGGGCTGGCGTTTTATCTCTCTCGCAGACGTCAATCTCGAGAATTTCAGGGACAGTGAAGGGTAGAGAGAGAAATAAAGATATGAGTACTACAGTAATATGGACGTATGCGATTGCGAGGTGTGTATCGTATGTAAGTGTACATGGTTTGGTTTGGTTTGGTTTGGTTTGGTTTGGTAGAGAAAGTGGGAAAATGGGTAGAAAATAGCTGAGATAATTGTTGTGAGTATGATATGTGGGGTCTACAAATAAAAAAATATTAAAAAAAACTTTCTTTTTTAGATTTTGAAATTTAAAATGAAACACCTTAAAAAAAACTTTAAAATGGGATGGAAATAGTAATGTAGTACTCCCTCCGTCCAAAAATAGATGTCGTTTTGGAGTGTTTCACAATATAAGAACTGTTATTAATGCATATGAAGAAGTTCCAAATACCCTTAAAATAATTCAACTACTTAATTAATTAAATGATTGATATAGAACAACAAAAAAGCTTTGACAATAGTGAAGCGATAAGTATTTTGAGACAAAAATTAACTCTCAAAACAACATACTCCTCTGTCTTATTAGTCTGTTCACTTTTGATCAACGTGGGAAACTAAACATTAATGCCAATCTAATCATCTTAATAAAATTTAATAATTGTAATTGATAAATAATCATTTAATTTATCAATAATAATTTTAAAAATTTTATTAGGATTATTAAATTGACATTTAAATGTTTGGTTAAGTTTATTTTCGTTGATCAAAAGTGAACAGACTAAAGACAAGTATATTTTGTGACGGATGGAGTAATGTACACAGTATACCTAGGAAAAAGGATAGGAGTATATAGGTGTGTGCATTCGGTAGAGTAGTAAAGCAAAGCAAACAAAGCAAAGGACTACTCGTTGCTAGCAAACAAGACATATGAAAACAAATACCCCGTGGAAAAGTTTGCTCCATCAATTGATCCGTCCTACGGTCTGGATGTTGTCAGTCAACTCGTTAATTTTTTTTTGTATTTGACAGATGAGATGTGTCTGAGCTTAATGGGACTCAAAAATTTTCAAAGATTTTAAACAGATCTCAACCACACACAAAACAAATTTACAAACGCGATAAAATCAAAAACAATTCCAAGTCACACTTCGTCCGTCTAAAAAAATATATAAAATATTTTTTATAGTAAAATTTACTTATCATTCACAAATTAAAAGTACTCACTATTTCTAATTTATTTTCTGTTCGACCCATTCACAACATCTATTTTACTCTCTCCATCTCTCAGACTAAGTTTTACTTTCTTTTTTGGTTTTTCCTAAATTAAAGTTTTTAGTTGGTTTATTACCAGAAATGTACAATGTGACTCGGCAAAAAACTATATACACAGCCCGGTAAATACACAGCCCTTTAATTCCATCGCTGCCCTTGCACGTCTCGTGTATACTTACACGAGATGAGAGCTTACATCTCGTGTACATATACACGAGATACATCTCGTGTAAGTACACACGAGATGAGATCTCGTGTATGTATACACGAGATGTAAGCTCTCATCTCGTGTAAGTATACACGACATAGGCATCTGAGCCTGCTTTTCCACAACCGCAACAGCAAAAGCAACAATAAAACATAACTTGGAATGAAATTTGATTCTCAAATAGGACATTTCCACAAAACATCAATAGACCATTACACATATACTATCGCCTAATTGTATACGAAATGAAAGTGTTAACAAGGATAAGCATATAATTCAAACATTCATACAAACTGGATAAATCAAAAACCATTACACATATACTATCCTATATGTAATCTTCTTTGTCTTCTTGCATCGGTATCCTCCTCATAGAGTTGATGAACTCTGCTATCTATCTTGGTATGGGAGGAGTAGTTGGCTTGCGGTTGGATCACAGCGGTTCCGATAAAGGTTTGGTGGTGGTGGTATTGGGTAATCATTGCTAACATGCGCAGCTGCAAAAGTAATAACAGTTAAATACAAGACAATGAAATATAATGAATATAAGTAAGACAACTAAATATAACTAATATAGATGAGACAATTAAGTTTCATACCGCTATAAAATGGTTTTCATTGACTTGTCCCACCACAACTGTGTTCACCGGTGGTTGTACTGGTGCAGTCACTGGAAGGCATAACATACCACCGCTAGTCGAGTAAGAAATGAACGCCACATTATACTGTGGAAATGATGTGCCCAAGATCTGGGAGCTCCATCCAGTAATCACTGGGCGCCGTCCGGCTATAGCAAGCAATCTTACGTAAGAGTTCTCTTACCGATATCTAAGGTAGAACTCTTTCGTAAAGGTCTTGGCGAGCAAGCACCTCATTGTAACATTCTGTGCGCACTTCAGCCCACTTCTCCTCATCTCCGTATATCTGTGCTGCTACGGCTCTATAGCCACAAT